>JAANDG010000050.1:0-436746 GCA_036852015.1 Pelodera strongyloides
CTAAAGCGAAGTCCGACTCTGGGCGGTCCTAGTTTCCGCCCCGGGTCGAAAAATTTGAAAAAGGCGTGGGAGTTGGATCGGCAAAACCACTGTTTGGATTGGAGTTGGGTCGGCAAACCAATGTTTGGAGTCGGCACCACCACGGTTTGGAGTTGGCCCATAATTTGTACAGAAGCGTAGCCCATAAATTACACTACATAACGGGAAATGTTTATTGCGAATAACATATATATGACTAAACATTCAAATTTGACGGAGTTTTAGCGAATCTTCCTTTAGTATTAGTATCAGGCAGCAGAATGCATCTTTGATGTTGTGAACTTCCATGGAGCTGGCCCCAGTGTCTAAATGTATTAAATTAAAAGTAAATGAAAGTATTATACTTCTGCGTCATTCTGCTAAGATTACAAACTATTAGTAACATATACTTCTACGGCTGAGTCTATCTATAGTGACTGATGGGAACCCTATTCTTACGACATCATAAACTTACTTTATCGTGTTTCCTTCCGTTTGTTTGCTTGCTTGAACGCAGCACCAGTAAGTGAAGCAATGGTACCTGTGATAGCAATAAGTTAATAGAGGAAATAATAAAGGAAGTATAAACAAATTAGAAAGAAACCAGAAAGTGCAGGACTTCAAAAAAAATTGAAAAAATAATCGTGAAAAATGCGATGTGCATGCGGAAGGGCTGCAAGCGCGCCAGTTGGGTCGGACTTGGGTCAAACTTGGGTTAGTTTGGCTGGCATGCGTTCACTGCTGCTGTCTACTGTACTGATACACTATTTGTACTGCTAAAGGGTCGGCACTGCAAATTTCAGTCATATTTAGCGTCGGCGGTGGGGTCGAAAGCCACAATTTGGGCGCGCATTGGGTCGCAGATTAACAGAGTGCTTATTTCACTTCAGGCGAACCGCTGGCTAACCTTTGTGGCCAGTTTTCGGACCGTAACTTCATCACGAAAGCAAGCAGTGTGCTGACAGTCAGGTATGTTTATCTGTTTATTATCAATTGAGCTGCTGAGTTCTGCTAATTCCTGATTATTCTCAATAATATGTAATGAAATAGTTATATGACATAAACGAGGTGTACCACTGTTTCATGTTATATTCGCGTACACATGTTTAGAAAGTTACGGTATATTTATTTTTTGCATGCCTGACTTTTTAAAGCTAAATACCGGCCGGTTTTTGAAACACATCGAGTAGACCATCATTCTTATGCAGCGTATGCAAATGAACATAAATTGGAATAAAAAATCGAGGTAATTTCGAGCAAATTAGCATAAATACGTAAGAATTCGGTTGTCCACGATGCGTTTCAAAAACCGACAGGCATTTCGCTTTAAGGTTCTTCTCGGACAATTCGGTCCAAAAATCTGGGTTTGAACTTGAATGGACTAAGGAACTAGACGAGTGTGGCACTGGGGAACACTTTTGTGAACACATTTGCGAGAATATGGTGGGAGGGTTCAGGTTCGTCGTATCTTCTTTTTTTCTGACCCTGGAGGGCACAAAAAGGAATTGGCTGAAACCACGTTCCATATCGCTTTAAACTGAAATTCGTTGTTTTTATTATTCACACCGCTTGCCATAGTCGCTCGAAGAAAGTGTACCGCTCACGGCGCTCACTCTGACTACATCGTTTTGGCTTAACGTGTCTAATCGAAAAAGGATATCACGATAGACGAATGTAGCTCGCAAATTACTGAGGAACTCTAGCCCTGAATCCATGTTTCAGATGCACTTGCAATATCGGATACAGCCTGAGGCCCGATGGTCGATCCTGCGAAAGTCAGTTATTATTTGTCTTTCCTAACGGTGGTCAAAGTAATAATTTACTAGTTTTGGGGTTAATTTTATCATTTTTAGAACGGTAGATTCGTAGATTTGGTTGTGGGTTGTGGCGCAGATAGCTTCTGGTTCTAGGATTTAGATTTAGATTTAGGGATGGACTCAGTAGTAATCTAGATTATAGCCTTTATATACCATTTTCTGACTGAATGTGGTGTATCTGTGGATCCACGTATCGTAGAAAGATAATCACTAGGTATTTTATATTTTATTCGAATTGCAAACAAGTATTCCAGGCACGTGTGGTGGCTACCTCAAGGCATCAGAGGGTCATATTTCCACTCCGAATTATCCAGAAAACTATCCTTCACTCAAAAATTGTATATGGGAAATTGAAGCATCGAGCGGGTATCAAGTAAGTAGTTTAGCGAAATATGGACCTTTGCATTAGTATTTTATAGCGTAGGATCGAAAGGGCGCAGTATGCGTTTGGTCGTTGGTAACGTATGGCTTTTTGTAATCATTGCGCTCCAAATATGCGTTAATTAAGAGCTTATGTTACTTGTTTCACACTCACACATCACACTGCATAATTGACTATTTTTATCGTTTGTTAGGGATCAATATAACCAGAAAAATTTCAGATTTTCTTAAACTTTACCCACTTCAATATTGAAGGAATGAAAACGGAATGTGCCTACGATTATGTAAAAATCGATGATAAACATAAATTGTGTGGTGAATACGGTAGGTTGCCATCCTGTGGTTGGTTGGAAATAGATACGGTAATGGGTTTACGTTAGGTTTGCTTTTGAGGTTCCCTGTTCCCTAATTTTGTAATTGGGGTTAGTTGATAAAGTTATTGTTGAGTACCGAGGAGAACTGGTAAATAGTTTAGTAGTCTAGTTCACGGTGAGCCGTACTGCTCATAGCAGTATGTTATGGCAGTTTACATTTTTTTTAGCAGAACCGATAATCTTCACGTCGGAGACAAATCGTGTCCGATTGGAATTTGTGTCCGATTCTTCAGTGGAAAGGAGCGGGTTTTCGCTGTCGTTTTTGGCTGATTTGGATGAGTGCCAATACGCGAATGCTGGATGTGAACATGTGTGCGAGAATAGAATTGGTATGTAGGTAATCTGTAGATCAAGCAACACTTTGAGAGAACAAGGGTGTAGAGGGGTTGAGAGAGAGAGAGAGAGAGAAAGAGAGGGGAGGGAGAGAGAGAGAGGGAGAAACCGAGAGAAAGAGAGAGAGAATCGGGAGAGAAACAAAAAGTAATTACAGGATCCTACAAATGCAGCTGCAATAATGGTTACGTCCTCTCAGAAGACGGTCACAATTGCAAGGAGGGCGGATGTTTCTTTGAGCTCAATGAGCATTCTGGTATGCCACATTTTTATATGAAAGCTTATCAACTGCTTAGACCATTGTGGGAGACGGCCCAGTGACGGCCCGGTGGTCTAAGGCGCTGTCAGGGCAGGCACGGCGGATTGCCGGTTCGACTCCTAGCCCGAACAGTTCCAAGCACCTCATTACATCTACATTTAAAGCATTTTTATGGAGATCAAACTATGATTTACATGGGCCTGTTTTTTTTAGGTGACATTGCTTCTCCAAATTACCCGCAAGAATATCCAAAGACTGAAAATTGTACCTGGCACATTTTGACCACTCCCGGACACAGAATTGCACTGGTTTGTTGGTTTATTTACTTTCACTTTCGAGTTTTACACATTTAAATAACCATAATTTTTAGGCAAGGTACGAAAATTAGCCATTAAAATTAAAAAAAAGGACGTAGTATGCAAGAGAACACAAAAAAACATTTCAGGCTTTTACCGCGTTCGAGCTAGAGGAACACTCGCAGTGCAATTACGATAAATTACTGTTGTATGATGGAGGTGGGAAAATTGAGTAATTGAAATTTATTTTATCTTAAAACCCTATAAGTACGGGGGCAGCTGTTTGTCCCTTTAAAAAAATTCCTTTCGGGGAGTGTGTCCTTTAAAAATAAGCTTTTTTTAAATTAAATTGGATCTCAGGAAACGCCACGGCCCCTGTTCTTGCAATGCACTGTGGTGTGAACCTGCCGTCTAACTCTATATCATCCACAAATCAAATGTTTATTTTATTCGCTTCTGATTCGTCAGTTAGTAGAAGAGGATTCCACGCGACTTATACGTCAGGTAATCTAATTTTCCTTTATAATTTTTTGGCTGCGCTTGGCAGAAATTAGCCGACCTGTCCGGCACATGTATGTCGTGCATTTTGTCAGATCATATAGTTTGTAGGTTTGTATTCTGCTTCTCTCATTGCACAATAAAACCCACCAGTCACCAGTCTGTTTCCGGGAGCTCGATCCTTTTTGCAAGGTCCTCTATCTCTATGAAAATTCGGAATCTGAGAAAATAGTGCTGAATTTTGACCTTTCTTTCTAGAATGTGGTGGTGTCCTATTTGCTGACACAACTTCCGGATACATTTATTCGCATTCCACTTACAGTGATAACAGTTATCCACAAGAATTGGACTGTCAGTGGAAAATTATGGCGAAACACGGACGGAGTGTGAAATTACAGGTGAGCCAACTAGCTAATGTTTAAATGTTTATTAGACTCTTAGAAAGAGCGCAACGACTTCTTTTCTAGAAAGAGCGCAGCGCCTGATCCTTATTTTTTCATCCGCACATTACCCTTCGAGAATTTGGCGAAAGTCTGGCTCCACATCCACACTCCCCATCCTCCCGTCGAAATTTGTCAATTTTTGAGCAATGCCGCACCACCCGGTATTATTAGAAATACTATTCTAAAGTGTACCATTTCCACCGTATTCCAGTTTAATTCATTCAATCTGGAACCGGATGCTGGATGTCAATACGATTACGTGGACGTTTTTGACGGAGACGAAATGGACACTGAAAAACTATTCGGACGATACTGCGGGGATACGGTAACTAAATTGCCTTTCTTTTGTGTACTGTAGAATAAGTTTCTTCAAACTATAATGGGCGGAGGAAGCGTGTTGTAGAAGCGTATGTATAATTTGGACAAGATTCTTGACCTTGCGGGACTCGAACCCGCAACGTGTTGCTCAACATTCAGGCGCTTTACCAATTGGCCATTGATCATATTAGTTTCAGATCCCTACCACGATTACATCCACGGGCAACTCTCTCCTTCTCGTTTTGCATTCCGATAACAGTGTGGAGGAAAAGGTGCGTATCGTTATTTTTTAATATACATTGAAGTAAATGATTATGATATCATTGCGGACCTGCTTGTGCTTTATATACGAAGTTAACCAACTAATTATGCTCAGGCTCATTTAAAATTATTATCCGGCTAAACTGGCTCTGATGCTTTCAAGACGGTCGAGTAATTGTTCGGCATGGGTCATGGAATTTGTTTTCAATTATATTTATTTAGGGTTTCGTCGCCGAGTACCTGGAGAGTGGGCGTGGTCTTCTTGTACCTTCTGGAAAAGTGCCAACTAGAACTACGGATTTTGACACTTTAAATAGAGAAGGATGATTTTTTTATGTCATCTGGTTACTGAATGGTATGAATATCATATTAACTTCCACATATTGTAGACTTGTTTCCTAGAAAAATTACGCAATTTTGTGTGGAAAGAGTTTAACCTATGAGTCACTGGTTCCTTGAAAATATGGCTATTTTGTGGCGCATTTCATGTGACTTATTTTTGCTGCGCAGTGGTCTTAAATGAGTTAGGTTCTTTTTCTTTTTACTTATTGCAATACAAATTTTATTTTATTTTATTTATTTTAATTTTAGATTTTAATTTTAGACCGTAATCTCATCATGTTCTCTTTCATTTCTTTTTTATGTGTACGTTGAGCAAATAAATTGTGCGACTTTATTGATCTTTCTCCTTTTCTTAATAAAATGATTTCTTGGTTTTCAGCCAAAAGACTTGTATCACTAACACTGTCTAACATGTGATTTCCTGTTAACATTTCGTTAGCAGCAAGAAATTGAGACATTCTTCATATTTTCTTTTTTTTTCAGCTCATGTTTTCCCAAGATTAAAATTTATTATACGAGCACTTTAGCACGGCCTGTATTTTGAATCACGAAGATTACGCGAGAATATAATATTTTGCATGTTACATGTTGTAGGATGATACCCCCGCTACTTTTGCCCTTTCACGTACCAACCAGTTTTTCAAACGCATCGTGGACAACTGAATTCTTACGTACTTATGCAAATTTGCTCGAATTTAGCTCGATTTTTTTATTCTAATTTATGATCATTTACATATGCAGCATAAGAAAGGTTATATACTCGATGCGTTTCAAAAACCGGCCACTATTTCTCTTTAAGTTATGGAAGGCTGAACATTATACTTTTTCAGATATGTTCTTGTGACGTACTAAGTTCAGCTTCAATATCTAACATTAATAATGGGGGAGCACTGGATGAGAGATTTGCCGGAATATCTCACAAATGTTCCACTACTAATGCTCGCAATTCCAGGTAACTTAATTTTGTGTTTAAAGCGAAATACTGGCCGGTTTTTGAAACGCATCTGGTACACCAGCATTCTTCTGCAGCTTATGCAAATGAACATAAATTAGAATAAAAAATCGAGTAAATTATCATAAATACGTAAGGACTCAGTGGTCCACGATGCGTTTCAAAAACCGGCCGGTATTTCGCTTTAACCTTTATTTTTCGCATGTTGCTTAGGTGCTTTTAAACATGTGCGTGTTTCTGAATTTATTTATTATTAAGATTAAAAGGTTTAGGAATAATCTTTGTAGCTCGTCGAAACGTGTGCGGCGCTTCTATGGCGCAAACATGGTCCTTTTTCGAAACCCGCCGCGTGGCCATAATAGGCCATAATTGCGCTGTATTATAGGGGCGAATCCCATCTAGAGCACGCAATACAGCGCAGTTTAGATTTCTCGGTGTTTTCCAAAAAAAATTTCTAAATATTTTTATTTTCAGGCAGCCATGATTCGGGTGCAACAGATGAATTGTCCCCCTATTATCCCATAGCCAACGACGAGAAGAACAATCGCTTTTTGAATATTGTTGGGAAATCTACATGTGTGTTTTTGTATTTTCGATACTTTTCTTGTTCTTACATAAGGACCCAAGAGTGGCCAAAACTCCCATTTAAAGGGTGAGGTCCACCTTAAATTGTGTCTGTTTTTTTTGTTTCTTTATTTTCTATAAGGGATAATAAAAACTACTTTTTGTATTCCAAATTTTTATTATCCCTTATAGAAAAAAAACAAGAAAAAAAACAGACACACTTTAAGGTGAACCGATCCCTTTAATACGAACGGCGTACCGTTTTAAACTTTAAAGTGGGTAGGAGGTAGGATCGAGATCGAGGTCAACGTAATTACTTAATTGATGGAATTCAGATGTGCGTAAAATTGTCCGAAGGTGGGCAATTACTCAACACTCTGATGCATTAGCACAGTGCCTGATGGGAGTACGGTACTTTGATCTACGGTGAATAGTTTCATATTTTTATTAATTATTGTTTAGTGATTAGTTAGACGGTTAAGGGGGGGGGGGTGAAGTTTTAGTTGGTACTTCGAATATTTTTAGCGCCTTTTACTCACAACCATCGTGTAAAATAATGCAACAAATTGTATTAGTTTGTTTGTTTGTTTGTGACATGCGCGCTACGCTCCCAGCTTTTGTTTCTGCAAGGACGAAATCTCCGTAGCCAACGATTACAGAGTCACGTTATATTTTTCAGGGTATCTCGGCCTGCATTGAATTGTGATCTGCAGGGCTTTCGATTAATTCACGCGTTATATGGGCCCACGTTACGCAAATTTTTGGAAGATATTAACAGTGGGTATTTATTTTGAAGTATTCTAGTATTGGAGTGTCTAAAATTACGGTATATTGATTTGTCCGTTTTTCATTAAATACCTTTTTTTTAGATTTTCTCAGTGAGCATCCGAAGGAGGTAATAATTCTTGATATTAACCATTTATTCGATGTCGACCTTGAAACACATACGATTTTACAACAGGAAATTGTATCAATTTTTGGGCAAGGCAGGATTCAGAGGTGAGCTTAACTGCGCAGTTTTTACTTTCAAGCCGATTTTTTTTTTATTGTTTGCACTTTAGTTTGTTTAGTCGTTCAGTTTGGTCCTGTTAGTTGAGGCCAGCTGACAAATGACAACTGACAACACATTGTTCTTTTATAGTCAAATATAAAATATGTTCTTTTATAGTCAAATTCAAAGTGTAAGCCGTCAACATCTTTGTTCTTTTACTTTAGCCGTGTTTCTCTCAATGAACTTACGCTATCGTCGATGTGGGAAACGGGAAAACAATTACTCGTTTTGAGCTGTTTTGAGGTTTGGTTTCTTTTAAATTTAGATTCAGTACCGTCCGTGCTGTTGACTAATTACTCACATTTTACTTGTCATATGGCATCTACTGTAATTGTGCGGCTCTAAAGCGAAATACCGGCCGGTTTTTGAAACGCATCGTGGACAATTGAATTCTTACGTAATTGTGCTAATTTGCTCGAATTTAGCTAGATTTATTCCAATTTTATGCTCATTTGCATAAGCTGCACACGAATGCTGGTGTTCTTGGTGCGCTTTAAAGGGTCAGGCCCATTTCAACTGACCCCTATTTCTGATGATTCCATCTGATTCTCCATGTCAAATATAGTAGGATGCAATATTTTTCTAATTTTCAAGCGCAAAATTCACACACTATTCAGCAATTTACCGTGGGCAGTCATACCCAACTATGAACTATCTATCGCAGTTGGCACGCCCATTCGCGCTGATTGGCCAAAATCGCAATTGCCACGCCCAATAGAGCATATTGCCCAATTAGCGCGAAGGGGCGTGGCAACTGCGATAGAAAGTTGGGTATGACTGGCAGTAGTAAATTGATGAATACTGCGTGATTTTTGCGCTTGAAAATTAGGAAAATACCAGACGGCTGCGCCGCCTGAGGCGACCTTCTAGTACATTTTTATTTCATACATACGTGAAACGTGGATTCAAAAGTGATTCAAAAAATTAGCATATGCTAAAATCCTCGCTTTATTGCTTCTTTTGTTGCTCTAGATTGCATGTTCTTTGTATTTTAATCGAAGTACTTTGAGCGCCGCGGACGCGCCCGAACGATATACCACACACATTCCATATATGCAGCCTTTTTTGGACTTTTGTGAGAGGGGCGCTCGGGATGTGAGATGGATCAGTGCATGGGAACATGAACTACTGAACCAATCCTACTTCCTGAGCGTAACGCACATCATCCAAACACACAATCACTCAAACAAACAAACAAACAAACAAAGCTCCCAACTTTATATAATAAGATCGTACCCTACTATATTTGATATGGAGAATCAGATGGAATCATCAAAAATAGGGGTCATTTGAAATGGGCCTGACCCTTTAAATATATGCGCCTAAAATAAGCGTGTGCATTGACAAGAAGCTGAAATTATTATTGATTGCTTTTTAGAATTACTACGGTGACCTGTTCTTCCGATGTTGTGACACAATCGATGCCCCTTATTATGAAACGAATGATCTACAGTATTTGATTAAAAAGATGGACTACTGCCAAACTCATGTTGGTTTTCGATGCTTGACCATAAAGTTTATTGAGCAGAGATGAAATATGATAAAAGTGGTGTTTCATTACTCACTCCTTTCTACTAAAGTTTATTTACTTATTTATTAAATAACGCCACAGGGTATGCATCACAATGAAATGATGAAAAGAAAGTAGTATATAACTCGTCGTGTTTCGTTGATTAGCAAACAGGTGATTTGATAATAAAACAATGGAAATCAAGCGTAATGTATAGGTAATGATGGTGTCAGGCATTTCAAGTTGCGAACTAATCGATTCGTCTAATTGTAATGTTTTTTTAATTGCGAGAATGCGTTGTGAATTGGTATGTGTTCCTTGCACATTTGTATTTTTGCTTTATATAATTCCAGCTCCGACCCCTGTGGATTCGACGATTTTACGTTACGCAGGGGATTTGCACAGCTACAATGAAGGATATCGGTGCGTTCTTAGATATTTAAATGAATAAATGAATACTTATTAGTGCGCAGTGTTTCTCAAAAGAAATTTAAAAATGCCTTTGCTTCGTTATTTCTCTGTGTTCAGCTCGGCATCCGCTTTCCTCTCTGGAACATCAATTATCACTACGTACTTCTGCCCGTGTTATTGAATGGCTTCTACAGTACCCCTTCCCTGAACTAATTAATATCGTACTTATTGATTTTATCACCGAGGATTACTGTAGGGACATTGTTGGAGTGAATTATAGGAAACACTCCTATCCGAGCATTTCTATTGGTGAATCGAAACTGGTTAAATATATTGAAACACTAGCCGAGTGCGATAACTCGTCGAAGAGTAGAGCAGAAGAAAATTAACTACAGATTTTATTGTGTTGTATTATTGTGTGAAAATTATGTCACAATTTAGAATTATCATTCCATATTACGATATTGATACGTGTAGCTTTATACTTCTGTGATTTGTTATGTGATCATATTATGCAAGCACTCTTATTTAATACTATGTATACGATAGGAATGTAAGAATGTATGGAAAATAAAGTGTATCAGATCATAGGTTTCCTATTTCGTGGCATGCATTTATGTATGCGGCAGCAATCCATGCTGTGAAATTCAATCCCGTGGATCGACAACTCAAAAAAAATGCGATCATACCTTATTCGCACCAAAATTAATAATAAAAAACTCGGAAATTACTCGGATTATTCAATGATGATGATCGATTTTTTCTACTACTTTGAGCGTGTTTTAGCTACTGCTTGTAAACCATGAATGTGCCTTGCTTGTTCAATAAAAATGAATGTTGAAACGCTTACTGTATTTTATGATATTGTTGCAAACAAATACACATTAACATAACACAATAATCTGAATGGCATGCAAATATTGACAATCTATTTCTTTTTCATTTACTCATACCGATTTTTATTGAAATTTAGTTTGGTAGAAGAGAAAAAGAGAGCGATAGATTTTTCGTGTAAACTTCTTCATTTTAGCTCCATAAATGAAGGAACACCATGAGGAACCTCCCATTCTTCTACAGGGGACCAAATGGCGAACTCTTACTTCTAAACTATCTAGACTTCTGTCCAAGAACACAATTTCGTGTCGCACAAGGTTGTGTTCTATTTTTCAAGCGGTATGATACTTGTTTGCGAGACTTAGCACAATTTACATATAATTCGTGATAATGCCATATTTACTCGTCCTTCGAAATGCGTTGCGCTCTTTCTAAGAGTCTAATAAACATTTAAACATTTAATTGTTTCGAAATCACTATTCTTTACCAGGACCAGGACAACTGGTAATCCTAATTATGTGCAACTATGTACACATTTCTAGAAAGTGTGTCTTATTGTTAGATTAGGTATATGAAAGTCCGCATTGTATATTGGAACTACTAGAAGCTAAACAAAAGTTCTTAATTGCAATGCATGCTTATTGGATACGTTTATTTTCAGAAAGAGTGACAACTTGTCTCACTGGATGCGAGACCTACCAGCAGAATTGACGAATGTCCCGCTTTCACTCTTGGCAATTCCAGGCGAGTTTTTTTTTGCCATTTAATCAAGTACCTCGTGGACTTAAAAGAAAATAACTTTTGCCATCGTCTTATTTCTGCAAAAGACTTTAAAGGGAATATGTAGGCCCTTTTTGAAGTTGACCTGTATTAATAGAATGCGTGTTCCCCATTAAGGAAACAATAACAAAAGTTGTCTAAAGTTTTCCAGTTAAAAGAAAATGATTTTCAAAGTTCAGGTTTTCCATAGTAAACCTGTTTACTGGACCCCTGGCATACCCTCCCGTTCCAATAGAACAAATTCTAGCATATGTGCGCATACATCGGCATATAGCATGGAACAGCGACATATTTGCATGCAAATCAGAATATTCGAATTTACGAAATTTCATAATGTATATAAAGCATTTTTATTACAATATATACAAACCAAATTTCACCTACTCTCACCCTCGAGGACTTTTTCCGATGCGCTCATCGTATATGTATACCGTAAAACTGCAGAGATCGAAGCTGCCTATGCAAATTTATCATGAAATTAAAATGCGAGCTAAATTTGCATTCGAAAACTGCAGCTTTACTGTATACATATACGATGAGCTCATCGGAAAAAGGCGAGTTTAGGTGAAATTTGGTTTGTATACTGTAATAAAAATGCTTTATATACATTATGAAAGTTTCGCAAATATAGGTTTACTTTGATGGGCCTGTCCCTTTAAATTCACGTCTGGTATGGAAACTCCAGTTTCGCATTTGTTTTACGCATCTCGAGTGCCTGCATATTCGCTTTAAGCGTTTCAAGCTTTTCAAATGCCATACAAACGAAGCAATAAACGTCAAGACAGAATGTCTAGAAACGTATATCCTAGCCACACGCCGTTTGGCTTGGAGGGCAGGTGTCTGATAACAGTAGGATATGAAAGGTATTCCGACATATTACATGGAAAGCGTGAAGGGGATGCAGGTTTCAATTTACTAAGCCTGAGGCACTCGTTTCCATAAATAGTTTTGGCATAGTCATAGTCAAGTTTTAGTATGAGAGTGAAAACATAGTCAATTGTTATTATATAATTCTTTTTCATTTCAGGGTCTCATGATTCCGGAGCCAATGATTCTTTGTCAACCAAATTTCCCATTGCAAATGATATGGATGGGCACCCAATGAAGAAAATCAGTATCCCAATTTATTTATTTGTTTGCAAACAATTGTAATATATGAACATGTTCTTCATACTGCGTCCTATCATCGCCAGGATTGCGCGGCAAGGCACGAAACTGGGCGCACCATTTTTTCTCTCGTTAAAATGAAAGTTTTACGTTGGAGTAGGTCATATTCAGAGTTGATCGATATTCGTCCTTATGTGAAGAGATGGGCCGTGACTCAGCACAAAACAGCCCTAGATCAATTGAAGATAGGAGTGAGATATTTTGATCTCAGGTGAGAATTGGGTTCTTAGTTTTGCACCAGTTACCTTGTCGTTTGTGCAGTTTTTATGCACTTTTGCTCGGGTATAGGCACGTTGTGGCATTTTATGCGTTTCAACATTTGTGTATATTTTCATATAGTGTCCTTGTTCGCACAGGATTACCACAGCCATTTTGTAACCTAACTTACCGTATCCCCAGCAATTGTCTTTTAGAATTTCAAAAACACCGTCCAAATTCGCCTCTATCATGGGAAAAGAGTTGCGTATTGTCCATGGGTTATATGGACAGAAGCTAGCCGTTTTTCTCAAGGATATCTATGGTGAGAATTATTTACATTTAAAAATGTTAACTATTGTAAAATAGACCATCATACTTATACATGCGATATTCCTGTTATAAACATGTTAACCTTACTTTTTCTGGAAAAACTCCTTGAAAAAATGCCAAACCCAAAATCATTTTATTATAGGCTTCCTGAAGACACACATAGAAGAGGTTGTTATTCTGGACGTAAATCATGTGTACACAGCAAAGAAGTTAGAGGAAACAACTTATAAAGAGATACTGGACCTTGTCAACAACATATTTGGGGAAATGATTCAACAGTGAGTTCGACATTAAATATAGTGTAAAACACATGGTGAAATATTCAAACCAATTTCTAACACACAGATGGTTGTACTGAAAAACCGTCTGTGGCCGGTCGCCGTACGGTTTTCCGCGAAAAGACCTATTGGCGACTATGTGGCGGCACCGGAAAAAGCCGGACAATCGTGGCCTCCGTATCATGTGTCAGTTTCTGATTCAGGCGCAGTAACCTCCGGAATCTCACCTTGGAAAGCATGAGGAAAGAACGTAAACAAGTTATCCTCATCTGTGCCAAAGTTCGTTCTTTATGTGCTCTAGTTCTAGTTTTACAAAGCCTTTTTGACAGGTGGCGCCTGAATTCCTCAAAAATATAATAGTAAGTACAATTCCAGGATATTTCCGATAAAGTTTTCGTCGCAAGTGAGGCGATTACCTCACCGTATTATGAGACAAACGACCCCAGGAGAATGCTCGCCACTCTGAACTTCGTCGAAAGAGCGGTTCCTTTTTTGAACGTTTTTCCGTTTCCTAGATGAATAGTGTTGCAACCCTACGTTGCATATAGAAATATAGAGAATTATCTAAGAAAAATGTAGTCTAAAACATAGTATTGACGATGTTTATGCACTAACAGTAATTACATACTGTTTTATCCTGTTAACTAATGTTTAAATACCGTTGACTAAAAATAAGACTAGTGATTGTGGAAGCAACTGGCCAAGAATTGAAGCAATGCCTCCGGGGTGAGCTCTGGTTTAGCTAGCGGCTCATCACGGCTCGGTACCGGTTAAAGGGACGGGCCCATCAAAATAAACCTATATTTTGCATGTTTTTATAATTTGTATAAAGGGGGTTTATTATAATATATGTACACTAAGTTACGGCTGGACTTTATCCCGCTGAAATTTTTCGGTGTCGATAAACTCAAAAGTATACCGTAGAAGACCAACAATTGCACCCTTATTTCCTTACCGCGTCTCCCGAGGATACCTCGCTCTGATTGGGACCCGGGAGACTATCTGTCCATATAGCCACATTCCCCCGGGACACGCGGTAAGTAAATAAGGGTGCAATTGTTGGTCTTCTACGGTATACTTTTGAGTTTATCGACACCGAAAAATTTCAGCGGGATAAACTCTAGCCGAAATTTAGTGTACATATATTATAATAAACCCCCTTTATACAAATTATAAAAACATGCAAAATATGGGTTTATTTTGATGGGCCCGTCCCTTTAATACCCTAAGGTTGGCAGCGTTACCCATAAACTGCCTACGGCCCGATAAGTCTAATCACGGTTCACATATCCGTCATAAACTGTGTGGTCCTCCCGGCATTCGCTTCGATTGGGTTACCATATATCTTAGATACCTTAGAGATCCATCTTCAGCAGCTTAATCAAGTTGCGTGCATCTGCCTTCCATTTTCTCCTATCTTGAACGATTCGGCTCCAGTGCCGGTACGTTGTGCGGGCACTATGATTAGCCCTCACTGCAGCGTTAAATTCTTGGTTGAATGAATCGCAGAATCTGGTTTTCGGACGTCCAGTAGGTAGTTTATGGCTCCAGGGTTTCCAGAACGTTAATTTCTTCGTCCATCTATCATCAGACTGACGACAGATGTGACCGGCAGCGATGTTTCGCCTTGTAGAGAATTTCTCCAGCGACTTCAATGCCGACTGTGCTCGAAGGTGGGGACTTCTGACTCCATTGTGCCCGCTGGTTTCTAAGGTTTGTGCCAAACTTGGCCCGTTCTATAGCCTCCTGAGTGATTGTCAGCTTTCTTCGGTCTTCTTTAGTGGTTACCCATGTCTCGACGGCATATGTTAGGCCTGGATTGACGTGGGTGTTGAAGAGGTTTGCGCGGGTTTCCCTCGGAATATTCAGGTCTGTGTCGTCTCGGATGTTTCCGCAAGACGCCCACTAGGCACGTTCTTTTGATAGATCTCCGCTTGGTGAAATAGCGCGGCCTAACTAGCAAGTGGACCACTCATTCTTAAGCCATTTAGTCTTCTTCGCGTTGCTATTGAGCCCGATCTTATTGTTAGCACACGCATCTCTGAGGTTCTTGAGCATTCTTGAGGCGGTGAAGGTGCCGGTAGCGAATATGACGATGCCATCCGCATAGACCATGTGGGAGAGGTATGTGCCCTCGATGCATATGCCAGATTTTTGCCAGTTGAGAGTGCGGAGGGTCATTTCGAGGGCCGCAGCAAAGAGGATTGGGGAGGAGATGCCCCCTGGTCGGATGCCTCTGCCGATCGGAATCTCTATGTCCCTGTCGTATATATTGGTATTGGTTGTTAGCCCAGATGACAGCTCTTTCGGGATGTGAACGTAGTGCGGCTCTACACCTTGCGACTGGAGGGCTTTGAGGACAGCCCAACTTTCGACTGTGACGAACACTGTTACCAGGGGGATCTGGAATTCGCGTGTTTTCTCCAAAACTTGGTCGACGGCTTGAATGTGATCAAGAGTGGAGAATCCTTTGCGGAAGCCAGCTTGGGTTGGTGGTTGGTGGCCGTCGAGAGTGTTGCGAATACGGTTTAGAAGGGACCTCGAGAATAGTTTATATAAACATCTGAGTACCGATATGGGACGGAAGTTGTCGACATCTTCCGCGTCACCCTTCTATGGAATAAGACGAGTGTGTGAAGTCTTCCAAAGTTCCGGGAACTTGGATGTCTTCATGAACGTCGTGAAGACTTTAGAAATTGTAGACCAACGAATAGGGCCGCCGAGTTTAAATGCTCTATTCGGTACGCCGTCTTTGCCCGTGGCACTTCCCAACAATGGAGGTGGGATCCTCAGTCGTTGGAGCAGGAAATTGTCTTCTGTTGCAGCAGGTAGGGAGCCTAACCCAGCCTCGCGAGAGAGAAACCCATTTCACAAAAATTTAACCCGGGATAACTCTAACCCATGACCTCTCTTTCCAAGCCGAACGCGGGGCAGGGTTAACCCGATTCCGGACTCGGGTTAACCCGGGCTAGTTCGGACAAAGAGTTTTGCTGGCAATATTTGCTACTGAAATGAAATAATGCTACCCTCGCAGGCTCAAAAGCATTCCTCAAGGTGGTCTGTGCCGACGTCAACGCAAGAATAAGTGCACGAACAGGCAACCTCGACTACCGCATTGGTCCTACATATTTTACATTTTGTTTTCAGAGATCTCTGTCTCCGGGCAAGCTATTTGTCTCACAGGGGGTGCTGACACCGAAAAGGGACGACTACTGTAAGCAGTTTTCTGTCTTCACATGTAATTTAAAATTGTATTTAACGTGGTTTGACCTGTGCCAAAGAACCGCACTATTTATTGTATTCAAATTTGTGCCAAAGATATCCGACTCATCACGATTTACTGTTTAGTGAAGCATTTGTCGTCTTCTCTGGAAGAGCGCTTGTCCGGCAAAGCATCAGTAACTGCCCTAAAATGGCTCTGCAACTTCAAATCTCCACAACTAATCAATGTTGTCATTCTGGATTTCATCACTGACAAGAACTCTGAAGATATAATCGCGATTAACAAAAAGAAAATGGAGAGATTTCATACCGCAGAAGGCCTGAAACTCAGCGTCTTAAAACAAAACACATAAAATAGCATAGTTACGTTAATGTTAATGGAATACATCTATTTATTTATTTATTTATTTATTTATTAAATGACATCGAGGTGTGCACCAAATATGATGAAGAGAAATCAATGTAAATATAACTAACTTAATAATAACCATTGGTGATGTACTCGATTAGCAATTGGGTAAAAAAATGGCAAATTTATTTATAAATTTATTTATTTATTTATTTGCTTTTTTATTTGTTTAATAAATATCACCGATAGTCAACATATGTCTAATAATTTGCTTGTCATAATTATAGTGAAAGGTATGTATAGAATTTTAACTCTGTATTATTTTATACGGAGATAGTAGAACAAAAATATGCATGTAGACTCGTTTTTGCCACGTATACCTATCTTTAATCTTTGGTGCTAGTACTACAGTATACTTGCCCTTACATAAACAAATGCATTGTACTTTCGCTTTTATAATTAGTCAATATAAACTAATTATTTATATATGTGAAATGTAAGTGTAAACTTGTAAACAGTAGATAGAAACTTTGACGGATTCAGTGGTGCGCGGTGATAATCTGGCGAACACTGGACGACTTATTGTGAATGAAGAAATTGCCCGTTTCTAAGCTAACTTCTCTCAATCTTCGCGAAAAAAAAATACATAAAAATCAGTCTTTTATTCACAGCCAATCGTATTCATATTTGCACTTTACCGTGTTAATGTTAGTGATATGGCGACCTGTAATTGAAATACCTGATATTTTTGTGATTTTGTAGCTGTTTCCGGTGGAGAATCCATTAAAGGGAGGGGCCCATGAGAATAAAGTTTTCCTCAATTTACTTGCACAGAATGTCCGGGATTTCAGAAATATTACTGCGAAAACCGCACTGTTTGAAGCCTGGAACTCCCATTTTCGCGCTTTTAGGGCATTCCTGTGTTGGAAACGCCTCTTTATAATTGTAGTAATGATCTGTATTCGTTTGAACATTATTACGTTGAAAAAGAATGCAAGTGCACGGATATAAACCGTAAAAACTAATTTTTGTGTTGCTGACTACGGTACCTGGTCGAACTGTTTAGCATAGAATATCTCTGCGAGTTCTAGATGCAAATTTATGCGGTTTTCACAGTAATATTTCTGAGATACCGGACATTGTGCGTAAGTAAATTGAAGAAATTCTTTTTCTCGTGGGCCTCTCCCTTTAAATGTTATGGGATGTGTTGATTTGTACCAAATAAACCGATAATTAAACTCTAGCACTTAAAACTTACACATACATAAAACGTAAAACACAGGAAAGTGACTAATGAATTTAAGCGTTTATGAACTAATAAATGTAAGCGTTTATGAAGGAATCAGTAATCGCCGAGCAATGTGATACATCCAAACAAAGATATTTGATTTGGAAAGACGTTGAACTATATTTATTGAATAGTGCGCCAAACTAAATTAAATGAAGAACACTCCGAATAATATATTCTATATGTTTCACGAATATTTTATTAGATAGCAGGATAATAAATACACATTGTTATTTACTACGTTGTTAGTACCTCAGGCCTGAGGTCTGACTGTTATAGTTCTGTCCGCGAACCTCTGGTAGAACTCGGCTGGTTTGTGCGTGTGTCTTCAGTGTTGTTGATTCATGTAGGGCTTTTATGGGAATATGGCGAAAGAGTCGGACACGGAAACGCTGGAGAATGAAAAGTAATACATTTGAAAAGTAAACAGGTAATACAGTAACGCACCGGATAAATATTTGATGAATACTGTGTTATGTGTTTTCTTTTAACATTTCTTGCTCTTACCTTGAACAACAATAGAACCATTATGGCTTCGAATGGCGGATAGAAAGAGAAAATAATTGGTCCAACTTGTAGAGTAAATTCTGTCGCAAAAGGTATTTCTTAAAGAGTTTTAGTTTGTATATAAATATAGTAAGCATACGTATAAGTAAAAGAAACTCAAGCTTATCGTTGCATGTGGCTTAATTTGCCAACCTCCTATCATCATTTTATGTGACGCACACCTATATTATATATAATGTGTCAATAAATTATTATTATATTATTAAGTAAGCGAAGTTAGTACGTCGCTGCTAAAAAAAATAATATTCAGATTCCTGGAGAGGAAATAGAAATGATATTCAACTTTTTCACCCTTACCAAGAAATCCTCCCCATATTATGAGAACGCATGGCAAATACTCGAAAATTAGAGGTGCTGCGGCCTAAATTCACTTTCTTTGAGGTATTGCATTATCACCATTTTTTGTCACCAAATTTCGAGTCTATTGTATGTATATTTTATTTTATAAGGTCTTTCCCATGAAAAACGCTACTCGAACTTTTGGAAATAAAGTCATAAAATGTATCAGGATTTTGACTGTATATTAATATTTTTTGTAGATCAATAAATTCTCCAATCTCAACCTGGATAAATAAAAGTCTCAATAGTTGCAGGTGCATTTTCCTAGCGGAATTGCTTGCGGCAGAGGTACGGACGAAAACGTGTCTGAATTATTTAAATAAAATAACCTTCCATAGGATAATATATTAAATATATAATATATATATTATATCTATATATGTATGTATATATATATAATTAATATATATATATATATATCACATATATATATTATATTTATGTTCTATATATAATATATATCTTATTATATATCTATATATCTCTATATTATATAAATATATTGTATTGAAATGTAATTGAAAAGACAATGGCAATACCATAACAAAAATACAAAAACAAACATTTTGAGGATTCCTGCGCAAATAAGTGAATACATAAGAATAAGAATAACCATACAACCCATGCATCCTCCGATACCCTTCCAATTATAGACTGTATGTAGTAGTCCATCTTCATCAGATTCTTTCTAGAAAACATATATTAACATTAATAATAAAAAAACTTTAGCAGCTTGTTTATTTGATTGTCAGTATGTTTTAATTTGTACGTTACGTTCTAGAATTTAAACAACAAAAAACTTACTTGACTAAAGACAGCACCAAAATATGCAACTTCATATATATTTAAATTCGACCTCTCCCTCATTTGCACCTCGCTAAGTTTATTTTGCAAATCTGTAGGCTGAAAAATGTTGTAATACACAAATATAAAATTGGTAAACATCTTCAAATGAGCTGAAATTTTGCTGGTACACTGCTGCGTACTAGGAAATTTACGTAAAATGTTGATGGATTTTAGATAAAACACGAACTGTACATGATATGTTTACCTATGTTCGGGAACAACATTTCGACGGTTACCTGCATCGATAAGTAGCAAACTATAAACCACACAAAGCCAAATGCGAATTGAAAAATAACAATTAGCACGATATTGTGCCACTTTTTAAATAGATTCGGCCAACGTCTAGATCAATTTTTGTAAGTTTCGTTTTTTTTATTCGTTTTTTTTTTTTTTTTTTTTTTTTTTTTTTAATGAAATTTAAAATAATTTAAATATTTTTACCCAGAAATGACAGTATATCGGTAGAAGCCATGTGTCCCCAACAATGAGACTGTAATACAATAGGCGACTTGAAATAACATCATCCCGAAATATCCCCAGCTAAGTCCAAATTTAGAAAGAGCTCGCGAATAGATTAAGAAACCGCTATCGTCGGATAAAAAGTCCTAAAGGGGTAAATTATTATTTATTAGTAAAGCCTGTAAAGTCTCACAATTTTTTTTTCAATGTAAAAAAAAAATCATGTTTGCATTTCAGTGCATGCTCTCATGATATATAATCAAGATTGTACCGCATAGCATACCATATCCACAAAATATAACAACAAATCGTAGCAAATATGATAAAAAGATACGATAATCAACATTTTCTTATAGTGAATTGTGCCTTGTTTGTCTGTCATTGAGAAGTAGATTACTTGGAAATTAGCCAAGAGACCAACTATCATGTTGGTGGCTAGAATGGCACTTCGAAAGTCCATAGCCTTAAAAGAACGAGGTCACAATAAAAACGGCATTCTTATTTGATTTTAATTAAATATAGGAAGATATGATGAAAAATACGGTACCAACACCGAGTTACATAAAAACAAACCCAGGGGCGTTTTTGGGTAAATTGGTATTGGTATAATATTCTTCTTCATATCTTCTTATACTAAATTAAAATCAAATTAAAATGGCGAATTTATACTAACTGCGTTCCTTTAAAGTGGTGTGATCATCTTAATTTTGATTCTGTTAAAAAACATCGAAAATGGCCTATACTATTGTATGTATATATAGAAATACGGTGAATCCTATGAAGAAAGATTTGAACAGAAAATGCCAAAAAAAAATTTTTATATCTCCGTGGAGATCTACTTTTAGAGGAATTGTACTGTATTGTTGCAGGTAGTAACTATCTAGCTTCCTAAGGGAACAAAAAGTTTTCAAATTTCACAAAAGTGCAAAAAAAAATAACGAAAAGCAAAAAAAAGTGAGTAAGCGAAAGATTGATATTTATAGAACTAAGTATTGTCTCTGGGGACGGTGCGCCATGCTACAGTATAACAGAAGACTTTTTGTACAAAAATGATAACCGCAAGATAAAAGGAATATACATAAAATAACAAATCATTCCTATAAAGGTTCTAGGCGCCATTGAAGATTAGGTGTCTTATGAACTATCAACCATAGTACTACATTATTAATTATCATTTATGCCAAAGTATTTCTGCCTATACATTTGTATTTGACATTTGGGTTGCGTTCGAATATGTTATTCACTGAAAAATGTCGTCATTCACAAAATAAACTATGATACTAAGCCCATAGGACGAATAAGTCATGTTTAGTTAAATTCGTGTAAGTAATATAAATATTTTAAAATGATATTGACCATGTCGTGGGGAGAAAAATTGCAGAACTGGCAATGTACTCTGGAATAGGGAAAGGAAAGGGACTATCCTAGAATTTTCACTTATGAGCAATGTAGTGAAATAACTGAATGATACTGACGGAATAATAAGACTTACGGGCTTACCCTGGCCTTGTGTAAGAGAGCACCTGGGCGGTTGACTACTCTAAAGTCTACTCAAAATGTGGATAGTAGGCAGTGCATTTGCAATGCAAACCATATGTTTTAATAAAAAAAATATGTTTTATGAGTAGTTTTTTTATATGAAATTAAATAGCACCTGTTCTCGCTGTACCATAAATGTTGTGCAACACGCCTATAGACATAGGGCACCTAAAGAAGGCAGGTGCACTTCACAAAGAAACATTTGCAACAAGGTAGTCATAAACTTCTTCTGCAACAAGGTAGTTATGAACTTCTGCAACAAGTTATTTATGAACTTCTGGAACAAGGTGGTTAGAAAAGAAGTTCCTTATATTATTTATGAATACATAATCAATCAAAAGAAAGCACAACTTTATTACATATCACTTTGAGAAAAAGTGGAAAACAACTCTTCGACGAGCTAAGAATTAGAATTAGGCAGCACTTTTTCATTATTTGTAAAATTCACATCAGGTTTGAGCCTGTTCACCCTTCCACAACAACAACATGCCAGAAGAAGAATTTTTTACTTAACGAAAGGTACATAATGTGACGGCTTCCAACTTTCTTCATTTCAAAAATAAATTTAAAGAAAAACTAAATTTGTTACAAAAACTAAAACAAAACTAGGGCCTAGGGTGTTCGAGTCACATTTAATTGTTGATCGTTCTTTGTGTCCTTAAATCGCCGTGTATCTCTTTTGATGATAAAAGCGTTATGGTAATGGTTCTTTTCATACACATTTGACCAATTCCCTGGGGCTTCCAATAGCTTATTCCTCACAATTATTTCATCGCACTTTGATCAAACCTGAAAATTTTTTCTTCCAAAACTTTTGCAACGTCCTATTATGGAGTGAACCCACGAGAATTGTGTTTTATCTCACACTCACTACTGTATCGGAGCTCGCCGGTCAAAAAATCGATAAAGTCTTCCCAATAGTATTGTTAGTTAGTTTTATTGGACAGGTACTTGTTGACTTTTTTTATCTGTGCAAAGTATGTACATAAAAATAAAAACACTGACCGATGACAAATTGGCTTGGGAACTCCGCCCACTTTCGGGCATTTCTGGAATGATCCGAGTGGAGCGATACAATGTTTGGTGAAGGCGCACAGGGAATACCTTCAAATATATGCAAATGTCAAATAGACTGCAATAACTGTAATTGCCTGCCAAAACGAACCAATGAACAGCAAACAAAAAGAAACTAATTTTTTAGAAGCTAAACATGTTTTATTTTCCTTCTTTTTTTTCGAGGAGCAGAAGTAGCCTCGTTGAAGGAGCACTACATTTGATCATAGCGTATAACGTGATTTAGAAACATTTTACTTTCACGCACTAAAAAATATAGCCAACCATCGAACGATGTCGTAGGCAAATTTCGATCTTTTGACCAAGACTAGTCCGGCTGCTTTTTGCACTCTGTCGTTCAGTCCTTTGCGAATTGGCAAATACTTATAAACACCTGAATACAGTTAAAGTACCTGTAAACTAGAAATATTAAATATTAAGTAGCTTCAGATCCTTCTATTCAGACAGGTCATCTTGGAAAGAAAATTTGGTAAACAAAGCCCAGTAAAATCAAATTGCCCATATGTTTGCAGGATAAATTCCTACCAAAATGGGTTAGTTGTGTGCTCGGTATACCTGAACTTAACGACAGACTGAGGGGCGGGAACTGAAATTGATAGATTTGGCAAGTTATATGATCTTATGGCGTTGCGCTCTTTCTAAGAGTCTAATAAACATTTACACATTTAAACATTTAAACATTCAGTCTAATAATATAATACTAATATAATAAAAAAAATTTATAATATAATATAATATAATATAATATATAATAAAAATTTTTATAAAAAAAAATCTTATTATATAAAGGAGAAGAGTTTGTCACGGGTTTGTTTTTATGTGCACAACGAAATCCCTTCATAAAGAAAATTCTTCGATCGAACGAGCATACAAAATCATTGCCGCTGGCGGGATTCGAACCCACAGCAGCTCACAATCTCTCAATTCACAGTCCAACGCTCTACCTGTTGAGCTATACTCTTATTGGAGGAGGATCTTATATTATAGGAGATAGAAGAGCAATTGCAATAGCAAATTTGCAAATTTGCATGAAGTCCAGAACCATATTATACGTTTCCACATAAACGTAAATGAACATCTTTTTTACGTTTGAAGAAATTCCTTTGTTTTTAAATAGGGTAACAATCTGCCGAAGGCCGATTCCTCCAATCGGAGAAGAGCCCGTAGGGCTCTTCGAACGGCTGGTAATAATAATAATTGCATACGCACAAAAATTAGTTTGCACTTTACTATTTGTGGCATTATACGTTGCAGGCGTTTAATATTTGAGCATTGACCGCTCATCATATTTTCAGTAAATCTATGGCATAGTAAGGTGGATAGCGTTTTGAGCCTCTGCAACTGTTATTTAGTGAGTGGATCTCTTAAAGAATTGTTTGGAAGGTAAGAGGTAAAATGAAGCTTAATAAAGTTTATCACCTACAGTTCCCTTCAGCACAGCATCCACGTATTCCCTTAACACTTCTTCATTAACCAGCCTTATACTTGAATCCATAAAGAGGAAGAATTTGAATACTTTATAAGCTTCCTAAAATGAGCAAGAAAAATAAATATATATTTTACTCTGCAATTCGCTAGGTGGATAAAAGACTTTTAACATGGCAAGTCACGCAGGAAAAAAAATCAGCAAAACACTAGTTTATAAAGAACAAACTGACCAACACGACTGCCCCTTTGAATGCGTACACGCTTTGACCTAAAATGGCCACGTGTGGGGGATAAATGGAGAAATCAAGTTTTCGCACGGAAATTCCTTGCATTTGTTCCAGTTCTGACTTCTAAATACTAAACAAAATAGGAATATATGTACATGGAACATGCATTGGTTATATGAACCGAATCCAAGGAAACGTACCATGACCCACTAAACTGGGGAACGAAGGCAGGGCACGAAGAAGAAGAAGAAGGACGAAGAAGAATAGAAGAAAGGAAGAAGAAATAATAAAAAATAAGAAGAAGAAGAAGAAGAAGAAAAGAAGAAGGAATAGAAGAAGAAGAAGAAGAAGAAGAATAAGAAGAATAAGAAGAAGAAGAAAGAAGAAGAAGAAGAAGAAGAAGAAGAAAGAAGAAGAAGAAGAAGAAGAATAATAATAATAATAAGAATAAGAATAATAAAATAATAAAATAATAAATAATAATAATAATAATAATAATAATAATAATATAATAATAATAATAATAATAATAATAATAATAATAATAATAAATTTATTCACACTTTATATATAATGTAAGTTTTTATCATATACACGATGATGAGAAGGTTGGCATATTACTATTTTCCCGATGAATGCATTTAATAATTAATCGAATCCCGATTAATAATTAAACTAAGTATTTTCCCGAGGGAATCGAATGGTGTATGGACTCAGACACCCACACCGGCATAATGTTGGTGACTTGTGATCGCCCATGATGAAAACCAAATTCAGTAACATAATCACTACACCATCAGGCGGTAATTGTGAACAATAAGCCACTAATCAAACCTGCTCTTCGGTGAGACCCATATCGAAAACGACCATTTGATTTTTCTCCAAAAGTGGCTGCCAGCTAGGTATTATCGTTGTCAACTGTTTAAAGAATGAAGCCGATCCATATGTCACCAAAACAAGGTCTTCGAATTTCAAATTATTTTTCGGAAACTCCAGCGAGTCCTCCGGCGGTATTAAATCGGCTAAAGTGCAGGCAAATGGTATCCCTTCTTCCCGAATCGTTAGGTTTTTATCGATAAAAGGACGGTAGCACATCTGAAAAGTGAGATAAAGGACACAAATATATGTCAACATATTTTTGAGCGGCTCATACGTGGCCCGTATAGCTTCACTATACATATACACTATTGCTAGAAGACACGTAGCAGTTCACACAACACTACTGTAAATAACTGAAGGTAAAACATTATTTGGTCGATATTCAGGGAAAGGATTAATACTTGTGTAGAGGGGAAAGGTTTGAAGTTTGAAGTATGTCTGCAACGTTTTTCTACGTTTCAGGCGTTTGGCACAAGTAGACCACTTTTCGCGCCTGGTTAAAAGAGGAGGCTCACGAGAATGTAGTGCTCAAATAGTTTCCTTTTATCGACAGACGATGGTATTAAATTCCGAACGACATGCTTTACAAAGCAAAAGCTTTTAATTGGAAGGAGTAATCAATATAGAACTATGAAGCCTATAAAAATGTTGGATCGTAGTAAATATTTGATTTCCATAGTGGGTATTCAAATTTTTTGCTGGCTTGCAAAATGACTTGTAAATTTGCATGCCCACTATGGAAATCAACTATTTACTACGATCCAAATTTTGTATAGACTTCATAGTGTTATATTGATTTACTCCTTCCATTTAAAAGCTTTTGCTTTGTAAAGTATGTCTTTCTTTGCCCAAAGGGGATCCAAGTAATTGTAGTGTAAGTAATTTTCGTCCCGTAAGTATAACGAGTTTTCCTTGCCGTATTTTTGAGAAAATTGTTGTACAGAAGTTATTAGAATTCGCAATTAATAATCAGCTTATTCCGCATGAACAACATGGCTTCTTGAAGAACCGATCAAGAGAAACGGCATTACTTTGCTCATTAAATGATTGGTCGCTTGCTATAGAAAATAAGAAGCAAGTAGACATAATTTACTTTGATTTTGCCAAGGCGTTGATCGGGTCTCCCACAAGAAGCTGCTTTGCAAATTAGTTGACATGCAATTTCCTTCTTTTATATGTAAATGGATTGAAATTGGCTTAGTGATCGCAAAATGTTTGTGAGAGTTGGTGATTCTGTATCGGATGTTGTAGATTGTACTAGTGGTGTGCCACAGGGGTCAGTATTAGGTCCAATCCTATTCTCGTTGTTTACCTCCGACCTAGCAATATCGTTGAGAAGTCTAGGTATTTCATTTGTAATGTATGCAGATGACATAAAAATATACAGTACTATTAATGATCCTATAGATAGAATTTTAGTTCAACGCGCAATAAACTTGGTGCATGATTGGTCAATTGAGTTTCAGTTACCTTTGGCTCCTCATAAGTGCCAAGCACTGTACATTGGCCAAACAATCCAAAAGTGGACTACATTTGTAATTCGGTTGTGATTGAAAAGGTAACTCAGCTCAAAGACCTAGGATTTATTATGACAGATGATTTATCCTTCTCTAAACATATTTCCTTTGTTTGTGCCCAAGCAAGAAAAAGAATGTTTGCTCTCTTTCGCACTCTGAAAACGCGGAAGGCAAACCTTTTGGTTCTTGCATATTCTCTTTATGTACGTTCAATTCTAGAGTCAGGCTCGGTTGTCTTTAGTCCATATAAGAAAAAGGATAAGGTGGCCCTAGATCTGATCCAACGTACATTTACAAAGCGAATTTTTATGCGTTCCCAATTGCTTGATTACAATGATACACCCTCTAGTTCAGATAGAGATACATTATTGAAGCTTGATACACTTGACAATCGACGTAGGAAGGCAGATGCTAGAATGCTCAGAAAAATATTGGCCGGCAAATGCGGCCATAATCTACGTTCAATGTACAAATTCAGGAATTCTAATCTGTCCTCTCGACGTGGTCGTATCAAAATCATAATCCCTCGGGTGACTAGGAATGTTCGCAGACACTGTTTTGTCCATAGAACTTCACTTATGATTGAGAGTAACCCTCGCCTATTCCTGTAAACATAATGTTTTTATTTGATGCTTTTATTTTGATCAGATTTACATTTTCACGTTTCATAGTTATTCATTGTGGTATTGCCTCGACAAAACTTGTGCGACATTTTATGTTTGTAATAAATGTTATGTTATGTTATGTTTCGGAATTTAATACCATCGTATGTCGATAAAAGGAAACTATTTGAGCACTTCATCCTCGTGAGCCTCCTCCTTTAAAGGGACAGGCCCATCAAAGTAAACCTATATTTACGATACGTTCATAATGACTATCAAGCATTTTTATTACAATATATACAAAGAAAATTTCACATTTATTCGCCCTGAAAAACTTCTTCCGATGCGCTCAACGTATATGTATACCGTAAAACCGCAAATATCCTTGTTGTCTATGCAAATTTATCGTGAAATTATAATGCGATTAAAATTTGCATATACAGCTTTGAAATCTGCAGTTTTATGGTAAACATATTCGTTGAGCGCATCGGGAAAAAGTTTTCCGGGGCGAATAAAGGTGAAATTTAGTTTGTATATATTGCAATATAATGCTTGATAGTCATTATGAACGTATCGTAAATATAGGTTTATTTTGATGGGCCTGACCCTTTAATATCAAAAACTCCAAGTACCTCTACACTTGTAATACTAACACTTACGTCCACAACTCCATTTTTCGATGTACAAGAACATTGTTCTCTATTACAGTTTTCCTTGATTGAATCTAGTTTAGGTTCTTGATCTAGTGTAACTCCAGGTTGGATATTGAACTCTGTTTCAAATGTTGAACCTTCTTGTGAAACAACAAATATTAAATAGAATACTAGACATGAAGTGCCAAATACTACAAAATTATAAGCCCTGTGGGCTTTGTTATTTGGTTGTTGCATCTGAAACCGAATTATATATAGTTACACAGGAAAAGTAGCTTTTTGCATTAAATAAAAATGATTTTGATAATAAGTACAAGAAATTCCTATGAGCAAATATATAAAATAGATCAATTCCGTTTTACGACCTTCAAGAAACGCAAAGATTAACGGGACAACTTTTGTCTCTTTTGTAGATGTATTTTCATTATCTGAATAATACGTAGAACATAGTGTTGGAAAAAATCAGACAAAAAGAACCGATTTCACCGACAATGAGTAATGGCCAAAGCCACAGTTATCCAAGAAAACCAATGTATAATGCCCGCAAGATATTTTCGTGGCATAACGTTAGCCGAGTGGTCGAGTCATTATCAATGACCACATGCAACAATCGTGATAAGTTTACAGTGAATATTGAACGAAGAACAACACTTTGTTCTACACATTATTCAGTTAGTTTATACACAAAGTATATAAAAGGGACAGAAAGGTGGTCGCGTCCCGTTAAAGGATCGCAGTCACTTCAAATTCGTATTTTTACTTCAATTATCTATAAACATAAAAAGGTACATAGAAAAATACATTTACTGTGTCAATTTACGGAAAATTTAACACAGGGAAAGAAATCCCCTCGGTTGTGTTCTGATAAGGTACAGTATGACAACAACAACTGAGACAGTAGAGCAGACACTTTCCCTCTTCCCCGGTTTTTCTTTGTTTTGTCATCATTGGCAACCGGCCAAGTCCCACTGCGATTTAGAAAACACCCCATTTTGTCTAAAATCAAAACTCAAACGAAGGGATTTCTTTCCCTGTGATAAATGCTCCGTAAATCGGTATTGGAAAGGTATTTTTCTAGGTATCTTTTTATATTTATTGAAAATTGAAGTAAAAAGGCGAAATTGAAGTGACTGCGATCCTTTAAGTTGTATTTCCACGAGCGTTTACGAATATGTGCTGGTCTAGTTCCAGCCGTATCCATTAAACGCTGTCGACAAACGTTGTTCAACATGTACTGAACAAACATTGTAGCAGCTGTATCAACTGTGGCACAATCGAAATTTATGTCACATAGATCGTCCTAATTTTTTTCCGGATCAGTGAAAATTATTTGGACATTAAGATACTGTTTGGTCTCCTGCTGGCCGGAGTTGTCATCAGGTGCTCGCAACCTAAAACTAAATTCAAAATTATTTTATCGTGAAAAAGTGCTCTGTTTTAGGTAGGTGTTTTTGGCTCTTCTCGTCATCATTACAATGAAGTACTTAGCTAACTATCAGAAAATTTAGCGGCGACAAAAAGAGACCAATTCGGTTGTGGGCTACATCTACAAAAAGTGAAAAATTCATTATGTTAATACTTAACTATTTTATGAAAATGACCAGTCGGTCTCTTCCGACTGCAGGAATCGGCCTTCGGCCGATTGTTACCCTACTACTTAAATTTCCTATGATACTATGATTCTTTACTTTTATTTGCTAATTATTTATTTCTATTCAACGGGGAGCCAAAATTGCGGCTGGAGAAATTTGTAAAAATAAAAATAAAAATAATAAAAATAAAAACGAATATTTTAAATACAAATTGCATTGCATATTTACCATGAAAATTATCTGAGAAATCATTTGCATGCACCCATAAATAAAAAAAAATCATGAAAGTTTACAAAATTATTTTTGCAGAGAAAAACCGCATTTGCATTTGCATACAAATAAACACACATAAGACTCAAAAAGCATCCATCAGAAAACAATCAGTCGTCATGATTTCGTGTTATTCATGCATACAAACATGAAAGGCCATGCGTATTGTTAATTATCTATGCAAATCCCAGCTTATCTAGTCCCTTTTTGACCCAGAATGGCTGGTAATATCGAACGTGGCACGTGCGAGTTGAGTATATAAGAACTGGAAAGAAATTGCTCAATTCTCTCTGGTTGTTTTTCGCATTGTTATGCGTGCGATATGATCTTCAGTAAATTTTCCGTTCAAACTGCAACAGTTACCGATTCCTCGAGTACGTTATAAGGATATACGTATATTTCATGGAGTAAAGGTTGATAATTTATTATTATCACCTACAAAATAAAATCCTGATTATTAGTAATCATTAATGATCCATAAACTTTTGCAACGATATAATTCGAGTCTAACAATTTTTAATGCCTACTGTAGGTGGACGACAGCAGAAGCGAAACTTATTTACATTATCTCGCAAAACAAAGAAAGTAAGGTTGAAGTAAATGTTTTTAACGTACGTAATTTGTATAGCAGAAGATATTCCCAGTCAGGCAATGCCAACAACAAATTTTATTATATTATCATTCTACTATTTAATAAAGATTATTTATTTATTATGTGTATTTTATAACACAAACTGCACGTTACATTGTTTCTTTGATTGTCTTTGTGCGTAATAAATTATTATTATTATTATATTATTATTAGTATTATTTATCGGTATTTACAACTTGAGAAAACTAACAGTTGATCAGCAACAATCCAAAGATCTATGAAAGACTGGTTTGTGTGATGTTTTGACATCAAAAAAATACCATATTTGATAATATTTCGTCATTTTGTAATATGATAATAGTGATCCAGAATTGTTTGGGTTATCAACAAAACTGACTACCTGACAAAAGTACAGTAAAATGCACTATTGGATTGGGATAGTAATCCTCTTTCCATTTCATAATAGCCGTCTTTTACTATCATTCATTTTATTCATATAATATTTTCAACGTTTCAACTCATAAATCCAATTTACCGTAAATGTTTCACTATGATAACTTAATAATAATAATATTAATTTATTGACACATTATATATAATATATATAAGTGTGCATCATATAAAATGATAAAGGATGCGCATGGATACCGGACTACATTTAATTAAATTAAGTTTACATTACACTAAATTTAAATTTTCTTTGAAACAATCCGGTTGTGATTTATTTTTGAACTCAACATGTTCACTTTTTTGTTATTACTTTTTATGCACATTTTCTTGTCCTAATAGATTATTAATTTATTCTCTTAATAGATTATTAACTTAATAGATTATTAATTTATTAACTTAATAGATTAACAAAACGTGGGGATTTTTGAATTTTCATTGTATTCATTTTTCTTACTGTAAGTATATATATATATATATATATAAAGACTTTTATAACTCTTTATAACTTACAATGATTGAATTCATCGGGCACACCTAGGGATCTTTGAATTATCAGTGTATTCATTTTGAACATAGGCTATGAACTGAAAGCGTTAATTATTTTCACAGATTTTCAGACAATTAATGGATAGAAAAATCAGTAATCATGAACGTGAAAGATCAAATATTTTCGCGAATTCTGCGAAAAGTCTATCTTTCTTGCATAGATTTCAACGAGGGAGGAAATCGCTACCAGCATTACCGAGTAAGGGAAGACCGAAGTTAGCACTCAGGTAAGGAAGGTTATAAGTAGTTTATTGAGGATATGCAATTAACACATCTCAAAAGGTGACCCTAGGATACCACGCTTAATTCGAAAACTGTAGAATTAACATAATACGAAAACTGCAGAATTAACTTGTGTGTGAATTTAGCGCAAACCAATCGCAGTCGATTTGCTACTGAGAAGTTAGCTCAAAAATGCTACAAATATAATTACATATCTTTGCGTATCATTATTACAGGCTCGGCTAATTACCCTTGTTCGATGCCCCAGTTTTTCCATGTGTACGCATTCCTCTGCTTATCGTTTTGCTGTTTTGATATTTTAATTATATAGATTTTTTGCGCATCCTTGTGATGTAATAAATTATTATTATTATTATTATTAGTATTAATCATTCCTGAAAAATTAAAGTGTTGGACGAACTAAGATTTGTGAAAATGAAAATGAAATGTTGTGCGCATAAAAAAGCACACAATAAACAGAAGCTAAAAGAAATATTTCCAGAAACGCAAGATCTCTATCGGAACAAGTGAAATTTTCCCGTTCGACATCATGGGCGCGTAATAGAAGGAAACAATCGGTGTTTTCTCTATGTCCATCAGGTTATCATTTTATTTTTGACTTTGACAGCCTTGCTGCGCCTTAGCCTAATTGCGATGGCCTAGATTATAAACTACATCATGGGCTTCAATGTACTTGCCCCGGCAATGGCACCTCTATGTTATTAATTTTCATTTCTTAGCATAGTTCTTGGTGTTTTAATTAAAAGTCATTTTCCTAGGACTATCAAAAATCGGACCACGTAATATGCGACTATAAACAATATACAGTATCTATATAATATGAAAAGTACATGCACATTATTGAGCGCCCATTACTGTCATATGGGGATTTGCATATATGTATCATGCGTAGGTAAACAAACATAAGCGTACCGGGACAAAAATAAAAAAATCGTATGAAGCAGACTATATTTCATAATAACAAATGTGGTTACATAGAATGAACAAGGGCACATCAGAACTTTCGGCGAATTGCCCAATTCGGCAATTTTACAAGTTAGGGATTTTACAATGTTCAAGTGCTCTACTTTATAATCATAGGTCATTACAATAGTATCCTACGCATGTACAAAGATGTAAAAAAGTGTGTAAATAATTTCTTGTAGATGTTTTTGCCGATTTGGCAGACGGAACAGAAACTGAAGAAACAACGAGTGAACAGCAAGTTCATACACCATGGACTTCCATATATGTGGCCGCTGCAATAGCGTTTGTCCAATCATTTCAGTTCAGTATATTTGTGGCATCGATGTGGAACTATATTAGCAGTGTATGTTAGTTTGATTTCTTCTAAAACATTGAGTGGAGCTGTACTAGACCTCGTTCATTTATGTCATGGATCCCACTTTTGCGCCAGTATTTCTTCGTAATGATTTATGAAACATAGACAGATACTCAAATATAAACCCCAATTGAATACTAGGGTGTGGAATGCTTCGTGTTATAAGCTCAGAACTTCGTTCCGGCGCCGCATTTTTATGGGGAATGTGCCGTCTTGTAAAAATGTATAGTTATATGTATACAGTGCGTTTCATAAGTATAAGAACACCCAAAAAATTTCGTTTTCGGGCCAAAAATGACAGAAACGCTTCAATTGAGTCACACCATTGGGTTCAGCGTGGAAAACTGGTCCTATACAGGAAATTTCGGAATAAAATATTCAGAATCTCGCCAGAAGGAATTCTTGAACCAAAAGGGTCGTTTTTGCAACTGTTTCATAAGTAAAGGAACACCCGTGAAAATTATAATTTAATTAAAAATTAAAGTGATAAAGAGCTTGATTGCATAAATTAATTATCGGTAGGTCCTTCTTAACCTGCGTCAAGGTCAAATTCTCGGTGGCGCTTCGAAGACGCGCGATTCTGAAGAATTCTGACGTCACCTGTTCTTCGAGGCGTTTAGAAGACGTTTAGAAGATGCGAGTCCATTCGAAACTCATTTGGCGGTATTTTTGTGGAAACTGCGCGCAAAATCACACTTTTTCGACGGTCGGACGTCTTCTAAACGCCTCGAAGAACAGGCGACGTCAGATTCTTCAGAATCGCGCGTCTTCGAAGCGCCACCGAGAATTTGACCTTGACGCAGGTTAAGAAGGACCTACCGATAATTAATTTATGCAATCAAGCTCTTTATCATTTTAATTTTTAATTAAATTATAATTTTCACGGGTGTTCCTTTACTTATGAAACAGTTGCAAAAACGACCCTTTTGGTTCAAGAATTCCTTCTGGCGAGATTCTGAATATTTTGTTCCGAAATTTCCTGTATAGGACCAGTTTTCCACGCTGAACCCAATGGTGTGACTCATTTGAAGCGTTTCTGTCATTTTTGGCCCGAAAACGAAATTTTTTGGGTGTTCTTATACTTATGAAACGCACTGTATATCTTATGTAGCGCAGCACTCAAAGCGCTCAGGGGGCAACATAAGTCATCGTTTGTGCCACCAGAAAATATGGGTTTTGACTTTTACGATTCCATGATAATCATAATTGTATAAATAAATCGATAAATTTACATATCGATAACTTCAGGTAGATCCCGAAGTCACCGAAGACTCCTTTGGTTATTTAGTGGGTGCGTACAGCCTCGGACAGTCTGTTTCATCACCTTTATTTGGTTTATGGAGCAACAAAATAGGAATAATTAAGGTATTCCAATTGTTCTTAATTCAATAAATTATATAAATCATAATTTGTTACTGTAATAATGCGGGTCTAAATATACCAATTAAACGACACCTTTCAGATACCACTCCTCAGTGGACTGTTATGTATGGTGATTGGCAACAGTCTCTATTCTCTACTGTACATTTTGCCAGGCAATCCACTTCTTTGGCTTATGTTTGCCCGTTTCGTAACTGGACTTGGATCAGGTTAGCTAAGTATTTCTGATTTTTACTATGTTGAAAAAGATGTTGTGCACATCGCACCCAGTTTCAGTAAATTGAATGGTGTTGTTCAATATACGTTTCAATATATGGGAGTGTAGATGTTGAACATACGTTTCAATGTATGAGGGTGGGGTTGTTCAACATACGTTCCAATATATGGAATGGAGATATATGTGGAGGATTGCTTTATCGTCGTCCATAGGGAGTACTTCATAAAGTAATTACTACTTCCAATTTTACAGGTAATTCGTCTCTTCTCCGTGCATATGCGTCGACAGCTTCGGCATCAAAAGATAGGTCACGAGCCATTGCTTTGGTCACAGCGGGAGATACACTGGGAAGCACGTCCGGACCTTGTAAGGCTGTTATAATCTTTGCTAGACGGGTTGACAATACAGCGTGAAACTCCGCCGTTGCGCCTACTTCACGCCGTTCGCCTCGTCCAGTCATCACCAGACTCTCCCCAGTTCCTCGCCGGTGCACTGAGCATTCTTTCGCGAACACCTGGCGAAGACAGGACGAAGCCGCCGCCTCTTTCTCACGCGAGTCTCCTCAGGGGAGGGTAGAAACTAACAGGGTAGCATACGGTCCACCCAGTTCCATGGATTAATTGCTGACCGCAAAGCGTTAGTACTTACATAAAGTTAACATTTCAGTGTTCCAAATAATCTTTCTTTTCCTGGGTGAGAACTTCACACTGCTTGGCTTTCCACTAACGATGTACAACGCGCCGGCTATCTTTTCGGTAAACTATTATTCCTTTTAGTTCTTGTGTTCCAGATGTTTTCTAGCTAATTTTTCAAATGAGTGAGAAAGAAATATGAGCTTTCAAATAGGAATTTTTCATGTTATTGCTATACTTTCTGAAATCTTTAGGTTGCTACCGACATTCTCGGCATTTCTATTGTTTCATTGTGGTTTGTGGAAGACTACGCCGCGTTGGATCAGGAGAAAGAGGTACCATTTTTTGAACGATATAATTCTTGCGTACGTTTACGATAAAACAACTCAATTCTTAGCGTTTTCTTTCCGTGGGTAAACTATCAACTTTTCTTATAGTATAGTTCATAATTACATTGATTCCAGGAACTTGGAGACCTGCCCAGAGCCGATATAATTGCCGTGATTGTGTGTATAATCACCCGTTTTGCGCAAGCATTTATGATGACCAATTTTGAAGGGTCAGTTTTGTGTACCTGAATGAGGTCCCCAAGCCATAAGATTCTGCGATATGCTACGTACCCCGACCGATGTATCAAGGTCAAGGGCAGTTATTGTTTCTGCATATGCATATGGAGCGTTTATTTGCAATTAATTTCAGAACAGGAAACGCTTACGTGAGTATGATGTTCAACTTCAACGAAACAGAGACCGTTCGAAATAATAATTATTTGTACTCGGCTCAAGCATTTATTGGATTTCTTGTTTATTTCCTGTTCATCACATGTCGACTAAATCGATTGTGAGTTTTATTTTTATTTTTTACTAACATCACTGATCTAACAGCACTAATCAAAGATGATAATCTGTGTTAGTTAAAGTTTCTGTGATGTTGGTTCCCCGTAAGCAGAGTAGCTCTAGGTCCAGGTTCTCAACAATACTAAATAATAGAAATGATTACCTCTATTTATAAGGCATCCTTTCACTTTCAGCATAAAACTCCGAGTCGCTATAATTGGCTCTGTAATTTCATTCATCGTCTTTCACATTGTCACTTTCCCATTTCCATTCTACACAAATAGCGTGACCACATTCACTGATGGAGGTAAGATTTATTGATTTTGTGTTTAAAGCGAAATACCGGCCGGTTTTTGACATCGAGTACACCAGCATTCTTATTCGGCGTATGCAAATGAACATAAATTAGAATAAAAAATCGAGCTAAATTCGAGCAACTTTGCATAAATACGTAAGAACACAGCTGCTCACGATGCGTTTCAAAAACCGTCCGGTATTTCGCTTAAACTTTCGTTTAGTAGCGACATAACGGCGATTTTGAAACGTATACTGGACAACTGCGGTTCAAAATCTTGTGTGATAAATAATTTGTTTACGAGCTGTCACGTCGTCTGGGAATAGAATCCAACATACCTTTCAAACCCTACTATTATACCACATTAGCATTACACCCAGGCCCCAGGGATTGAAGTCATTGAAGTAGTCTGCTTACTGTAAATCACGCCATGAAGTCGAAATTTACGATAATATTTATAATGATCAATTTACTTTTTCAGACCCAGATGAAGTGGTTGGCTGTAATTCGACGAGATTTTCTTGGTGTGCAGAACTGACCACATTCAACCCTCTCCTTTATTATTTGTCATCGGCAATATTCATCAGTTGCTTCTTTCCAATATTCAACATTTCACTGACAACTTTGTTCTCGAAGATTATTGGACCGAGAAAACAAGTAAGCCAAGTTGTGCTAAGAATTGCACGGTACATTCCCCAAGCTTGCAGGGCCACACTTATTTTTCAACAGTTTACGAATTCTGTTTTAGGGAACAATGCAAGGGATATTCCAACTAGCAGGAGCTCTGGCAAAAATGACTGGACCAATTGCTATGTCGTGCGTTTTCTCTCGTAGTCTCGTAGGGATTTCTCTCTAGTATATGCTACAGTAGTTGTGATTCTAGAGACTAGAGGAGGAGGCGAGAAACTTAGAGGGAGAAAGGGGAGAGAGAGAGAGACAGAGAGTAAGAGAAAGGGAGAGAGAAAGGGAGAGAGTTAAGGAGGAAAATATAGGGAGAAAAGAACGAGAGCACAACTTACATCAAATGACAGCGCTTATTTCCAGTAAGTCGTACGCGCTGCAGGGACCTCGTCTTTCATGGCTAATTCAAGGCATCCAGATGACAATTGTCCTTATTTTGTGGATAGTATTCCTTCGTAAAATGATTCCACTTCACAAACGAATGAGCAACCAAAAAGATGTAAATGATGTAAAAAGTGAAATATCTTCTATAGAAGAAGACAAAACACAAACGACACGTAATTCTGTTCAGAAGGAACAGAAACGCTTTTGATTCTCGATTTTAACAATAGGAAAAACAAGCAAATTGATTAAGTAGACAGTTAGCTTTGCAAGCATACGACATTTGTTACACCAAGGGCGTAAACAATTATCATTATAGTCTTTGAACATTTAAAGCGAAATACGGGCCGGTTTTTGAAACACATCTATTACGCCAGCATTCGTACGCAGCTTATGCAAATGAACATAAATTAGAATAAAAAATCGAGTTAAAGGGATGGGCTCACTACAAAATCACCTTGTTTTTATGTTTCAGTTTGATTGTACAAAGGTAAAATTAAACAAAGACCATAAAAAAAGTTTCTTGAATTACTCCCTAGGGAAGATATTAGGTAAAAAGGGTGAGTATTGATCTTTCTTCCGATAACGTGAGTAAACAAGATAAACTAGGGAAGCTAAGAGATATGGCTGAAACACACTGTTTTTCTGTGTTTTAAGTAACACAAACGATGAAAACTACAGTTTATTTTGCTCAAAACAGTGTGTTTCAGCCATATCTCTTAGCTTCCCTAGTTTATCTTGTTTACTCACGTTATCGGAAGAAAGATCAATACTCACCCTTTTTACCTAATATCTTCCCTAGGGAGTAATTCAAGAAACTTTTTTTATGCTCTTTGTTTAATTTTACCTTTGTACAATCAAACTGAAACATAAAAACAAGGTGATTTTGTAGTGCGCCCATCCCTTTAAATTCGCGTAAATTAGCATAAATACGTAAAATGTTGTCCATGATCCGTTTCAAAAATCGGCCGGTATTTCGCTTTAATAAATAAGTTTCTTATTTATGTATATTCGATGTTTGTTTCTGCTTCTGCTTGTATATTACATTATTTTCTCCAAATTGCGGGTTGCCAATTTTATGATATTTTATTTTGAGTATGATATTTATGAGCTTGTTTATCACATTTTTGGTTGGTGTTGTTGTCAAATAAAAAATAAAATAAATACAACTTTATTGATGCTTTTCGTAATAAATAAATATTACAATTGTGTTGTCCTTTTAAAAAGGGGGCGCACCAGCCGCGGAACCCTCCATTTGGGCATACTTTTATGAAACGCACTGAATTTGGGCATACTTTTATGAAACGCACTGAATTTGGGCATACTTTTATGAAACGCACTGAATTTGGGCATACTCTTATGAAACGCAACGAATTTGGGCATACTTTTCTGAAACGCACTGAATTTGGGCATACTTTTATGAAATGCTATGAATCGTATGAATTTGGGCATACTTTTATGAAACGCACTGAATTTGGGCATACTTTTATGAAACGCACTGAATTTGGGCATACTTTTATGAAACGCACTGAATTTGGGCATACTTTTATGAAATGCTATGAATCGTATGAATTTGGGCATACTTTTGAAAATTACTTTTATGAAAATTTGCATACTTTTATGAAACTGAATTTGGCATTTTATGAAATGCTATGAATCATACTTTTATGAAACATGAATTTGGGCATACTTTTATGAAACGCACTGAATTTGGGCATACTCTTATGAAATGCAATGAATTTGGACATACTCTTATGAAATGATATGGATCGTATGAATTTGAGCATACTTTTATGAAACGCACTGAATTTGGGCATACTTTTATGAAATGATATGAATCGTATGAATTTGGGCATACTTTTATGAAACGCATTGAATTTGGGCATACTTTTATGAAATGCTATGAATCGTATGAATTTGGCATACTTTTATGAAATGCTATGAATCGTATGAATTTGAGCATACTTTTATGAAACGCACTGAATTTGGGCATACTTTTATGAAACGCATGAATTTGGCATACTTTATGAAATGCTATGAATCGTATGAATTTGAGCATACTTTTATGAAACGCACTGAATTTGGGCATACTCTTATGAAATGCTATGAATCGTATGAATTTGGGCATACTTTTATGAAATGCTGCATTGAATTTGGGCATACTTTTATGAAACGCATTGAATTTGGGCATACTTTTATGAAATGCTATGAATCGTATGAATTTGAGCATACTTTTATGAAACGCACTGAATTTGGGCATACTTTTATGAAATGCAATGAATTTGGACATACTCTTATGAAATGCTATGAATCGTATGAATTTGAGCATACTTTTATGAAACGCACTGAATTTGGGCATACTCTTATGAAATGCTATGAATCGTATGAATTTGGGCATACTCTTATGAAATGCATTGAATTTGGGCATACTTTTATGAAACGCATTGAATTTGGGCATACTTTTATGAAATGCTATGAATCGTATGAATTTGAGCATACTTTTATGAAACGCACTGAATTTGGGCATACTTTTATGAAACGCATTGAGTTTGGGCATACTTTTATGAAATGCTATGAATCGTATGAATTTGAGCATACTTTTATGAAACGCACTGAATTTGGGCATACTTTTATGAAATGCTATGAATCGTATGAATTTGAGCATACTTTTATGAAACGCACTGAATTTGGGCATACTTTTATGAAATGCTATGAATTTGGACATTTTACTCTTATGAAATGCTATGAATCGTATGAATTTGAGCATACTTTTATGAAACGCACTGAATTTGGGCATACTTTTATGAAATGCTATGAATCGTATGAATTTGGGCATACTTTTATGAAATGGTATGAATTTGATACTTATGAAATACTTTTGGGCATACTTTTATGAAATGCATATGAATCGTATGAATTTGAGCATACTTTTATGAAACGAAAATTTGCTCATACTTTTATGAAACGCAAATTTGCATACTCTTATGAAATTTGCATACTTTTATGAAATGCTATGAATCGTATGAATTTGAGCATACTTTTATGAAACGCACTGAATTTGGGCATACTTTTATGGAATCGCACTGAATTTGGGCATACTTTTATGAAATGCTATGAATCGTATGAATTTGAGCATACTTTTATGAAACGCACTAAATTTGGGCATACTTTTATGAAACGCACTGAATTTGGGCATACTTTTATGAAACGCATTTTGAATTTGCATACTTTTATGAAACGCAAATTTGGGCATACTTTATGAAACGCACTGAATTTGGGCATACTTTTATGAAATGCTATGAATCGTATGAATTTGAGCATACTTTTATGAAACGCTATGAATCGTATGAATTTGGGCATACTTTTATGAAATGCTATGAATCGTATGAATTTGAGCATACTTTTATGAAACGCACTGAATTTGGGCATACTTTTATGAAACGCATTGAATTTGGGCATACTTTTATGAAATGCTATGAATCGTATGAATTTGAGCATACTTTTATGAAACGCACTGAATTTGGGCATACTTTTATGAAACGCACTGAATTTGGGCATACTTTTATGAAATGCTATGAATCGTATGAATTTGGGCATACTTTTATGAAACGCACTGAATTTGGGCATACTTTATGAAACGCATGAATTTGGGCATACTTTTATGAAATGCTATGAATCGTATGAATTTGAGCATACTTTTATGAAACGCACTGAATTTGGGCATACTTTTATGAAATGCTATGAATCGTATGAATTTGAGCATACTTTTATGAAACGCACTGAATTTGGGCATACTTTTATGAAACGCATTGAATTTGGGCATACTTTTATGAAATGCTATGAATCGTATGAATTTGAGCATACTTTTATGAAACGCACTGAATTTGGGCATACATTTATGAAATGCTATGAATCGTATGAATTTGGGCATACTTTTATGAAATGCTATGAATCGTATGAATTTGAGCATACTTTTATGAAACGCATTGAATTTGGGCATACTTTTATGAAACGCATTGAATTTGGGCATACTTTTATGAAATGCTATGAATCGTATGAATTTGAGCATACTTTTATGAAACGCACTGAATTTGGGCATACTTTTATGAAATGCTATGAATCGTATGAATTTGGGCATACTTTTATGAAACGCACTGAATTTGGGCATACTTTTATGAAACGCAATGAATTTGGGCATACTTTTATGAAACGCAATGAATTTAGGCATACTTTTTTTGAAAACAGAAAAAAAAACAATTGAAAACAGTAAACTGCAACTTGAACTCATGAACACCGCCACAGGAAAAGCTACACAGCTGGGCGGCACACCTCCACAAAGGTGCGCAACGCGGGCACATAGGTGCACGAGCATCACGACGCTCTCGCAACGCAAATAGGCCCCCATGTGGCGCTTTCAGTGCCTCCTGTACCCGACTTGGTATAGAACTCTTGTCCGCTCTCCTTTCGCACATCGCTCGCGTACCATTATAGGCGGTGGTTGTACCGCTCTGGAGGCCTCTGTTGAGGCCGAAGATTCATCAGTGTATGCAATTAGCCCAGTCCTTAAAATAAAACTTCTTTTCACTTACCCTACTTGCTCAGTGGCGCTACACGTAGGTATGTATATATATATATATATATTGTCTGCTGACGAATCCACAAAAAGATTTCCTGTCAACTTTTTGCGGACCACACGGGTGAATGATATATTTGTATGTTTGCACGTTCGCAGACCAATTAATAAAGATCGACACAAACTCCAAAAGCCAGTCTTTTCCTTGACACAAGGTACACGTTGGGATAAGAGATGATACTGATAGTGATATGATAAATGGTAGATCAACCCTATATATATCACTACGATAACCACTTCCGTGAGTCAGGACAGGAGTATTTCATATTTATTACCTAGCAATTTGAATGATAAAACTTTTGTGAAAAACAAGGCACATTGTTTGTCTATACCTGGACACTCTTATTCCTATAATTTTTTTGACAATTTCAAATGATACTCCCACTACTGTCATACGTCAAAATAAGAGCTCGTTTGTCACACAGGCACAGGTGTGAGTAAGTGGTGTGACGCACATCTGCACTTTCTGACACGCCCATTTGGTACAAAAGGATAAATTCGGAGAATATTTATATTGGTCAAAATTCAATAGAAGCATCCACAGTGGCAGAACTCACACATTAACATTATTGTTTATAAATAATCATTTCAGATTTCAGGTTGAGAAATGATCTCTTTGTTGTTATTGCTCAATTTATTCTACTACGTTTGTTCACTAAAAATTCTCGTGATAAATCCTGAATTTGGTCACAGTCACACGAAATTTATGCAAATACTTTGCGAAACACTTGTAGCGGCGGGACACGACGTCGTGAGTATTTTTTTTTATATTCACGTTTCAACTTTTGTTTAATTTTATTGATTTTATTGATTCTTCTCTCTTCGACGGAATAGTTCCGCCCGCACACATTAGCCCGTATTCTCGGGTCGACGGGAATGTTCCATTTGGGAGCTCATTCGTATGCAAATTTTTCCTCCACCTAGTCTAGATAGTCGAGAAATTTGCATACAAAGGATTTCCGAAACGGAACATTCCCGTCGACCCGAGAATACGGGCTAATGTAAAAAAATCACTTAGACGGTGAAGCTCATTAGAAGCTAACTCTTTGTTGGAAATCTTGTCCCTTTCACCCTTTCATTTAAAAACCATTTTCTTAGGTTGAATTTTCTCCTGTTCTTCTACCTCCGCCCAAACCAAGAAACTCTTCAAAATACACAATTGTCAGTGTAGATTTGTACAATGAAATGAAACCAACTGCTATAGAAATGGGCCAAGCTATGATCGAATTTGCATGGAAACAAAGTGGAATGAGCCTACAACAAGTTAGTTTGAAGGAGTAACTGGGGTTTCATAATTAGATATCGCGAGGTAAAGCCGTAAAGGCTCATGGTATAATCCGTATAGTCCCTTGATAGCTAAGGTTACGTTACCATCGTACGGCCTTCTCATGTCGTAGAGCACAGAACAAAAAACTCCAAGAACAACAGGCCGTAGTTGGATTACAGCGATTGCTTCTAAATAACTTCACAAAGCATAATCGACATTCAGGAAAAGATCATCGGAAATTTCTACGGCACAGCTTGTGATCTGATTCTAAGAAAAACTGCACTAATAAACAGCATAAAGAAGAAAAACTTTGACGTGGCCATCGCAGAAGTATTTTCTTATTGTGGACATGGTAGTTTTTTATTTGTCACTCTATCGCTGTATCGAATCTTGATCATATGTCAATCAAAACAGGCTAACGACTTGCACGGTCTACCGTAACCAGCTCCTCAAAAAAACGACGTACGAGGAAAAGTTAACTTTTATTTGTAAGTTCAGGTCTAATCGAGATTCTTGGAATAAAGCGCCGTATTGCGGCAGGATCCACCATTTTATACGATCACATTGCCAGAGATGTTGGCGGAGTGCCAATCATGCCGAGCTTTATTCCTTGTGAGTTTTCTTTAATTGATATTGTTCTATAATAACAATAACTAAGAAAATACAAGGGCCGATTGGAAAATGATAACACAAATACATGCGGAGCGCTGCTAGAAATCTCTCGTCACAAGACCCCGCCGATGTGAGATGTGGCTGTGCGAAGGAAAAGATGCGCTGCGAGAGATTGGCGCACATGCTGTTCGCGGCATTGAATAGAACTTTACCTTTCCTCCTTTACTTTACATTATTATTTCAGCCGGAATGAGCAGTTTCTCAGATGAGATGACTCTCGTTGAAAGAATCAAAAATACATATGACACATTTTTTGCACCAAATATGTTCGACGCCATTTTGGCAAAAGAACATGAAGCATTTGCGAAACACAACTACAAATTCAACCTGAGGGTAGGTTTATCTGTGATGCTCAATATCTACTTTCTTTTAGTTCTTTCTCATAGTTTGCTTTTAGTTCATTACCAGTTATACTTTTGGTTTATTACTGATGTCTGTTGCTCAATATCAATACCCAATGTTCAATAATCTGCTAGTTAACTTACATGTAACATGCAATTTTTATACCCCTTTCGTAGCAACTATGTATATCCATATTTACCTGGATCTGGCTTACGCTGACTCTACGGTACCTTTTCCAGGATCTGGTCGGCAAGTCTTCGCTTACTGTAACCAATGCCCACCCAGTACTCGATTTCCCCAGACCCCTTCCCTCAAAGGTGATTATGGTGGGTGGGATTGATGTGGACACAAACAAAAGGAATCTGACTACGGTAAGGAAGGACAGACGGGAACTAGCCCGAAGACGTCGAGCATTTTGTCATCTGGAAGTCGTCGCCTGCGCTCAGACCTCTGCGGAACATGTCATAAGCAAACCATGAATTTGAACTGCCTTGAATAAAATAAAGGTGCACGCTCCCAAAGCGTAAAAGAAATTTTAAAATTTTAGACTGGCCCAGCTCAAGCTTTTGAAATTACCATCATTTATTTTCAAGATTTCATCCTGCAGACTGTGTCGTCTATGAGAGTCCCACCCATAATGATAGTTTGAATTTGAGCAATTATCGAAAAGAAGTTTCCATGTAAACTTCCAGGAATGGGACGCAGTTCTGAATCGCAAGCAGCGAACAATTCTAATATCATTTGGATCATTGGCCCCACCAAAACTAATGCCAATTGAATATAAACGGGCAATTATTGAGACGATCAGACGGCTACCAAGTGAGTTTTACTTATTTCCGGTTTCAAGTTAATGCATAGCCGAAGGTCGCCAAGTGGTCGCGAAAGGTTAGGTTTTCGCTAACCAGTCGCCAAATGGCCTAAGCCTAAGCCTAAGCCTTAGTCTATGTAAATGCCCTTTTCTTTACAGGTGTTCAGTTCATATGGAAATTCGACGACGAGCACACAGAAGAATTCCAGGTTCCGGATAATCTTTTGCTAACAAAATGGCTACCACAACACGATTTGCTCAGTAAGTTTACGTTGAAATATAACGGCTTCGCTTTACCGAGAGAGGCAAACCGAGAGAGAGAGACCTTATTCTTCTCTTTAATTTATACAAAAAAGTTATTACAGATGACGACCGCGTATCTCTCTTCATCACGCACGGTGGTTATGCAAGTTGCATGGAAATATTATATAGGTTCGTCTTCTTTAAATGTATTTCAAATCTATCTCAATATGTGTTTCTATTTTTCAATATATGCATCTACTACTGAAGTTACATTAGTTAAGCTACAGTAAATCTCAGAGTATCAACAATGCGTCAATTATTTCAGCGGTACCCCAGCTATTGTAATTCCATTATTCGGCGATCAGCGAAGAAATGCGCAAATGTTGGCGAAGAATAAGGTAATTATTTAATTCACTGACATGTCAAAATCTTGAAATTTATTTACCACAGCGTAGGGTATAACTATGTAAAAATCTAAGGAGTTTAGACTTTTTATTCCTTTCAGGTGGCCAAAGTAATATCAAAGTTTGATCTCGGAAACGCGCAACTGTTCTACAACATTTTGACTGAAATGTTAAATGAATCGAGGTGAGTGATTTTTCTGGTGCGCCGCGACATCTCTGCGCACTGGTTTTTTTTGCGACACACCACGTCCAATAATGTCGCTATCTTCAAAATGATTACCGTAATCCCAAAAACAAAAGGTTTGGCATAATGGGGTTCTTTGTTATATTCTAAATTCCAGGTACCAACTCCAATCCAAGAAACTGGCAGAACTAACCAGAAATCTCCCAAGTTCACAAGCCGAAACATTTGTGAAAACCGTCGAATTCGTCGCCAGGCAAGGAAATAAACATCGCAGAATTATTTTTTTTAAGTTACCGTAGACCGCAGGTAGAAAGTCATGTTTTAAGAAAATATCTATAGTATTAAGGAAATATCTACCGTACTAAGAAAAGCTATAGGCTTAAGAAAATACTGGGTACTGTGAAAATTAGCATAATACACAAACATCGATAAAGTTGGCTACGGCACGGGAAAGCGTAAATTTTAGTGCTTGTATACGGTAGCTACTGTGAGAATGAGTATACCAAATCAACGCGCGAAAATCCTCAGGGAAAGTTACACGATTTCAACATTAATTTTCTGTCCAATAACTATGTGAAATTAACTGAAGAAATAAAAAACAGAAAATCAATTTTCTTTCAGATTCGGCGATCTCCTCCAATGGGATCCAGCAAGTGAAAAATTAATCTTTGTACAGTATTTCCTACTCGACGTGATTTTCGTCATTACGGTCATTGTTTTAATTCCACTAGTTGCAATTTATAAACTAACAATTTTCCTCAATACAAACCGTATTCGAATAGCAAAAAAGAACTTGTGATACATATGCTCAATAATAGTATCAAGTTAACATTTCATGGGTCAGCATACGAGTAAATAAATAGGTATAATCAAAGTTATTTTGCGTTGTCTTGTTGTTTCTTCGCCTCAACTAATTTATTTAAAGTTACCGCATCTGAAGTTCCACATAGTGAATGAATAATTCCATATAAAAGTTTTACTCGCTTTAGCAACTCAAAACAAAAACAACGACCAATGCGGCTAAGATTTATTCCAATTGATACAGTAAAACCCGTTTGTTAGCAAAAAAAAAACAACCTCAAAAATAGAGGCTCCCATAGCGCACTACTCGATATAATAAAACAAAAGTGCAAAAGACAATGTCATATTTAAAAATTACTAACAAGGAAATTTCAATGAATACAACACAAAATGTTCCAGTTCGTTATCAGTCGGCAATTATTTTCGTCGGCAATTATTTTCGTCGGCAATTATTTTCGTCGGCAATTATTTTCGTCGGCAATTATTTTCAACATCACACTATTTCATAGATTATCCTCCTCTTCATCCAAATTGTACGCAGCTCTCACCTTCCTGAACACACATATGATAAAACATAACAAAAATAAACTTCAAACTCCAAATGTAGAAACATTCTAGCGTTTTACACAATTAAGCACATTGGAATCTTATCACGGATGTGATCACTTCCAGTTACATACTAATTTCCCAATCGGAAGCTACAATGAGAATCCAAGATTGCGCGCCGCAATGTTTTGCGCATGTGTCTCGCAAGCAAAAAGATTTGATGCGCGCGCAATACGGGTTTTCAGCGTCGAGCTGCGCGCATTTTGTGTCCCAAAATGGTGCGCCGTCCAGTTGCCCCACATACAACATACACTTATAATCTTATGAAACTCACTTTCTAACTTCGGTCTCTATCCTTTCTCCGACCCAATTTTCATTCGTCTTTCCAGTAACTTCATCATTTATTCGCTGATTGTAACTGAAAGTTAAGCACATAAAAAACATCCAATTTGCTCAAACAATAAATATTCAGTCGAAAAACCAAAACACGAACCGAACCATAAATACGCTGCACAAAACGAACACTCCACAAATATCACTGCTCATAATATAATAAAAAATAAACAAAAAAAACCAAAATGATAAGATAAAACCCACGTTCCCTGCGCTAGGAAATCCTTTATTCTCATCCGCATTTGTTCTTTTGTAGTTGTTGCCGGCAGGTTTTGTAGAATATCTCGGACATCAGCTTTTGCTCGAGACTGAAGTTTGACATTCAAAAAAAGATCAATCAGTCCATAATTCCTCCAATAACCATATTTTTCACACTATATAGGATACCTCCATCGAGACCCATGAAAAAAATTGAAAACTTCGCAAGCACTCAAATTCTGAGACTCAGGATCTAACATTCTGAGGCAACAAAATACTTGTGGAACAGTTGAAAGAAACGAGTTAAAACTCACCTCAAGCTCCTCCAATAAACCATCCGATTTTACTTTGTCAAGAATCTTTCGGCGAATCTGAAAACACCCGTTTTTGATGACGGAGCAGACAGACTACAGTGAATAATGTTTCACGAAAAAGTCAAGTAAGAGGCCAAGCAAAATACCCTGAACAAATTTGCTATATATGTTTGTCCGCTAACTACTTATAACAATAATAAGTTGGAACTGCGTTTATTGCCCCCGAGCACCGTGCCACAGTGTAATTAACACATCAAACTACAACTTGTAGACAACAAGGTTACGGTATCAAGATAGCACTATAGAAAAGTCTAATATGTATCTTAACTATACCGTATCTATACCACTAACACTTTAAGAAAACCTACTTCATCGAAAGTTCCCTCCTTCTTAATTGAAGTTTCCACATCTCTCGATACAGATTCTTTATCCGGAAATTGGAACATTTTCTTCACTACAGAATATAATAGTTAGTAATATTGTACCTGAAATATTAATTTATTACGAAGAAAAGGAATTATTAATCCACAAATTTCAATACGAACAAATCAAAAAATGAACTAGTCGAACAAGACAAGCAAATCACAGCCAGCGGAATCAGCAACACTTTAGCTATGAGAAAAAAAGAAACATAAGCATAGACTAATAATTAATTTAATCAATACATACAAATTTAAGTCGACAGGATGATAGGTACTAACGATTAGCCTCGTACATTAACTTATATATCTCACGTAAGTTTTCACTCATTATTTAGCCATGATACGTGATATATTAAACTACACCCCAGCGATTATTAAAAAGTAAATTCGTTCAAATTTCACAGGCTATGCTATCTACAATGTTGCCGGATAGAGAGCAACGAGCTCAAGTCAGGGACCAAACTGTAAAGGGCGCTCAACAGTTTATTTAAATTACATCCATATTTCCATATCCATCATCGACAAGGAACTATACTATAATCTAAAGCCCTCAAGAAAACATGGAATCGTGCAACTCGTCAATATCAGCTTGTCTTTCTTGTTTTCTCTTTTGTTGTCTCTTATGCTCTTCATATAATTCATTATCAGTTGGTAACTCCTTCCTGCAAGCCGGGCAAGTAGCAACTCGAGTCAGCCATTCGGAGACGCAACGCGAGTGAAAATGGTGTTTACACTGAAGTACTGTAATCTGGGTATCTTCTGAAGACCATTGCGCCAGGCAGATCATACACTGTCCCTCTTTGTCTAAACAGGCTTGAGTGAGAATTTCGAAACGTGTCTTCCCCTTCCGAAGGATTAAAGCGGTGTGATACGTGGTGTCTGAAGCGTATGCTGGAGAAATAAGGCAGCATATGACACATGACATACCGCTTTATTTCGTAATACTACACCATACATTCAGACATCACAGCAAAATTCTCAAAGATACATTAATAATGACCTACCGGTTATCTCATCGTATGTCACCTTTGGAAGTTTGTCCAGTGCCTCTTTAGTCAGACCCTTATTCATTCCCGGAAACAATGTCTCAAATTCGAGGTTCATTTCCTGATTCCATCCACTTTCCAGCAGAAACCTAAACAGATAAAGAATTGTAATTGTAAAACAAGTACATCCGTGCAACATACTTAAATTCTGAAACCCCAACGACGAGCCTGAATATAACATTTAACATATCGTGTCTCAGTATTTCGGATCGGCGGTGTCTCGTTCTCAGACACGACAAAAGCCTTTTCCAACTGTCCCTTTGTCATACAGTCATACGGACACTACGCCAAAAACAGTACTCTTTTTCCATTACTTCTAATTTGGACTGTGGTTCCAGTCATGTATTGGAGACAACATAGTAGACCATGACTGGAAACACACGTCGTCAGCCTATTCTCAGTTCTCATCAAAGGGTACAGATATCGCCCCCCCCCCCCCATTTTGACACGATGACCCGTTTATTCAACAATAATATATAAATAAATAATAATAATGGCCCACCTAGCCATTGCCAGGTGATCATCGGGGTGCACATTGGGGCGCGGTCCCCCAAATGCCGGTCTATCGCCCGTGCCGCCCCCTTGCTCTATTTCATCTACAATCCGATCGTAGTCCATGGAACTAAAGAAAGAGAAGTTTTCACACAATACATTACTTATACTATAAAATAAAACAAGAAGCGTAATAAAAATGTTGCTGGTTTGAACAAGGTTTCTGAACTGAAATAACGGTCTCAAAACACTGTGGCAAAATTTAGGAACAGAGATAGCGGGGCACGTTGGTTCTCAAAACAATGTGGAAAGATTTATCAAAACACTGTGGCAAGATATAGGAACAGAAATAACGGTGCTTTGGTTCTCAAAACACTGTGGCAAGATATAGGAACTGAAATAACGGTGCCTTGGTTCGCAAAACACTGTGGAAAGATTTATCAAAACACTGTGGCAAGAAAGAAAACACTGTGGCAAGAAGGAAGGTTTAGGAACTTAAATAACGATGTTTCGGTTCTCAAAACACTGTGGCAAGATATAGGAACAGAAATAACGGTGCTTTGTTCTCAAAACACTGTGGAAAGATTTATCAAAACACTGTGGCAAGATATAGGAACAGAAATAACGGTGCTTTGGTTCTCAAAACACTGTGGCAAGATATAGGAACTGAAGTAACGGTGCTTTGGTTCTCAAAACACAGTGGCAAGATATAGGAACTGAAGTAACGGTGCTTTGGTTCTCAAAACACAGTGGCAAGATATAGGAACAGAAATAACGATGTTTCGGTTCTCAAAACACTGTGGCAAGATATAGGAACAGAAATAACGGTGCTTTGGTTCTCAAAACACTGTGGCAAGATATAGGAACTGAGGTAACGGTGCTTTGGTTCTCAAAACACAGTGGCAAGATATAGGAACTTAAATAACGATGCTTTGTTTCTCAAAACACTGTGGCAAGATTTATCAAAACACTGTGGCAAGATTTATCAAAACACTGTGGCAAGATTTATCACAACACTGTGGCAAGATATAATATAGGAACTGAAATAACGGTGCTTTGGTTCTCAAAACACTGTGGAAAGATTTATCAAAAACACTGTGGCAAGATATAGGAACAGAAATAACGGTGCTTTGGTTCTCAAAACACTGTGGCAAGGTTTAGGAACTTAAATAACGATGTTTCGGTTCTCAAAACACTGTGGCAAGATTTATCAAAACACTGTGGCAAAATATAGGAACAAAAATAACGGTGCTTTGGTTCTAAAAACACTGTGGCAAGCTTTAGGAACTTAAATAACGATGCTTTGTATCTCAAAACACTGTGGCAAGATTTATCAAAACGCTGTGGCAAGGTATAATATAGAAACTGCAATAACGATGCTTTGGTTCTCAAAACACTGCGGCAAGATTTAGGAACTTAAATAACGATGCTTTGTTTCTCAAAACACTGTGGCAAGATTTTAGATTTATCAAAACACTGTGGCAAGATATAATATAGGAACTGCAATAACGGTACTTTGGTTCTCAAAACACTGTGGCAACATTTAGGAACTGAAATAACGGTGTTGTGATTCTCAAAACACAGTGGCACGGTGTTTTGGTTGGATCTCAAAACACTGTAGCAAAGATTTAGGAAGAAATAACGGCGCTTTGGTTCTCAAAACACTGTGTCAAGATTTAATAACTGAAATAACTGTGCTTTGGTTCTCAAAACACTGTGTCAAGATTTAATAACTGAAATAACTGTGCTTTGGTTCTCAAAACACTGTGGAAAGATTTAGGAACTGAAATAACTGTGCTTTGGCTCTCAAGACTCAAAACTAAATGGCAATCCTTTACAGAACTAAACGTGAGATATTTAAGCTGACAATATCTTCTCTCTAGTCACGTTATTTTTGAAATAAAGTACAAAACAACATTACAAACATGTTGACCAATCAATAAAACCGCACGTCAATAACAACTGAGAGATATGCGAGTATCGATACACACGATAATTCCAACGTAAGTACGGCGGAAAAAAATTTAGTTTATTCATTATAAGAAATGGCACAAGTTTTCCTTTTACAATAATGAAGGACAAGTGTTCACGAACAAACCATATCACAAAGGAGGTAATAACAATACAAAAAAAATAAATAAATATCAAGTTTCAAATGCGCACCGACAAAATCAAAAAACAACCGGACTTAGCAATGATACGGAAACCAGTTTCAAAAACCCATAAGATGTAGTGCGAATAAATAGTCTAATCTCTCTTTATAAATATAGCAGAGGTAAAAAACCAGAAGTAATTAGAAGTCAGAACATAGTTTTCAATATTCTATAAGACTAAGAATTCTGTAAAACAAAAACAACGACCAACTAGATCAAGCAGGTAGCAAGAATAAAAAAAAAACGGTTCAAGATCGAGTCACTGGCACGAATAACTTACTCAAGAAAGAAATACATGAACAATCATAATACAATAGCAAATGGAATGAAAAACTTTTTCATTTTTTGAAAGATATGCATATTTTACCGTAATAAAAATGGTGAGAAATACAACCGAAGCACAACAACTGCCAAATAGCACACGTCACAGATGGTCAAAATTATCTAAGAAAAACCACGCTTCACGGCTTCACTAACTAATCAATGGCAATAAAATCACTAAGAGATGCACTGCGAGCATCAAGCATCACTACATCACTAACATCATCCATCATTCAGCTTTTGCAAAACTTCAAGCTTACCACCCACCTACATAATAATCCTATAAGTATTTCCTTGGGTAGTAAAAAGTATCAACACATTTGGTGGAACCGCGCCACGTGGGCACAAGATGTTGAGCAGAACACTGTAAGTTGTCTCCAGCTCCTAAGCAACACAAAAGATCAAAACAGTTCATTTTCATAACGCTCGTGAAAAGTAATGTTTTGCAAACCACACAGATTCCACGGTTGACATAGTTGTCTTAACTCTTCGGAAAAAATACTTTATGGATGTTCTTTCTAGTGAAAAAATTTCGGTCATAGTTCATTTCGGATAACTTATACCATATCCACTTCTTAACTATAGCCTTATCACTTCACTTCATTCTTCATTCACTAGAATCTAGAATAAAAATAAATAAAATAATAATCATTAAACATACCTCCTTGGCTTTTCCATGAAACTTCGTCATTTGATCGAAAATCGTCACTAATTCATCGTGAGTGGAGTGGAGTTCTGAATAAGAATAGGTCTGTAATATCAAATGTTAATTACCCTTATCGTGTGATCATTTCGTTAATTACAATAATAACAAACCTATACGACTAGCTGCCGCCATGAGAATATCTGCCGGTAGCTCTGTCAGCACGACGTCAATCCTAAAAAGAATACGGATATGAATGTAAATGTAGATGTAAATAAAAGACCTGCAAGGCACAGGGCGCAGCAGGGGCCCCTGCTGCGCCTTGTGTTGGCCACTTATTGGATATGTTGTATTGGTACATTACGAAGAAATAAGGAGTACCGCACAAATCATAAACGAACCTCGTTTGCGTCGAAAATTTCCGGATCGAATCGGTTAAAATATTTCGGCATTGTCCCTGAAGAAATGAAACATTGTCTTTGTGCAAGTATTAGTCTACCATAAAAATTGACGGAATGCAACGTACACGAACAAGAAGTTAGCATAAAGCAATATTCCATGTTATAAGGGCAAATTGGCGGTGACATGTACTGTAATATAAAAAATACGGGAAGCGCTTCAAAAAATCTCAATACCCAACCTCTTGCTTCTTTCTCAGATTATGCGATGGTTTGTCCACGACTGCCCACGTAATGTTCACGTTCGAAAATGACGGTGCAGTATTTGATGGGGTCTTTGAGGTGACAGCCGTACCACTTCTAAACAAAATAATATTTGCATTAGCATGCAACATCGACACAGCGATCGACTGCGATACAACCCAGAGGCCATATTCACCACTCCAATTCCCTCGGGGAAATAGCCCCCTGGGGACAGAAAATGGCATTCTAATGTGAGAGACGCAGAGAAAAAGAAGGGGAGTTCCCCATGGGGAATTGAGCGGTAAATATGGCTATGGCCGTGGCCTATGGTTGCATATTTCTGTGGACAAGAAATTCTTCAAAAAAGGTGGCGAGCTGCAAATTGCAAAAGATGGTCGTTTTGTCGTTTAAAAAAAAAGAAACCAACTTTGACGGAGTTGTAGGTCTGGGAATCACCGGGTCGAACACCCCGCTCGTCTCCGCTACACGGAACTTGTATGTAAGATCCAATGCCTCCATTCTATCCATTTTTCCACAGTCTGAACCGCCAAGCCGGACTAAAACCTGCAAAAAAGTCTGATATACGAAGTTCTTGTTTGACAGAAGTCAGAAGCCGTAACGCAACCGCAACCCGAGCATACCTTCCTTTAACATCCAAGGAAATAGGACATAGGACTACGGCATGATGGATGCAAATATAATTTTCTCTAGTCGGACTCTGAATTGTGAAAGAGTATACGCGAACAATCGCGAACCAAGAACTTTAATTAAAGGCGAATATTTACCTGATCACTATCGAACATAACTAGAAGATTCTGTCCAACAGAGTCGCAACGCTCCTAAATCACGTGTCTAATTTCAATTCCAAGCTCACGTATAGCCAAAATACCTCTGGATTGAGAGCCGGGTGCGTACCGACTAAGTCACATAACCCACACCAGGGAAAGAGAATAATCAGTCAAAGATATTTAAACAATAAAGGAAACTAAATAAACCAGCCCCTTACCTGTACAACTGCCAAATTCTCCACTTGGTCATTGTAGACATCAGTGGAAACCCCCAAGTCCCACAATTTTCTAGCCAATTCCATTTTTTCCACTGTCAACGTACGACCATATGAACAGATAACAGTGGATATCATAGGAACATCTGCAAAAGATAATGAAAAAAAAACTTTCTTCAAAAATACTCCTGCCATCGAATTAGTTTCGGCTCATTTATGTTTTTCCATCTACAGTAGTAAACGAACGTAACTTATACATCACCAAGTAAAAGACCAAAATACGAACCTCCCCCTTTTTGCAATGTATGCAAATTTGCGATCACTTCCATATTGACAGCACATCCAACCACACAAAGTGGCCGTGGGGGCTGTCTATCAGAAGAATGACGAACAGAAGAAAGTAGGGAGTCATAGCGTCCTGCAAGTGGCTGATTATTTGCTTTAAAAAAATCCAAGAAAATGGGCCGGGATGGGGCCGGGTGGTCCAGTCGTCCAGTGGCAGCGCGTTGGTCTCTAACGCAATCGACCCGAGTTCGATTCCGGCCCGTGACACCTTTGAAACCACCACCCGGCGAGGGAATCATGGGCGATATTTTTTGGCCCTAGCCCGAAGACGTCGAGCAATTTGTCATCTGGAAGTCTGGAACTCGCCGCCTACTGCTCAGGACCTCTGCGGAACATGTCATAAGCAAACCTTGAAACTGTATTTTCACCCTTGAATAAAGGCGCACGCTCTTGAAGCGTAAAAGATTTATTATTTATATTTATAAGAAACTGGCTAGCGAACTGAAAACGCGAGCAAACACCTAGCCTGATAGAAGTACAGGCGCATACGCATACTCAACGTACTAAATCATCTCATGATCTCGCACTTGCACTTCGCACAACGTCGTATACTTATTATCTAGATTACAACAAAGCAAGTTTTCAACAAAAAAAAGCCATGAAGAAAAACTAACCTCCAGCCACAATGGGCACAGTGCGCTTTTTGCCCGGAACCTGAGCCCGAATTTGGAAAATGACTCCATCTCTGAAAGGAAAATACAATTTGAGAGAATATAGACGCGATCAGAGCGAAGCCGCACATCAAAATTCATTTGGGAATCTTTTGAAAATTAGTTGGTCATATAAGGCCAAGGTTACAGTTCATGTCCGAATCCATGTCACGATGACTGGTGACGTGACTATGTGACAAAATACAACACCGAAAGAAGTTAAAGATAAAACCGAAGATAAAACCGAAGATAAAACCGAAGATAGCAAGAACAAAAACACTAAACACGTACCTAAAGGTTTTCGGGCGATAAACCAAGGATGAACACAGCTCAATCTCCACGTTTAGATCTACAAAGAAGGGATACTCAATACTCAAACGATACTCTGCATAAACCTCTAATGTAATAGCAGTCAGTCACACAAATTTAAACGAAGAAAAGTGTAATCTCTACGTATTCACATTAATAAAGTCAATAAAGTGGTATTCACATTCACACATCACACAATCACACTCGCAAAAACCGAATACCTGCAAACGCGTCGAAAAGCTTCTCCAAATCGGACAGTGCATCCTTCGAATTGTTCCGTACATTGTCGTCACGACTTCGAAGTATCGAACGGCACTCCTCCCTAAAGCACGTTATATAGTGGCCGCACAAAAATGAAGGCTCCGACTGGCTCACTGGTAAATGGTAAGGAGCACATAAGCACACTATACAGCACACGCCGAACCGCACACGCACAGAGTCCGAACTCAATTCTGCGCCGGTGCAGTTTTATAAAGGAAAATACTGGCCCGTTTTTGATACACATCGAGTAGACCAGCATTCTTATGCAGCTTATGCAAATGGGCATAAATTAGAATAAAAAATTGAGCTAAATTCGGGCAAATTAGCATACACACAGAAGAAATTCAGTTATCACGATGCGTTTCAAAAACCGGCCGGTATTTCGCTTTAATCCATAAAGGATAAGTTGGAAATGACATTCTGGATAGCTCAATTCTAGAAGAAGACTTTTAGCAATTAGCAATGTAACATGTGGCAAGCTTGCAAACGCAAACCTGAATAAATTAGGTGCCATCTCGGAATGGAGATACGCCAAAAGAGAGGTAGCCACCTTGGATCCAGCCACTTCGGATAACATCTCAATGCGTTCTTGCACAGATGGTTGCTCTAAATAAACATAACCTTTCCTTTTCAAATAAACCAGGAGCTGAAACCCAGAATGACGAAATGTTTAAATGATAAAATATTAGTGAGCACTGCGGAGCAAGAGATACTCACACTAGTTACTAGCGAAATCCCCGAACCTTTAATGAAAATATTGAAAATACAAAACACACGTATGCTAATTTCATTCAGCTTCTCCAAAATTCCCCGCCTTTCTTCATTGTTGATGTTCAAATGAGAGAAAATGGCATCAAGCAGTCCCATGTGGCCTAATCTAAAGTACATATTAAGAACTGAAATATAGTTACAACGTCGTTAGCTAGTCTAGCTCTAGCTAACAAAACCCCAGCCGCAGCTCTCGCCTTCGACTTAGTGTTAGGACAGGACCTGGGTTTATACAAATAACTAAAAACACCAACCTCAAAGTTAGTTTGCAGCGGTCACCCAGTGCACTTCTTGCTACAGCAATTGCAGCCGAAATCACCTGAAACAAAAAAAGTAGTTGTACAACAATAAATGATTTTACCCAACCCAGGTCTAGTGCGCAGACGACTCGAGGTGCTGGCAAAGTTACAAGGAATAAGAAAAAAGCAGGATACACAAACCTGAATCTCAATGGGTCGAATAGAACTTGCTGGACAAACAGCGTCAATACTCATCTCCCAACGCTCAGTCGGGTGCACGCCGCCTGGAAAGATACAAACATTTTAATCTTTCCCGTCAACACATTAAAGCGAAATACCGCCCGGTTTTTTAAACTCATTGCAACATACACAAATGAAAAGAATGTAGTTGCACACATGTGTTTCAAAAACCAGCCGATATTTCGCTTTAACATAAAACACGTTAGTAGATGAGAACGGGACTATAACTACGCTAAAACTCTTACCAAAAATTTCCTTCGAGGTAAAAACCTTTCCAATCGCGAACCGTTTCATTCGAATGATATTGTTTCGAGTACAGTAGCGCATGAAGTTGAGCCGGAGATCTATCTGAAAGCATTCCATACTTGGCAACACAACAAAAATTACAGTTGCCCTCTATAAAGACAACGAAACATTTAGTTTCTTACGCAACCGTGGCAATCTACAATCACCTGCCAAAATAGGCCCCAGTTTCAAAGTTTCAACCGTTCAACGATGAAAACATATCCAGTTCGCATGACCACCGCACTATTTAAAGCAAAATAACGACCAGCTTTTAAGAATTTGAGACGTACTTGTAGTTGTACATTCTCCTATTGAAAGTAATATAATCAGACAATTGTGTAGCAGCCTTGCAATTTGCATAAACAACATTGGAATGCAGCGTACGTAACCGGACGTTAAAGCAAAGCTCCTTACCGGTAATGCCACAGCTATCGCTGACTGATCAACAACGGTGTACGGTTTCCTCGAAGACGGCGTAAGTGCTGAGACTTCCTTGGCCGGACACAGCAAGTGACAGTGGAGCGGAGTAAAGGCACGGACTGAAACAAGACGTACAGTAAACCTTCGTACTTCAGGCGTAACGCGCATGGCACTACCAAACAAATAGGATGGTGAAGGTGAAAGCGTTAGGCCTAGGCACAGAGACTGAGGCCGTATTCACCAACACACAGGGAGCGTTCTGAATCTCTTCCGCCCCAACACTCTTTACGCAATCTTTAGCTCCCTGGGGAGGCCAGGGAGGGTTCCCTGTTGTTGGTGAACAGGGCCTCTGAACTCCGCGCGGGTTTGTGCATGAAATACACGGTTCGATTCGATCAGTACACAATTAGTGAAAACCTTTTGAAATGTAGGTCTCGCAATACGTCAAATAAATAAAACGAACGAACCTGTCAGACAATGCTGCATTATCATACAAAGATGGTAGATAACACGTTCCCTGTTCACGAGTGCCGTTACGTCCTGAAATGGGCGCATTGTGCAAATCGTAAAACAACACAATGTTACAGTAAGCTCATCACTGAAATTGCTGTTGACATATCTACTTTAACATCACTCAACATCTTCATCATCACCGTACTCAAACTACACGGTGCAATAGATGTTTCACAATAAACTCAAACAACAGAGGCCGTATTCACCAACACGCAGGGAGCTCTCCCTGGATTGGCCTCCCCATGGAAGGGAGCTAAAGATTGCGTGGAGAGTACGAGAGCAGAAGAGTTTCCGAGCGCTCGTGAGCCTAGGGAGGGCTCCCTGTGTGTTGGTGAGTACGGCCTCAGAATATACCCATATTACCTACCTTCTCATCAGCCAATCTCTGGCACATCGCCTGATCATAAGAATAGTTCTGTGCAGAATGAGTGCTCTCTCCACTTGTCAGTTTTTCCATCATCCAATCAAACAACCGGCCGCTTCGCTTTTTCAATGTCTGCGTGAACATTTTCTGAAATTCAGATTATATTATGATAAGCAGAATACACAGCGCAAGGCGCATGACGTGGTGTGATTTGATATTACTGTTCATTCAAAGGAGGAAACATCTGGTCTGGTCAGCAAATAGCTCGCCTGAAATCCAAGTCCATCCACTTCAACCGCGGGGAGGTGGTCACCACTGAGGAGAGTTCTCACTGTGGGACGTTCATCCGGATTCACTTTCATCATCCACTCAATGAGGCGGTGGGCATGACCGCTCTGCAAGCAATTATCGACAATACAAACTACAAACAAAACATTAATCTTCAACATAACGTATTCAATTTTCTTTTGTATGTGGTAACGTCAACCGTGTGCCGCGAAATTTGTACATTTTCAAACGACAAACTCTGGAAAAAGAAACAAACATCTAATAATAACGTACTTGTACTGGTGTCACTGACGCAAAATCCTCCGGCACGAGTCCCTTTTCCTTTAAAGCGCGAATGGTCGAAATTCTCTGAAGTCCCGGGGGCAGAGGTCGGTAGAACATTTCAAACAGAACGATACCAGTGCTGAAGTACTTTGATTACGGTCGTTGCTTGTATGAATGAAATAATCAGTTCTTTGCGAACTTCACGGATGACTTGTGAACTACTGCACAACACAGATTCCAGTAAGTAAAAAATGGGTGAATACACCTGACAGAGAAGTACCCAAAGAAAGAAAGCAGATCGTTGGACGGTATTGTAGCTATTCTACTCAGTCTAGCACTTCAAAACAAGTACACCACATTATGGAAACATAAACACAACACAACCAGCGAAACGTGAAAAACGTACCTATAAATATCAATCTTCGCATTATAGGGCTGTTGCTGAGGCGTTGGGGCCAATAGCTCCGGAGCCATATACAATTCAGTTCCAATGTCCATCGTCTGGTTAGAATCGCCGCCTAAAAACAAGGAAAAGGCATACATAAATGTAAAATAATAAATACGTCACGCGCCCAATACGACAACAAACAACATACAGTCTACTATTCACAATTTCTCACGAACTTTCTTTGAACAAACTTTGAACAACGTATTATTGTATGGGCCACGTATACCGTAACTGCTATTTGGCGCCACAAGGAAACATGGACCTGATCTACATACCTTGATCAAGCTGAAGCTGATATGCTACTAAAGATGAGTGCAAAGTACCTAAGTTATCTAATGTACACAGTACACACGCACCAGCACAAATAAACTTTCAAAAATAGTTCTAGAAAAGTACCGTAACGTCCGTAACTACTACTTGCTGGTGACTGGTGGACTGAATCACGCTCATAGGAAAAATGGAAGCGTGGATCTGATCTGCATAATTTGATCAAGCTAAAGCCGCTATGCTACTAAGGATCGGTGTGTGCGTGCAGAGAAGGATGGGTGCAATAAGACACACATTACCTACCATATAGCAAGGTATCAGCACATACCTGCGAGTGACGCGTGCCCGGTTTCACTTCTCAATTCCTTTGTGGCGAGACCAAAATCTCCAATCTTCACATGGTTATTTGCGTCCAGCAAAATGTTCATCTACAAAATATTTTTTTCCAATTTCCAAATTTCCAATTTCCAACACCTTTACATCACGTAGAGTTCCTTAGATCCTTAATCCAACGGTCAAAATAAAGAACTCAAAACTCAAAGCAAAAATATATAAACATACCGGCTTTATATCTCTGTGGATCAGGCCACGACTGTGGATATAATCCAGTCCAGATAAAATTTCACCAAAGATCTGCCAAGCATATTTCGAATTGTTGACAAGGGCGCGAGAATCGATCAGACTTCTAAATTACAGTTTTCAAAAAGGTTGAAATGTCAGATGCGCAGGCCGCACCCCTGCTGGCCTAGGCAAAAACTGCAATAATATTTAAAATAGCAATATAACAAGGGTCTCGGAGAGGACCTTAGTCTTAATGTAACCTCCACAAGAATACCATTAGCAGAATAAGGACCGCAGAAAGGAAAAAAAACCTGAGAGTTCCCTTTGCACAATATTCCATCTGGATGTAGAGCATTCGAGTGGGCGGGACTTCCGTCGTGTCCACGGTCTCAAAGAAAATAAGTCATTTTCACAGCCTGACAGTTAGACACACCGACACCTATATAAAAACAGCGACGCACTAGGCGCCGCTCCTAATTTAAATAACAAAAAATTCAAAAGTCAAAGATAAAAAAAGTACCAAAGCTGTCTTGGTAGGCACAGTGGATGTCTCCTTCGATCGGTCGGACCTGTGAGGAGTTCGCTCGCGGGGATCTGATTGAACTCCCACACTCTTTTCATCGCCTGAAAGGTGACATTTTCATTTGTCAGCTGGTTGAGGTGCTTACTACTTACGGACACATCCGGGTTCCCACTGTTAAAGCGAAATACCGGCCGGTTTGAGCATAATTTTGCATAAAAAAATAGACCCCCAATTCGACCCCAATTAGCATAACTACATACCGTGTTCCATAAAAATCCATACCGTGTTCCATAAAAATCCATACCGTGTTCATCACTAACTAAGAGGATTCAAACCAAAACCTAACCACAGTCACGAACTCCAACATATGCTAAACATTTTTAGAAACGACACAAAAGCTCACTCGTTACTCCAACATTGTCATTTTCATCCAGTGGGGAATCTGATGCCTCGAATAGGATTTCCTGAAAGTAAAGGTTTCTTCAAACTCAAAGACAAAAGACAATAAGCTTAGAAAGGTCTTTGCCGTAAAATAACAATAAACCATGAAATGATACAAAACATGACAACATCGCACTCTGAATGACTAATCAATAATCAATAAAATCATATAAACCCACAAAATCATCATCCTCTTCTGTGGGAGAAAACAAAAAATGTGGCAAGTCGTCTTCGTCAGAGGAAGGCTCCTCAACAGACCTGGTTTCTAAACGATTTACTATTTACACTTTACACCAATCAAAAAAAAACTTAAAACTTAACACTTAACGGCTTAACTGGCCTCACCCTACGACCTAAACTAACGCCCGACTATAAGAGATAAGCCAACTAACACAAAAAGTACCTCTAAAAGACGTAGTCCATTCGGCATCCCAGTCCTCATCTTCTTGAATATTACCAACTTTTCCAAGGTTGCGCAGTTTGGACGGAAGCAGAGAATCTACAAGTAGGAAAGAGCCTAAGAATCAGTTACGCATACAAATACGCATCAAATAAACGATAAACCACAAATCAACTCATCCTGATGTGCCACGACAGTAAATACTTTTTTTTCTCTGCGCCAAGTTTCCAACATCGTCAACAAGTCGCAAGACGAGTTATAGCATTTCGGAAACCACTTTCGCGTTTCGCCAGAGCAAAACGATCAGCACTTCATACACGCGCGACTTTCAAAAAGGAAACAACATAAGAAAACAGGTTAAACTCCTACCATCTGTACTAGAAGTCTCTGGTAAGAAAGGTGTCTTCATTCTCTTCGATTTTGATAACTTCCGACTGGGAGCGGTGTCCTTATTTCCAGAATGCTGTGACGGCCGACTATGCGGTGCATTATCCGTCCAGGCGCTGAAATAATATGGGTATGATTGGACACTTCATAACTTTTTACCTACCCTTACTAAGCAAATGTGTACTTCTTTCATGTCCTACCACAGGGCCACAAGCGTTCCCTGTGCCGCGGGGAACGCTTCCCTAAAACACTCCTATCCTATCCCACTTCCCACTGTTCCACAAACAAAAATAATATAAAAAATGGGTCTTTGTCGAGTTCTACGCCGAGCGGAAACTAAATAACAAGAGAGCAAGACTAAAGCATTGGAAAGCCGTCCAAAATTCAAAGCCAAAGTAGACCCACCAATAATATCGAACAACATTGTGGTGTGTTAGTTTGGCAAACAATTTGGCCTCCTTTGTGATTTTCTGGTTCAATTTCTCACTCCGCGGGTCCAAAGGAATCACTTTGACAGCATAATGTACTTGATCGAGTTTATTTCTGAAAATAGTGGGAAGATTGTAGGTGAGGTGTAGAGTCTGGAGTTTGGTATTGTTTTTATATATGTGATGAAATGTGACATGAATCATGAATAAATAGATAATCAGATAATTATGCATGCAATTAGACCACTTTGGTGTTTTGATCACAACAGTGGTGATATGTTGCCATTAAAAGCAACATGCAAAGTAAAAAGTACCCGTCTTATTATAATTGACAAATTGATAGCGAGCTTAGCTCTTGTCTAAAAACGAAACATATTGAAAATGTTACCTAGCCAAGAGCACTTCGCCGAATCCTCCCTTTCCCAGAGATTTCATAATATAAAATTCTCGTCCGAGCCTTGTCTTGGCTCCGCCCACTTCCTGAACACCCGGACCCGAAATCGAAGACCCATCAAGGTTCAGTACGAAGGGATCTAAAATAAATGAATAAACATACATACACATAGGCCGCAGGGCACAGAATAGTACGTCAACTGTAACGTACAGATTCGAGGTGCACTTCAACAGTCAACACGACAAAGATCATCCATATAGATATTAATCAATAACACAAAAAAAATTAATCATCAAACCTGATGTCAAATAAGGATGATCTACCAAAGGATCGCACGTCTTCACACTCTGACAGGCCTTGATGAAGGAACTCAAATGAGAGGACGCATCACAAGAATCGTCTAACGATGAGGCACATAAGGTGTCGAGCAACGAGCCTGAACAAAAAAAAGTAAATTAATAATAAAAAAACAGCATATCACCACTTCAAAACAGAGATATTGTTGTGTGATCTACATATTCATATCATCTGACAATGTGACAATTGACAATAAACTTATTATCCCAAATATGTAAAAACAAATCAAACTCTCCAGCTCACCTACAGCAAAAAGGTCCTTCTTGCGCAGATTTTTATGCTGCTCATCCCATGTGGAAATAAGCGATTCCGTGTTTTTCCCTTCACAAATCGCTTTGAACAACTCAGAAAGCTGAGTCAGTGAGCGCCTATAAAGAAAGCATATATCTGTAACCTTTCATAAAATATATTACGATTATAGAACTAATAATTAATAATAAGTATCACATTATTTAAAAAAAAGTGAAATCCAAGAAATTACCATATGCTCCAGTCGCCTAATCGAAATGAGACATAATCATCGGTCCATAACGAGCTCGCGTCTGAAGAACAGCAACATATTATATTCAAACAAAGTTACAAACATCAACACAGAAAAGTTTGAACTTTTGAAACATAGAAATGGAAGAAAACAAAAAGAAACAAAATAAATGCATTAACTCACCTACTGCACCATGTGCAAACTGTTGATCATGAAGCCATCTGAGCGCACAGACACAACTTGTTGCCAACCGTCGTAAGGCACTCGGCTAAAATAAAAAAATATAGACTTTTTAGAAAATAGGAAAGAGACCAAGCTAGTGTACTTCCCGCAATGTCAAATCTCTTCTTGTGGTAACTACTAACTACAATACCCAATACCCATGAGAATGTAGCTCACAAAATTTTCAATAGATTATCGGCAGGCAGGGCTTCACTCCCGGTAGCTGCTCCAACAAGCCTAGCACAGTCAACAAAATGGTGTTTCGTAAAAAAGACGTACATGACTATTAACTATTAAACTTATTCAAACAAAATAAAGAATCTCACGTCGTTCTCAATTTTCTCCGCGATTCCTTGTACATTCATATCGGCCAACGCAACTTGTTGCCCGACATGAATTCGGATATTGAAGCAGGTTTGCGTTACAGCGATCTTGTCAACCTAAACAAGCAGAATATATAACCTCTGTCGACCCCTTCCCCTTCCTTTTCTCTCTCTCTCTCTCTCTCTCTCTCTCTCTCTCTCATCTCTCTCTCTCTCTCTCTCTCTCTGGATAAATTCCCAATTCATGAGAGAAAATTACCTGAATAAACACGTAGGGAACAATTGAGGAGTCCACATCATTCAGTTCCACTAACGAAGATGAAAAGGATTCAAACACGGCCAGCCGTTCTGCAAGTGAGTTAAAACAATTACCATCCCAATGTACATACAGAAAGATGAACACTACAAATACTGCCCATAGAAAAAGGGGGCAGCACATACCCAATACCCTTCTAACAACTAAACGGCAAACCTAAAAATTTGCTAAAATCCGGCATTGTCCCCTTATGATCCTTCCTTCCAAGAGTGTACTCGAAGGTCCAATCCGAAACAAGCACGGTTTGTTCCTTAAATGTGCATTTTGCGATAAAATGCATATTTCATTTTTTCATTTGCGGATAGCAAGGTGTTACTCTTTTCTTATAAACGAACCTTAAGCTAATCGTTACATGTGGCTTAATTTGCCAACCTTCTCATCATCATTTTTCATTTTATATGACGAACACTTATATATTTTACGTAATGTGTCAATAAATGTTTATTATTACAAATATGTGCATCATAATCATGAGCGTCGAACGCTGAGCGTTTGCTGTATGATAATTTATTTTATACGATGCACACTTACATATTTTACGTAATGTGTCAATAAAATTTTATTATTACAAATATGTGCATCATAATCATGAGCGTCGAACGTTGAGTGTTTGTTGTATGATGATTTGAATACCTGACAAGTACCACTCCATTCGGTACAATAATTGGTCTTTCGTTTGTGTCCAGCAGGACTCGGATCCAAGACGAGTACTTTATGCGCACCAAATGTTCGAAGTTCACGATTCTAAAAAATTCAGACTTCAGAGGCATATAACATATAAAACTTAATCTCCCCCCCCCCCTCTTCCCCGTAGGGGAACTGAGGCCGTATTCACCAACACACATAGAGCCCTCAGGCTCACGAGCGCTCTGAATCTCTTCCGCTCTCGCACTCTCTACGCATCCTTTAGCTACCTGGGAAGGCTCCCTGCGTGATGGTGAATGCGGCCTCAGTGCTGCTTTCTCCCGGCTACTGGGAAGCTCTTTTCTGTCCTCAGGGAGGGAATCGTTCTAAATCCCCGGGGGAATCGTAGTGGTGAATATGGCTTCTGGAATCTCTTGCGAATGTCAATGCTCGGCTCGGCCGTTTGGGTAAAGCAAGGGAAAAACGGTGAACAACACAACAACAGATTGCATATAATACCAACACAACAAAATGTATACTTACACAACTCTCGGATCTCTGTCTCTCTTGCATCTCCTCTCTTTTCCATTCTGCCTCCAATTTTCTGCGTTCTTGTCCCTCTACATATTCATCCCACTCTTTCTGTTCGCTGTTCAGTCGCTGTCGCTAGATTGTCAAAAAATAATAACCTTATTGTTATTATTTAATATTATTATAAATAATACAGCCTGAATTAGGGGTTATACATATACCGGACAAAATACAATCGCTATCATTACATATACTGTATCATGGAGATGAGATGGAGAGCCGCTATCGCGCCTATTAAAGAGTATCGTATCGAAAGTAGGGTGTCAAACTCAGCACAACAACTCAAACATATTCTGCACAAACAGAGCATCCTCTTATTATAGTCCTCTAGTAGGCAGTTTTCTTCGAAACAGAAAAGTAAAAAAAAACATCAGCTGAACTAAATGATAGTAAACCAACCCTCTGTTCAATTTTTCCTTTTTCGCGTTCTCTAATCATTCCGTCATGAAACGAGCCTGGAGGCGGTTTATTCTTCTCGTAAAGGAATTGCCGGACTATCTCACAAAACTCCATTATCATGGCCTAAAAATGGAAAAATATAACCAGGTTGGGGATAAAAAAAATATGATCTTCACGTTTACCTAAATTTTTTAGTATTTACGTGTCTGAAGGGTTAAATATGAGGCTAAAGCTTAGCTAATTGGCTATATTTTTCTAACAAATTAGACAAACCTGTCCAAGAGACTCAGTCCCTTTCTCCATCAATTTTTGTTTGAGTTTTTCCAGGTCATTCTTCCATACGCCTTTCTCCCTTTCAAAAGATAGTGTCGGGAGTCTAAAACATAACTTTACATTATAATCAGCACAGAATCCCGAAAGTAAACCAGGTAAAATAAAAGGCTATGAATGAAAAAATCCGACTTACTTAATCGGAAAGTGAACCACAGTGATGAGAAACACAGGAAGAAAGGTGAGAACATAAACATACACGTTTGGGTAGTTTGGTGAGCATGTAACGTGCAGATCGAGTGAGACAAACACCTTTGAAGCCCGTTTGCTTTCGGACTCGATCGGCTTGAGAGACACGCGAACTTCCAACGGTTTCCAGATCTAAAAGGAACATATTTCGAATTAAATTATGAAACTCATAATGAGGTTTCCATGTATGCGATTCGCACCTGCGAAAATGTCAAACCGCTGCGCTGTCCATGTTCAAGTCATTTTACATGCAAGTCAACTGCCTATCATAACCCATGCGAATCGCACGTTTGACATGGTCCTGCAGCGAAAGTGTATCAGGTCCATACTATTTGAAATAAATCCGTACTATTTTGAAATAGATCCATACTAGATTCAAAATCGCTGCGGGACCGTGTCATTTACATCGATTCGAACATGGAGAGCGATTTGACATTTTCGCAGGTGCAAATCGCATACATGGAAACCCCATTATAAGAAACAAGCGTGTTACCAAAGAACAAAAACAAACAACTAGAAAGCAATCAATTACCTTCCATACAGTGTTACTGAGAATCTGGACATCATCTCCGTATATTGCCTCCAAAGCCAGTTTCTCGTCCGTTTGCAGTTGTTCACATTCTTCGCGCGTGAGATTGGTCATCGTTTCTACAAATTAAAACAGTGAATTTATATTTTATATTTTGATCACATTTACCATAAACGGGTGTATTGTGTACGTGCAATTTAAAACAATGTCGTAATACACACCTCAACAGAACCTGGATTTCTCCCAGGTGGCTGGGACGGGCCTACAACTTCACATCAAGAGCTTTAAAACAACACAACTCCACAAAAGATCGGCGTCGATTTTTAGTTCACTCGCACTGGACCTAAACATAGAAGAGTGGCGAACAGCGGCTCACAAAGATTACAAATAACATACACAACGTAAACTACATTGTTTAAAAAGAAATATGATAATGACTCAAAAATGAATGACATATTTTGAATGACAATGTAAAAAAAACCATATAAAACAAATAGAATGATCTAACGCACATCTATATTTAATTCAGCAACATAATAGCAATGAAATAGGTTGCTAGACGCGAACTAGATCATGCTTAAGTCAGTACTAGATCGATACTAGTTTGGCTGCGCTTAACTTAATGCGCCCCGCTAAAACTACGGTAGCTTGGGTGCAAAATTAAATATCATCTGTTACAGTACACTGACCAAACAACAGTAATTTGCAGTAGCACACAAAGTACGCAAAAATATACACAGGCACACTTCGCGATCGTTAGTTTTTACTTATTTTTAGCAAGTGTAATAATTCAAGGGCCAACTTGATCCCAATATCAAATCACAAGCTCAAGTGCTCGTTTAGATATGCTCATTTTTGTCTCACGTCCGCTATGCTACAGTATAGAGGCTAGAGTAAGTAGAGATAGCATTAGAAACAAGAGGGAAATAATCAGGAAATTACCGATGCCTTTGGGAAAATTATCCATTCCATCAAATTATTCAGCTCTTGTTTCTGTTGCTCTCTCTCTCTCTCTCCCTCTCTCTTTCACTCTCTCTCTCTCTCTAATCTCTCACTCTCTCTACTTACTCCAGCCTCTAGCCTATACTGTACCACTGCGGACTTTGAGACAAAAATGAGTATATAAAGGAGAAGAGTTTATTTGGTCTTTTGTTTGTGTGAACGAAACGAAAATTAGAATATCTAAGAGGCTACGTTGCAAACGTTTCACACACGTGGTTCTGCATCTTAAACATTGAAAGGCGCCTCAGGCAGCGGTAGCCGTCTGGTTCATAATGTTGCTTGTTGGCTTCAATGATCAGGTTTGGAATGGAAATGAGTGAAATCCCCGTTCGGGATGTTCTTAGTTAGAAAGCTGATTAGCACAGTATTTTGAGATTTCGTTATTACTGTACTAAATGTGTTCGGAAATGTTTGACCGGATTTCCTTTCGGGATGTCCACCCCGGGCCTAACTTCTGTCGTGCTTTACTACTGGCGTAAATTACCTTTGTTTGGAGGGACCTTTTTTCTTCAGGTTCTAAATTTCTAAATCTAAATCTTTTCACGCCTCAAGAGCGTGCACATTTGTTTACGGGAGTTCAAAGTACAATTTCAAGGTTTTGCTTATGACATGTTCCGCAGAGGTCCTGAGCCTAGTAGGCTACGGGTTCCAGATGACAAATTACACGGCCATTGGTATGAATAATAACAACTTATTCATACAAAGGACAATAGTGTAATGTTTTCCACGTAGAAAATCGCAATTCTCCATTACATTTGGAGTTTCCCCACAATAATACAATGCAAAAAATATTTGTGTACTATCCATGGTCAACGGCTTTCATAAATAATATTCAATGCACAACTGTCCTGTTATTCAGTGGCGTAATGCAAAGGTATTATTCGATTGGACTAGCCCGAAGACGTCGAGAAATTCATCACTGACTGGGCACCGTCGCCTACTGCACAGGCGTTCCAGGTCCTATGCGGAACAAGTCATCTTGACCCTAGCCCGAAGACGTCGAGCAATTTGTCATCTGGAACTCGTCGCCTACTGCACAGGACCTCTGCGGAACATGTCATAAGCAAACATTGAACCTCGATTTTCCCCCCTTGAATAAAGGTGCACGCTCTTGAAGCGTAAAACAAATTTTTTAAAGGGAATGTCAAGCCGGTTTTGCATGTTGGGCTCAAAAAAAGGCTTGCGTTTTGAAGGTAAGGAAAGTGAAAATAAAAATAAAAATAAACAAAAACTTTCATGCAAGAAGAAAAACAATTTCCAACCCCTCCAAAAAAACTCCTTCAGTATGGGATTCGAGACGTGTGGACAGAGCTAAGCCAAATCGCTGTCTACGTGACGGTTTGAATTACCGGCTCGCCGCAACGCACCCGTTTGCGTGCGTTGGGCGGGTTTTGTTCGCGTTTTAGACAAAATCTCAAATATTTTATTCTGGCGCCATTTTTATGGGTTTACTGTATTGAGCGCCTTTCGAGATTTACTTAGTCTGCGCCAGGAGGTGCCTTTCTGCGCAGACCCTTGACCTTGACATGTCCTTTAAAAGTCATGCGCTTCGGAACCACACTGAACAAAGGATCACGATCTTTCACCTAAATAAAGATTTATTTGCTAGAACTGCTCTTTTCATTTCGTGGTGCACCCTGATGATGATACAGATCTTTATAGATGCAGATTTTTCTTTTGATTAAAGAGTTAGACAAGGAAGCTAGTGAGAACAAGCCTAATATAATATTGAAGAACCTTTTGCCTTATTAACAAAAACTGGTTATTTTGTTTCGTTTGTAGTTTCTACTTATAGAAGAAGTACAACACTATTTAGCTCATCAGACAATGTTCAACTTGTACTTTAGTGCGCTGTTTTACATAGGGTATTTGCTTTGCACCTTTCTTACAACATAATATTCCGAAGGCTTACAATTAGAAATTAGAAGACTCTAACCCCAGAACAGAACACTGACTTATGTACAGAGCAATAACACTCTATTTTGACCAAACTAATCATGCACTTATCTGTAAATTCGAAAAGAAATCAATTCGAAAAGAAATCAACGAACAGCAACAGTTTGAATCTGGGTTAATTCTTGTAAAACGATCCAAATTTGCCTACAATATAGTCCGAGGGTAAATTAGTGACATCATTTTTATATCATTTTCAAATTAGAAAGAAGACTGTTTCGTGTGGCGACAAGAAATGAAAACGCATTTTTAGAATACTAAGGAATTAATATTGAGGTTCACAGGGCAGAAAAAAACCCAATGATTTTAAAGGGAGAGGCCCACGAGAAAGAAGTTCCCTCAATTTACTTGTACAGAATGTCCGGTGCTTCAGAAATATTACGGTGAAAACAACATTGCTTGAAGTCTACAACTCACAGAGTTATTCCCCGTCAAACAGTTCGGCCAGGTACCGTAGTCAGCAACGTTAAAATTTGTTTCTACTGTTTATACCCGTTCATTTTCATTCTTTCTCTATATAATAATCGTCAAACGAAGAAAGATCATTCCTACGTTTATAAAGAGGTGTTTCCAATACAGTAATGCCCTAAAAGCGCAAAAATTGATTCTGGCTACGGTACCTGACCGAACTATTTGCCGGAGAATAACTCTGCGAGTTCTAGGCTTCAAGCAATGCCGTTTTCACAGTAATATTTCTGAAATTCCGGACATTCCGTGCAAATGAGTTGATGGGAACTTTTTTCTCATGTGCCTCTCCCTTTAAAGCGAAATACCGGCCGGTTTTTGAAGCACGTCGAGTACACCAGCATTCTTATGCAGCGTCCATGAATTAGAATAAAAAAAATCGAGCAAAATTCGAGCAAATTAGCATAAATACGCAAGAATCCAGTTGTCCATGATGTTTCAAAAACTGGCCCCTCCTTCTCGCTAAGATTTCAAAATGTTCATTTCAAAACACAAAAAGAGTCTAGGCAAAAGCAAACCGAGTGCCTTTTTGCACCTCTTTTCTCTGTTTCTGTGTTTTCAAAATATTTCGCTTCAAGTTTTAAAAACATCGAAGCCTTTGAATAATTTACTAACTCCTTAAGAGCGCAGTCTACATACGTTTCAAGGCGGTCATTTTTATGTTTTCGACTACAGTTGTCGCTTCAAAACCACGTGCCATACCGCTTTAATATTTGTTAAAAGAAAGAAAGCAATCAATTCCAGATGAATCGCACGTGGCTTCAGTCGAACAAATTCTTACTTTCTGCTGTGACGTTCTCCTTTCTAACCTTTACTTTCTATACTAATTATTCAAATAGAAATACAAAGTTGGAATACTTTGATTACGTAAACGAAAACGTAAATACCTTTTCATTTTTACTGATATATATTACACCAGACGGCTATCGCCGCCTGAGGCGACTTTCAAAGGTTGAAATGCAGGAACAGTGAGCACACTTGTGTGAAACGTTTGCAACGTATCTTGAAAAATCATGTAAGGTTCGATTTCGCTTGCTCAACACTGGGGTCCGATTCTCCTTTTGTAGCCTCTTAGATATTCTAATTTTCGTTGCGTGCATACAAACAAAAGACCAAGTAAACTCTTCTCCTTTATATAATAAGATACCACGGCAACAAGACAAGTATTCTTTTAATTTTAAGCGAAATACCAGCCGGTTTTTAAAACGCATCTCAAATATCTGCATTCTTATGCAGTTATGCTAATTGGGGTCTAATTGGGGTCCATTTTTTATTCTAATTTATGCTCATTTACATATGAAGCATAAGAAAGCCGGCGTAAGCGATGCGTTTCAAAAACGGCCGGTATAAGTATTTTTTTTTAGTTGTATGTTTCACTTTCCTCTACAAATGACTCCACCTACTTTCTGTCGTTACCACTGGCCGCTATTTCGTGGATAAATATAGGAGTTCAACGTATGACACCCTCTAGCCCAAGTTTCACTTCGCTTGTATGTTGGGTTTGGAAATATTATTATGTCTGGGCACTAGGTTGTATTGTGGTCGGTCATGGTTTAGATCCGGCCCCTGGCGTCCTTTATTACATAAGACAAATATTTATTACTTTACTATTTGCATAAATTCGGAGAAGAATTATGTACCAGCTTACCCATAAATGTATTATTTTATTTTCAGCTATAGTCTGCCTTGCTGGAAGTTCGATAGATTATAAAACACCGGAAATCCAGCCAGTTTTTGAGTTCTTTGCAAGATTCAATATTTCTTACCGATTTGTGAATAATTCCGGTTCAATACCGGCCAATATTATTGCCCAGGTTTGTCTATCGTTTTCCGTCTCCTTTCAATATAAGAATCCAAAGTACGGTTCGTTGCGTAGGTTTATTAAACTTTTGCAATTACGCAACTGACGTAATAGCCCGTATTCTCGCGTCACTGGTAGGCCTCCCAATTGGGAATGACCTACCAGTGGGAGACAAAGCGCTAATTTTGGTGTACTGGTAGGAGGCGCGTCGCATGTCGCGGTTTCCCAATTGGTAGCGGATTCGGAGGACTGTTGCATGCATTAGACCTACCAGAGGAGATTACCACTACCAGAACCTACCACTGGTAGGCCTCTCCCATTTCCAATCTGGTAGACCTACCAGAGGAGATTGGGAATGGCCTACCAAAAGGCCTTGCCCAACGTGGCGCGAGAATACGGGCTAATAACGCGCAAACTTGGGAAAGCACTGTTCATGAAATAATGCCCGCTTCCAGACTTGTCGTATATTTCCTGCATCTTCTGATGAATTTCAATCCGATGACGTCATCATAACCGGGGATTCCGATTTAGTCCCTTTTCATTTATATCAACACTGGCAACCGCAAGCGGATGTAGGTTGCTTTAAAAAAATTATTCAAATTACATGTTTCAACAAAATCATGCTTGATCGAGAGCGGGTGGGGGTGCAAGACAAGATTGCCCGTGGACGTCGGAGGTGGTGGAAACAAGCCGGCCGAGCTCGGCATCCACATCGACGATGAGCTCTTCGCAAAGAAGACTGGCGCCTCTGCAATCAAAACTCGCGAGCCACCCAAGCCTGCCCCGGTTTTGCGCAATAAATTTATTATGCAAATAACTTACCCTTAGAAAACATCTTCCTTACTCAAGAAATAATTCAGCTTTTCCTCTACAATTCTCGTTGTTGTGGGGAGTTGACTATCAAAAACCACGAATTTCCAATGTATCCCATGTGTACAATTGCGGCAAAACGAGACGAATGGAGAAGGATTTTTGGTTCGTTTCGGAATATTCACGTTCATTGTTTATTTGCAACACTTGCACAAACAAGTTATGCTGTAAACACATTGGCAATCAATACAGATGGAGATATTATAAATAAATAAATAAATATTTATTATACTCATTAAACGAGCGCAACGCCGTGAGAGACGATGAAAAAAAAATCAAAGTAGTTTATTCAAGAGCAAAGTCAATAAGAGGCGAGATGAATGCAGGTAGAATTTTTCGAAAAGAAACAAATTGATTTGCAGGATTCACTGACGACGCATACAATAATGGCACAAAGCTGGAAACGATTTTAGTAGACTTTTTTGGAACTGAATTCTTTGAAGGTATTTTGATAAGGTTAGGTAATCCGGAGCAACCTAACTACTATTTGGCAGCAAGTTATTTTCAGAAACAATTGCAGAGCCCTCTGTAAGATCCGTACAACCTGAAACTAGTTATCGTAATACAGTGAGTGCTATGCAGTACGTCTAGTTATCGTACATTGTTAGCTTTCGCACATGCTTATTTATTGCTTCCACGGTAAATAAAAGTATGGTAATGTTTTCAACTCTTCGTAGTCCAAATCAAAGTAAATATGTACACCATTTTCAGGTCCCACAAAAAAGGGTTCTCCGAATTGGTTCACAGATCAGAATATAGTTTCGTATTGGATCGACTTGTGGAAGGAAAAGTACGTGAATAATCCAAAAAAAGTTATAAACCAATTTGTTTGAAATTACAAAAATGCGATTGATCGATATTCCTTCTACTATTAGTTATGCACTACGTGCTTTAAAGCGAAATGCTAGCCCCTTTGGAAAATTTGCATATGATAAGCAAATCCTATGTATCCTATGCTAATTTTGCGCGATCGTCCACGGCAATCGCGCAAAATTAGCATAGGATACATAGGATTTGCTTATCATATGCAAATTTTCCAAAGGGGCTAGCATTTCGCTTTAAGATCTTTCCAGAGGAAACATTTTACCCTGGAAAGTAGTGATTGTCAGAAGTTCAGAAGAGAGAGCATTTGCACTATTTTTTAGGTAAACTTTCCCGGGAAACATTTTACCCTGGAAAGTAGTGATTGTCAGAAGTTCAGAAGAGAGAGCATTTGCACTATTTTTTAGGTACAATGGAAAAATAATGGAACAAAAAGAAGTAGTAGGCAGAATGGATCGCCTAGATTGGCCGAATGAGACCACAATTAGCACAGTAAGGAATTATAATAATTTAAAGGGTGAGATCCACCTCGAAAACAAAAAAGTATCAGTTTTATTAGATTCCTCGTGTTTGTGTCTACCAGAATAACTAAAACAAATTTGGCAGAAAATTAGTTCCAACGAAATATTGAACAAAAAATGGCACTCGAGTACCATTATTACGATACGCGTTGATAGGGCGGGGTGCATGATAAACCGCGCTCTCGCCTAGGACACCTCATATAAACAAGATGTCTAATCTACTCAGCGAGGTTGGCCTGCAATATGATCAAACTTCAAACCTTCAAAAGACGGATTTTTTTTTCGGTTTGAGTTTTTATAAATTTATAAGTTCAATTGCAGGCCAACCTCGCTGAGTATATGGACGCACATCTTCCCATTGGAGTACTTAAAACGTGGCCGCAAGTCAGACCTCTATTCGTCAATTTATTACGAAAAGAACTTCTCTCCGCTCTACAACAATACATCCATTCGCTGGAAACTTTTGTTGTGCCAACCACTAATTTATAGAAAAGGCTTTAGTATTTTCTCTTTTCTTTGATTCCATTTACAGTATTATCATCTTTTATCAACTGAAAGAATCAGGCAACTGGAAATAAATTATTATTATTGTGTGTCGGTGATTCGGGTGGAAAAATAAATTTTTCAAGTCTAATTATGTTTTGTTCTTACAACTACAGTACACAAAGGCATTGGAAATGTCCTCACAATCAGCATCGAGGTAGAAATAAATTGAAATCTTACAGATAAAGCTAGGGACCGGAAGCCATCTTTTCATTATTTACCAATCCTAACGAACGATATACCAAACGATCCCCAATGAGCTCCAGTATACTAATATGCTATATTTATAACAAATTTTCAATTACCCGATCTGTAATTGCCAAAAAACCGCGCGCGCTATTACTACTGAAACGGGGATAATTTTAGAGCGGCAGAGTGGCATGGGTCCCTCTCTCCCTCGCTGTCTGCGCGCCGCAATATGGGAGCGAAAAGAGCTTCATTATCAAGTGATCCTTATCACATAATCATAATGAGAAACCGATAGCTAGCTAATCAAGCTAAGTAGTCAGTAGAGCTTTTGCGAGTTCAGTCAAAACAAACAACAGTGAAACCATCATTAATTTCAAGACAAAACACACATATCAAAGGGAAACCCGATGACCGGAACCCAACTTTATTCCATTCAAAACACAGCACGAAAAAGCAACACTCAAAGTAGAAGAGCTCCTCAGAACCCTACTAACAATAAGTGAAGAATCTACACGTTGAATCCCCGCTCGACCAAAATTCTAAGTGCTACATACCTGAATATAGTAACAGTGACCGCCTGCTTGAAGAAGGCGAACACTTCTCATCTGCTGTAGAATAAATATGCGACGGAACTGAAATAGAAAAATAATAAACACACCAAAATAAATTGTAAGGAAAAACACAAACGAATTAGGCTGCAACAAGAGTAAATATAACGGCACTCTATTAACTACTTGCCTATAAAAACAAACAAACGCAAACTGCACTAGAAAATAGCATAAAATTTGAAAAACATTAAAAAATAATTTAGAATTTTGAAAAAGTAGGATTTCTCCCCCGTTGTGAGATCATGAAAAACATAACGCAATTTGGAGAGACGCAGACCTAAACTACGGTAGACAGCGCGCGGTATTAGACTTCGGCGGCAACCAACACGACTTGGTCAACTTCAACAAATATTTTCTCAAAAACACCTCGATGGATTTTCTTTATTTTTTTCTCCAAAAATTACCCAAACGATAAGCATTCGAATGATATAAGACACATGGTTTCCCTTTCAGTGATCTCTCTTTTATTACCAAAACCCGAAAAAATGCGATTTTCCCATAGTAAACAAGCATTGTTTGTAACTTTTGTTTACCTCCGTCGAATTCTCTGATTTTTTGCTATTTTGTAGCTTACTAATTACTTATTCATTATTTATCGGTCCCAGCGCTTCCCCTTTCCATACAAACATATTATTTCAATGTGTACCAAATTCACAAAATAGGTAAATTGAGACACGTGGATTAAATAAAAATAATTTAAACATGTGTTTTCGGCTCATTATATATTGTTTTACACGCATAAAGATATGGAGCGCGAGCGCTCTTTCTCTCTACTCTGTCCTACTGTAGTTTTTCTATCGCCTCTTTTCGCGTGTGAAAGTGGGCGGGGCTTCCGGTCCCTAGATAAAGCGACTCTAAACGTCTAAACTAAACATAGCAAACTCTAAACCTTTTTCACAACTTCATCAGTATATACTATGTACAGTACTATTCCTTGTGATCCTGTTATTGGCCTCCTATGGCATTGCATGCTAATTTTTATCCCTTTGAAGATCTAGTAGATCCACAGATATGCAGATTTTCATATTTGATATTGAGTGTGCCTGAAACAGGATATATGAAATTATAATTTCGTTTTCTATTTTCTTTTTCAGAATCAGCACTCTAGCTGGAAGCCCTTATTATAATTTCATTGGCTAATTTGAAGTGAATACCTAGTTTGATGCATCAAATCCGAGCTTTATTTACTTTTTTGATAGAACGGTTCTCTGCAATTGAATTTAAGTAAACACATTTCAGCCAGTTAATTATGTTCATTATGATTTTATTTTGAATTTATCAAATCTATCAACTTTACTTCAATTAGAACTAAAAAATAACACACCATAATTTTCCAAAACTCAAATAAAACCGGATTGCAAACTATAGAATAGTTGAGTTTCCTTGAAGGACGTTTTTTTTTTAAACTTTTCTCTTGTTTCCAAATTTCCACTATGTTTCTTTTCAAGCTGTCTTTTAAAAACACCGAACATTTGAATTATTTACATGAAGTGAGCCTAGAGAGGAATGCACTATTCCTTGCATTCCTGCAAAGGGTGTCCGTTGTGTAACTATCTATGCACGGCATGTAAATAAATATAAAAATTAACTTCGCACAATCGTTTGACCATTTGATCATATAATTAAACAGTTGTAAGAAAAACACGGGGAGAAATACATAAATATACTTCGACATTAGAAGGAAAAAGAATACATGTCGTATTCAAGTTTTTGACGTGACTAAATATAAGATATTGTCTCATTTTTAAAACAATGCCATAAAATTGTTTCAAATATTAATGTTTCCCTGGCGATCTGCATAATGAAATATTTTAGTTTCTCTCCTTTTCGTATGTACACTCGGCTGGGACAAAATACACCAAAAATGGCTCCATATTCGCGGATTGTGATATTTTGTGCAACTTGTTGTCTACTGTATTTTGTCATTCAATTTCGTTCGAAAATAATTTCTCAACAACCAACTCGAGTCAGATATCCTTGTACAAATTGGAATGAAACAGAGAATGTAAGTAAAAAGTTTATTTAAAGCGAACCACCAGCTGGTTTTTGAAACACATCGAGTACACCAGCATTCTTACGCAACTTATGCAAATGACCATAAATTAGAATAAAATATCGAGCTAAATTCGAGCAATTTATCATTTATGGGATTTATGGCCGTTTGTAGTAGCACAACCACTTCGGCGGCCTTAGGATTATCATCATGAAAAATGGTTTTCTAGGCAGTATAACATCCGCTTTTTGAAACGCATGATGGACAGCTGTATTACTATGCACTTGATAGCTCGATTTTGTATTCTGATCATGGTCATTTGCACATGATGCATGGATATGTAGTTATCCAAAATCCGTTTCAAAAACCGACTTTTATGTAACTAAAAATGAATCAAGTAATACGAAGCTGGTAATTCTTCAGAAACTACCAACAAAAGTGGACGAGCGGTGTTTCTGTGGAACTCAGGACGTAAGTGGTATTACAGCGTAAAACTCCGCGCCATTGTCGCGCACAAAAAGAGTGTCCACAGGGGCGCGGCACACAACCACCCCATTTCTAGGGCGCGCGCGGCGAGGCGCCAGTTGGTGGCAGGTGGCGCACCTGAGGCGTGCGCTAACTGGAACTGAACTCCTGTAGCGCAACCCCGCGCAACCCCTGTGGCACACAGATTTTTGTGCCCGGCGTTGTCGCCGAGTTTCATCAGTGTACGGTAATAGACATTGAGAAATAATGTTTTCCATTTTCCCTGTAGTAAAGTGTATTTTCCATTGCACATCTACACAAGCCGATAGAATTCAAACTGTCAAAGTCATAAGTATCAGAAAATAAACATTCAGATGTGCTACCGTCCATTTATCGATGGAAATCTGACCATTCGTGAAGAAGGAGTGCCATTTTCGTGTGAATTGAATGATTTGATTACATCGGAAGAATCACTAAAAACTCCACTAAGACAACTGAAATTTGAAGATTTGGTCCTAGTAACCTATGGATCAAAAACATTTTTCGATCAATTTACTTGGAGTTTTAAAACATGGAAACCATTGTTGCGGAGCCACAAAATGGTGGTTTTCGACCTGGGATTTACGCACAAGCAGGTTAGGCCATGTTGACTTACTAGGAATATAAACTTACAGTCAATATATCCAGTTAGTTAAATAATTTTGTTGTAAGGTAAAAGGGTTTGGGAAGCAAGTAAGAAAATGCAACTGAATTCAACTCTGGTATGAGAATAAGAAACTATCGATCAGTTCAGATTCGGGATCCTATAAAGTATTCATTGTTCGTACTTGGTTAATTTATTTGGTAATGATGCGGCTTCCGTTCAGGTCGAAATCCTTGAACACCTACAAAACGTCACTGTTCACAAAATTGATTATTCAAGGTACCCAAAACATGTTTCTACAATGGGTCAACATGTCTACGGGTTTAAAGGAGCAGTATTGTTGGTCAGTGTTTTATTTCGCTTAAATTTTGTTTAAAGGTTATGCCATCAGCAATGCCCACGCACTCTGCGCAAGAAAGCAAGGATGTGTTGTTCCTCGATTTTAAAATATTTTCCGAACAATTTCAGGAAGCTTACAAAATGTTCGATTTATTTCTGTTCATGGATACGAGTATTCAACTCAGAAAAGTGAACACATTAAGAGAATATGTGGATACAATGCTACACGATATGGTAATGTTCTTGATGTTTACAATGAAGATGTTTCATCTGGCAGCCATAGAGAAGAAAATAACTAGTACTAATACTAACTACGTTCTCAGGCGCGCAGCGCGGACATGCGCATCCACGTCCGCGGGAAAGAGATGGTTTTTGGCATGGGAAAGGCGACATTAAAATTAGATTATAAAATGAATAAATATTGTCTAGATTCCTCCACTCAGCCTTTGTTTGCACACGGACCATTCGAATACGCAAATGACACATTTTGGTGAATTTTACTTTATAAATGTTTTCTCATATAGAGAAAGTAGCAGCCAAAATTCCTACGCCTTCCGCTTTAGTATCTAGCGATATACTGCATTGCTAGCTATCTTAATATAAGCCCATATGCTTGAGGTAGTATGCTGGTAAAGTGAAGTTACGACCTACTACTTACGCAGTGCGATCGCAATTGTGAGTGAAATCTGTTTTTAGGAATGTACAAATACCTGCCAATTCGAAAAGAACTCAACGATCGGCAACAGTTTGGATCTGGGCTAATTCTTGTAAAACGATCCAAATTTGCCTACAATATCATCCGATGGTAGTTCATTATCTCATTTTTTTTATCATTTTCAATTTGATTATGATTATTTCGTCTTAATTGATCTGCGCGAACTGTGTATACTTATTTATTTCTTAAAGACATATATTTTGTACGAAACAGGGACTTAGAAATAGCTGAATTGAACGGGCAGAAAAAAAACGTCAATTTTTAGTCCTCATTGTCAATCTGAACATAAAATAACCTTGTCGAATATGTTGAAGGTTTGCAGGTTTGCACTGTGCGCATTTACAAAACATTGCATTGCTCCACTCGGATCATTTCAAGAATGTCCGCCCATTGGAAATGGAGAGATTAGACGAATTTGTCATCGGTAAGTTGCCGTAGTCACCCTTGTGCAAAAAATAGGCGCCGCAGTTCTTTGTATGCTCGTTGAAGTGCCACGCGGGTCTTATAACACTTTTATTGAATCTTAAAAATGCAGCAAATCTTCCACAAACAAAAGCTTTAACCCGAATCCCAGAAGCCCAGATGAGAAATGCCCTGGACCAGGACAACCAGGTTCGCCGATGCTCCAGATGTCAGAGCAGAGATGTAGTCCTCTCTCGGGACGGCCAAGAGAGGGCGAAGGACCTTTGATGGCTAAGGCCTTGTTGATGGTGGATGGTGGGAGGGCTCTGGGGGTGGGGGGGGGGGGGGGCACTACACGCAGGATTAGTGAGGAAACCTGGCCTGAGTGCCGCCTACACTGGGCCTGAGAAAAGTGGGCCGCCACCTCTGGGCGCACCCGTTTGTTGTATGCAGCACATCGGCCAAAGTCCACGTTGTAATAGAGTGCACAATTTTGTTTCTGAAACAAAATTTTCATGTAAACCCGGCATTTAAAGTGGTGGTAACAACAAAGTTATTTTTATTTCTCGTTATTTATACACATAATGTGCAACGTAAGACAAAGAAATTTCTCTATTATTCTTTATTTTATACCAGTTTACCCACACTCTATTTTAGGTACGACCAAAGTGCGCTGAACATTTTAATCCGGAATCAAATGCTGGAATCGTCAAATAATTGTACAGCGAACTACGAAAATAACAATATTTTCGCCGATGCATTTCTGGTGAAAAGAGATGACAACAGAATTAAGGGATTGTGAAGTTTTATCAATAAAATGAAGACCACAACAGATTACAGTTACATTGATCGTCACTTTGTAAACAAAGAATCTATTCAAGTTTCAACAGCAAGATTTGTTGTAATATTATTGTTCCGAGTGGTGTGGAATGTGGAATGCGATTTTTCAAACATAGTTGGGACCAATGCGCTCCCATGTTACCCATGTATTGTATTCAAATGCGGTCCATTCTGTGTACATTCCGCCATACATGGTAATTCAGTACCCAACATCGTTTTCAAAGGGTGCAGCAGGGGCGCCGCAGTGGCGAGATTTGGCATTGCACGCCTTTCGCGAACCCGCGCCGCTGTGGCGGAGCCTATACTTTGAGCGGCGATGGCACGGGGTTCCGCGTTGGTAGCTGTTGCGTTCGCACGACCTTGCCAGGGATGGTTCGTGACCATTTGGTGACCAACTAATGACAGTTTTCGATGAAACTTGGTCACGAGTTGCTCACGAATTGGTCAGGCCCACGGAAAAACCAGTGAACCGCCACCAAATGAGTGCACCCATTTCCTAAGTAAGTAGTTGTTGGCCCATCACCAGATGGTTTTTGCCGAAGAAACCATCTGGTGACTGGTTCGTGACCATTTGGTGACCAACTGAGACTGTTTTCGATGAAACTTGGTGACGAATTGGTCACCAAATGGGCGGGCTCACAAAAAAAAAACAGTGAACCGTCACCAAATGGGTTCATCCAATTATTATGAAACGTTTCACAATCCTACGGTATAGTAACTCCGCTTCTCTAAGTTCACTCCATGGGTGTGATTTCAAATAATTTGGCTTTGGTCAAAAAAAAACACTTTCTCAAGGCTTCAGTAAAATGAAGAATACGACGTAACTGCGTTGAGACGGCAGAGATGCGGAGACCGCAGACTGGTGCGGACCGCACGACCACAGACCGCAAGGACGCGGGCCGCGCGTTTCGTACCCCGTTTAGTGCAGTGTTTGCACTGGCTTTACAAAAATATGCCAAAATACACAATTTTGGTTTTTTTTATAATTTTGTTTCACGCATTTTTAATCTTTTTAAATTTATTTATAGGTGTGTATGTATTGATAATTCGTAATCCAGAGAGTCGAGAGAGCTTCGGAAATGTCATATATTTTATGTCCTGTTAGTTGTTGGACGTTAAATTTACTGACGTCCTCCATTTTTGTTGTCTTTTCGAGCAAATTATTTAATATTGTTTCAGCAAACAATGTTTGTTACTTCATTCAACTAAGTACACTGGGATTTCTTTTCTCCACGTCAACTATGTCAAATGGAACTGTCCGGGTTGGTGAAACATTCTTGGCATTTCTAGTTCTACAAAATAATATGTTTTGTTTCTATTCGGGAGTACACTTGAATTTACGGTACTTTACGTGCCGCAGTGGGGTCAAAAAAATTTTTTCCTTAAAAACATCCTATAATATGTAATTGGCCATGCTGATTCCGAAAAAGTAGGTCACTTAGCGCCTAAGGGCTTCTTTAGGCCGTTAGCGCCTCTAAAAACATTTTTGCTAAAAAGTTCCTCTTATATGTAATTGGCACTTCTAGTTCCGAAAAAGTAGGCTGTTTGATACCCAGGACCCTCTAGAGGCCATTTACACTAAATCAGTTAAGAAGTTAACGGCAGTATGCATTTGCCGATTTGCCCAATTTTCTGGTTGCCTAAGCTGAACTTTGAGGCCGCGCCGGAGGTGGTTTGCGAAATTCTCTCTATGTATGATATGTTTCTGCTGTTTCGCGTACCGCCGTCGAGCTTCTCATGCCTATATTCTAATCGGAAGGTGGTTCAGCCATGATCCCTGAAAATCTATGCAATATTGCAATTCCGGCGGTGGCTCGCCGGGCTCTTACTTTTAGCGAAAGGAATAACCTAGCATACGTATGTAAACAACTTTTAGAATTTCTGTTTCGAAAGTAAGTTATTAGCATACGAAAAATACAATAAAAGGACGCAAGCTGGGTACAGAAACAGTCCACCGTGAACCGAGTGTCAGTTCAGTTGAGAGCGGATGGAGTCCACATGAGCTTCCAGCAGCCTCTAGACGGTCCTGGGTGTCAAATAGCCTACTTTTTCGGAACTAGAAGTGTCAATTACATATAATAGGAACTTTTTAGCCAAAAAAAAAATTTGCAAAAAAAAATATATTAGAGGCGCTAACGGCCTAAAGAAGCCCTTAGGTGCTAAGTGACCTACTTTTTCGGAATCAACATGGCCAATTACATATTATAGGAAGTTTGTAAGGAAAAACTTTTTTTGACCCCACTGCGGCACGTAAAGTACAATAGTACCGAATTTACTTATCCCGCTTTAGGTTTACGTCGGACTTGCAATCGTCCTGTCCTTCTTAACGTTCGGCTTTTCTGGAGTATTAACCATATGCACATGCATTTTGTGCTGTGTAGTAGGGTAAGTATCTAGTATCTATATACTTGGTTTAAATGTTTGCTGCTACAGTGCTAATCTAGTTTCCACTTCTGTGCTCTTCTTATTTGTTTTAATATCAGTAAACAGTAAGAAGGTTGGTTTAAATGGTTTATTTACGTTTAGGTTCGTGGTCGTCATATATACACGCGGACTAGCGAAGGCAAAGGAGCTATCTTCTGAGTTCGATAAAATTACTGAAGAGTTCAAATTCCCTCCTGGATGTGCTGAATTCCTACGGAATCGCAGCCGTTTCTCTGATAAGTCACAATATGACGAGGTCACGTCGATGACGCAGTCTGCGTCAATGGACATCATTTTGGAACAGGTAATCATATTTTAAAGCTTTGTAACATCCGCTTTTTGAAGCATATTTCGGACGCTGTATTCCCATGTAGCGTATGCAAATAACTGGATAACTGCGCACTTTTTTCTTCTAATTATAATTTGCACGCAATATAGGAATGATATGTCCAACGTACGTATGTTTCCAACATTCCTTTTTAATGGCGCACATTTCTCAACCCATATTTGATTCCTTTCAGATACTCGGTTACGTTATGCGCGACTATGTTGACTCATGGTACCGTCAATTGACTAGTGATGAATTATTCCGCGAAAGTCTCAAGCGATCGTCACGCAGGACAATTGCTTCTTTCTCGCAATGGTGAGAGTGTGAGAGACAATTTCAATCTTGTATCATATCTTTATACTTTATGATTCAGTACTGCCTCTTAGTCTTAAGGTACAAAGTTATCAATAAATCTTTATTTTAGCGTTCGAAAGGTAGACTGGGTTCCCTTTATCACTCGTCATTGCGTGGACGATTTTGCCTCACACTTGAGACTGTTTCGGATGGCTTCCGAACGTGTGGCTTATAATAAACAGAAGGTTTGACTTATTTTACTTCCTTTCTTGCATATAGTACATTATAAACAAGCCTCTTTCGTTTCTGGTTGGGTTCTCACTTTTTGGTGTGGTGATGCTAAAACTTTTAGGGCACGGACAGCCATGATAACCTGGAGAGTATTTTCTTTGATCTGGAACTCGAAATGGAAAAGTCTTTATGCCGGGATCTCTTGTCGACAACTCCTCATTATGAAAATGGTGAGTTGAATGTTTATTTATTTTATTTCATTATTTGTAGTTTGTATATGTGCTAATTGGATCAGGAAATAGCCCCGCCCGTTAAGGCGCGTTCGAAATGGGCGAAAACGGAAAAAACACGCTACTTTTCCGTGTAGAGAGTGTGCAAAAGTTAGAGACGCAGACCCGCGTTTTTCCCTTTTCCGCCCATCTCGAACGCGCCCTTAGGTCATCCCATCGTGCACTTGACATCAACCTGGTAGTTTTGCGGAATTGCATGTTTCCGTTTTCGCCTCTTTCGTCATTCTGCTTTATATCAGTGAATTCACATTATATATGATTTAGCCTATCTCCATGATCTTGTGGATATTATCCTCTATCTGGTGATGCCGGCAGAAGACTTTAGATGTCGACCACTCAGGTTTCTCATCCGGGAGGTAAGTTGTTTCGTTGTTTGGTTTTGAATTGTTTAAATATCTAATTGCTTAATTGTTGGCTCCTCATGAAATGAACGCACATGCACACATATAGTTTACATCACCACAAATCTGCAGAAAAGGTCTTCGATATGGTCGTGCGTTACATAAACAGTAATGCGACTACTGGATAATATTATATTTATGATTTTTCCGTAAATATTACGATTTCGTTGTATTTTAGGTGATCGTAAAAAGGCTCATTGTCCCCGTATTGGATCATTTTGCGGATCCGGAAAATTTAAATCAGTTACTTGTTTGGCTGGTAAGTTCTTTACCTTTATTTTAAATTTGAGCATGTTTTGTTTCAGTTCCATTAATGTGGTGTTACCTTACGTGATAGCCTGGTCTAGAATAAGAAAATACGCTAACGTTATCTTTTCATTTTAATTCCTTTGTTTACTGAAAAAAGTGCACAAATGTACGCATGTTTCACAAGTTGCTCTAATACCGCGCTTCACTGCAAAAAGTGCTGTCACAAATACACACACAAGACTCTCTATAATAGCACTTACATTACATCACAGTTCAGCATTCACTCAAAATTAAAAAAAAAACCACGTGGTTACGGTATATTTTGGAAAAATAATAAGATTTATTATCTGTCCAATAGATGCTCGTAATATAATAATCGTGTATATGTTTTCAGCTGAGTGAAGTTGCTCCTCGACCCGAGGATTTTGTCCTTTCTGTGGAACATAGTCAGAGTCTTCGTGAAATGGAGTCAGTTATGCGAGCACTGAGGGAAGAAATGGCACATTTGAGGAGCAAGGACGCCGGAGGAGAGCAAGGTGAACCTTTTTATGGAGTTTGGTAGATTAACAGTTGATCAACTCGGGAGCGTAAGCTTGAGACGTACATTTATTAAGCTGTTTTCCGGTTATAGAGAGCTTGGCAGCTTGTTTTTAATCCAAAGTTGGCGCACGCGTGTATATTTGTTTAAATTTCGGGTGTGTTTTTAAAGCGAAATTGAAAAATACTGGCTGGTTCTTGAAACGCATAGAGTACATCAGCATTATTATGCAAATAAACATAAATTAGAATAAAGAAATCGAGCTAAATTCGAGCAAATTATCATAAATACGTAGGAATTCATTGTCCGCGATGCGTTTCAAAAACCGACCAGTATTTCGCTTTAAACACAGGCATTTGTTCTGGGATGTTTTGTGAGGCAATGGTTTGTTTATTAGTTTGTTTATTAGTCTTATTTATTAGCCCGTATTCTCGCGTCACTGGTAGGCCTCCCTATTGGGAATGACCTACCAGTGGGAGAAAAACACGCGATTCCGGTGTACTGGTAGGAGGCGCGTCGCGTGTCGCGGTTTCCCAATTGGTATTGGATTGGGAGGGCTGTTGCATGCATTAGGCCTACCAGAGGAGATTACCACTACCAGAGCCTACCATTGGCAAGCCTCTCCCATTTCCAATCTGGTAGACCTATCAGAGGAGATTGGGAAAGGCCTACCAAAATGCCTTTCCCAAAGTGGCGCGAGAATACGGGCTATTGTCAGGCGACTTTGTGAAACAACAACTTGCCAGCCTGGAGTACCTGGAACTGACAGTGAAGAGAAAATTGATTCGCCTTTCGGATGAAGCTGTCGAGAATGGGAATGATGCGGTCAGTTGTAGTACTATACACTTTTTGAATATTCTCTCATCACGATCAAATCATTTAGTAAGGTACGTAAGGTACCAGTCGGAAGTCAGAGTCTATTAACGAGGATGTGATAGTGATTTACTTCGGCACTTCAAACTTCGTTTTTGATGATAGTCGCCGTCGAGATCGAAAAGTCACTGACTTTTTAAACATGTACATTATGGTAGTTGGAGTTACTAGTAATTCACTGAACTCATGTTGGGGGATTTTAGACCCGTGTTATCGTTAGATAATTACACCATGGTTAATATCGACTGACAGTCTAACGACTGCTTAGTTCTCAGAACTGTAAGATGACTGCGAATTATTGCTCTTTCCGGTTTCAGAGATGTAGTGCCTCAGCGGAGACTGCGGATGACGGTCTGGTACAACTTCCTATCCATGTTGTCCTCACGAACTCGGTGGCTGTCTCCTACTTTTGTGATTTTCTGACTTCTGTGGGAGGCCAGAACTATATCGACTGTTATTTGGCTATTGAAGTGAGTATGTTTTTGTTTTGTTTAGATACACTCTCAGAGATTTCAGAAACAAAACAATAAGACGATCAGTTTTGTGTCATCCTGAACCCTCCCAGGCCTCCCCAGGGAGCTAAAGAGGGAATGCGTATGCGTAGAGAGTGCGAGAGCAGAAGAGATTCAGAGCGCTCGTGCGCCTATGGAGTGCTCCCTATGTGTTCGCGTTGGTGAATAGGGCCTCTGATTGGTGAAAAAACCTTCTGGCAATAAACGGAAGTTCTTGATTGTCTGCATACTAGAGTCTTTTCCTGAGCCTGAAACCTGAAACACAGTTTGCGTTTCTAATCAGGGCTTCAAAGTAAGTGTGGAACATCAACTACGAAGTCTGGCAATAGGAGAAAGTGACAATTTGGAAGCATATGAGACAATTAAGGAGGCCGCCAACTTTATGTACCATCAATATTTGTCAGATGAGGTGAGATATTTAGTATATTAACTTGATCTACTCTTATGCACGTGAATCTTCCAGTCTGTGAAGGAGTGGTCGAAATTTTTATGACATTCATGATCGTGAAATAGACAGTATTAGTGTATTAGTTCTTCCGACTTGTTTTCATTGGATGATTTATTGCTTGTGACTAATTTGCATATTGAAATTCCATGATATATACTTATGACCCAGAGAGAGATAGAGAGAGAGAGACCGAGAAATTTATTAAGATTGATCGCGCGTCGTTTCAGGCCATAACCCGTGTCCCCCTCCGTGAGTCGGTGGTTGCCAAGTTTCTGAGCCGAATAAAGACTGACGAACCTTCTGATTCGTGGTTCGAACAGATACAGGAAGAGGTTGGAATATATTTTTACATTTTATTTAATTGCTTCTTCATTTTCTTGTTTTGGATCGTAGTTGCTTTTGTTGGACGTGATTTGAGTTTTCTCTTGAATCGGGATTATGTTAGTTCTATGTGCTTTGGTGGGCATGGGCCGATGATTGTGATGTGATTACAATAATTGGCTTTTAGATTTCGGATGTTCTGAGGACCGATCAGAATTTCTATCCCAGTTTCAAAAAGGATCCCTTGTATGAGAAGATGTTACAGGAATTGGGCATTATAGGTTGGTTTTATTTTGTCTTTAACACTTTTCTAGAAAATCCTTGTTTCGTCTCTTTAGTTTGTATACTCTATACTCTGTGATATTGTATCTTGTTTCTTGTTCCTAGTGTACAGGAGGTGGGATGTGCGAATTTTTGAAGTATTGAATCATGTGGTAAGGAAGAAAAAAGTTATTATGTTTACGTTTGCTATACAATAAAGTTACTAGTAATATATCATTTTGTATTCACGAATTGGTGTTCTTGTTCTCTTCTCTCCACTCTCCTGCCAATTGGGCTATTAGGCAGGGGTTTGTCAAAGATTTTGTCTGTGTGTAAACAATGTCACGTATTCCATTGTGATGATCGTCCGTTGTACGCGAGCCTGAGCCCTGAGCCTAAGCCCTAAGCCTGAGTCTGTTGTTTAGTGTTGATATCTCTTGCTTATTGTAGGAGATGAAGACCGTCCCGAAAGCCAAGCCAGTGATTCGAGTTCGGTTCGCAGTGCAACAAGTGATGCCAGTCTATCCAAGTCGAATGTAGCCCCAGAAATGGTATGTACTTCTTTTCTTTCATAAATTTGCATGCCTAGTTTTCATTTTATACCAGTCGGAGAAGAGCCCGTAGGGCTCTTCGAACGGCTGGTATTTTATATGAGTGTTCCGTGAGCCCGTCTCACATTTGTTCTTGGAGCCATATCTTTTCTAGTACTGTATTTTTATACTTTCAGATTCTGGAAGAACACCCGGTAGAATCGACTGATCCTCCAGATAGTGAACCGGTTACGGTAGCAATTGTGGAGACTTTGGGAATTGGTGGGATTTTATGTGAACACATGAGTTTGAGTAGTTTTTTTGTAGTTTGTAGTGCCTTACCCCTTACCTGTTTAATGTTTAGTTAATGAACGATCTCATTTTGTTCAGGACAGCAAGGAAAGCAATCGTTTGCTTTGTACAATGTGCGAGTTTCACGGAGTATAGCCGGAAGAAAGGTTGGAAATTTGGAAATTGTTTATTGTTGCAGTTTATTATTTTTAACGAAAATTCTTCTAAAAGGTAAAAGTAAGAAAGCATCAAGGGATATCATATTTATTGGTTGTACGTTGAGGGAACTGGAACTACAAGGGCTAGGCATTTATGTAGCTTATATTTTATTTATTTATGGGATTTGATATGATCTGTTTATAGGTGAGCGGTTGGAACGTGTTGAGACGCTATTCGGATTTTCACACCTTGCACAATTTGATTTGTCAAAGGGTTGGTTTTTTAAATTATTAAAATTAGCATATCGCCACGGCCATGTGGAGTTCATAAGGCCATATGTTAGTTCGTGTTCTTCGTACATCATACTTCTTTTCATGCAGTGCTTCACTGTGCGCAAGCTTATGATGGTGATGTTGGTTGATTTCAACTTTTTAGAATTTGTTTTCCCTTCCCTATTTCCCACTGTTTCTTCAGTAGGATATTTTTTTACAATTTTACTTCCTTTAGTCTCGTTTACTTATAATTAGTTGAATTTTTGTGGAAGCTTTGTCTAAACATCGTAATTTGAAAGAATATTTTTCAGTACCCCAAGTTGGCGAGTGTGAGTTTCCCGGGAAAGAAAACATTTAACAATTTGGACGCCCATTTCTTGGAGAAGCGCACGGCAGCACTGAATTCTTATCTAGAGGTTTGTAGTTTGTATCCTCTTTTCTGTGTGTTTTACATGCTTGGGCTTGCGTTGGAATATTGTATGGTCAAATGAAATATGAAACAGTGAATATATGAAGTTAACCAATATCTATCTGCTGTGAAGTTTTATTGCACGAGAGGCGAGGTGGGACGTATGTTCTGAATAGGTTTTTGTAGGTGTAGGTAAGTTATGAAAGCGTTTACGGTTTATGTCGTATCTTCGCAATGGTATGGCTTGTTAGTCTTTGTTTTAGCCAGATTTGTAGTATTGTTAAGCAATTATATTACTTATATATAATTAATACTTTGAATAGATCGATCAGGATTGATTTATCGTTCTGTTGACTGTTGACCTTCCCCAGATAATCCCCAGATAACAACTGCTGATTAATTATATCAACTTGTTTACTCCGAACCCAATTTTATACACTGACAGTTGCTACTTGTTTGTCGTTCTCCAGAACACGGATGTTAACCTATGTAATACTGGGCGTAACAACCGTTCGCCCACTAGAACACCTACGCAAACAAGTAGGGTTTATAAGAACCAAGGTACTGCTGCTTTAGTTTCTGATTTAGTCTTAGACATTCTGATAGAGTTCGATCTTATATCGACTCTTTATTTTTAGTTTTGTTTAAACGGATAGTTCATGTTAAGAGTTAAGGTTTATCTTTATCACACGGATAGTTCATGTTAAGATAACCCAATTGATGTTAAGCAATTATATTACTTATATATAATTAATACTTTGAATAGATCGATCAGGATTGATTTATCGTTCTGTTGACTGTTGACCTTCCCCAGATAATCCCCAGATAACAACTGCTGATTAATTATATCAACTTGTTTACTCCGAACCCAATTTTATACACTGACAGTTGCTACTTGTTTGTCGTTCTCCAGAACACGGATGTTAACCTATGTAATACTGGGCGTAACAACCGTTCGCCCACTAGAACACCTACGCAAACAAGTAGGGTTTATAAGAACCAAGGTACTGCTGCTTTAGTTTCTGATTTAGTCTTAGACATTCTGATAGAGTTCGATCTTATATCGACCCTTTATATTTAGTTTTGTTTTTTAACGGATACGTGTTAAGAATTAAAGTTTATCTTTATCACACGGATAGTTCGTGTTAAGATAATCCAATTGGAGTAAAAGTATTATTTTGATTATACGGATAGTTATAAATTAGCAATCCCATTTGTTTTAATATTAAATAGTTCGTGTTAAGAATTAAAATTTATCTTTATCACACGGATAGTTTTAAATTAGCAATTCCATTTTTTTTTAATATTAAATTGATTAATATTTAGTTTTAAATATTTTTCTTCTAATAAATTTTTATTAATTTTCAGTATAGAGAAAAAAAGGCAACATTTTTTTGAAAATTAATTTTACCCGTATTTTCAGTGCGTCCTCAGCCCTTCAGTTCTCAGGCACTATGCGGGACTAGATAAGATTCTCTTTGATTTTCTCAGTCAGAAGGAATATACTGGAACGAGGGAACCTTTGTCAAAGAAGGTAAAAAATTTATTGACTAACTCCCACGGCTTTATTTTCTGATTTGTTGTGGTATTGAAACATTGTATATGAGAAGTTGGTCAGTGGTATGTATTTAGCCATGTTTTTTTGTATTTTTCGTTGTTGGCTTGTTTTATTTTTTGTGGGTGTTTTGTGTGCGTGTGTGTGTGTGTGTGGGTGTGTGTGCATGGGCGGGTGTATGTAGAAAGAGGGGGACGAAGGCGTTTAGTTTGTTAGACGAGGCCCTGCCTTGTAGTTTGTGTTTGTTAATTTTTGTGGTTACTGTTCCTTGTGTTCCGTTATCTCATTGTTTGATCTCTCAGATGATGTCGGCCATGTGGGACCCGATTGGGCGTGGTATGAAAGCGTTGGGAAGTGCGGTGACTTCTGTACCTGACCAGGTAGAGTGAATAATAATAAATATACAATTACGTTGTTCTGTTGTTTAAAGCGAAATACCGACTGGTTTTTGAAACGCATCGTACACCAGCATTTTTATGCTTCTTATGCAAATGACCATAAATTAGAATAAAACAATCGAGCTAAATGCGAGTAAATTAGCATAAATACGTAACAATTCAGTTGTCCACGGTGCGTTTCAAAAACCGGCTGCTATTTCGCTTTAATCAAACAACTTTTTTTCCTTCAGTAATGCTAATATTTTGTATGCTTCTTTGCATATGATTGTGTACACAAATGAGGAAGCATATCGAGCGGTATAGCTGTCTTTATTTGATAATGTACTTCTTTTGCGTGGGTACTGTACAAATCTTCTTGTTACTTTAGTGATTAGTGTTATTCCCTTTAGGTTGTGGGTGGTGTGGCCAAAGTTGGAGATGGAATCGGGAAAGCTGCCAAGGCTGTGATCAGGGTAAGTTCCTTTGGTTGATTTTTAGAAGCGCCTCCCATTTGTGAGTCATTCTAGTATATCAATATCATGCTTCACGATGAAAGTTTAATAATAGGATAGATTTTCTGAGAATTGTCCGCACTGTGTACAGTGTACAGAACGGGTAAGCTAGTTTGTATCTATTCCATGAACTCGTCGTGTATGCATAAGGTTTTCTTGAGCTGAACTGAGCTCTTTGACATATAAAAGGGGAAACAAATTGGGAAGATATAAGTGAATAAATTCAACAAACTAACGTGAATATACCATACATAATACGGTAACCCAATGTAAAGTTTCCTTCAGACGCCCTCAAATGGTCAGTTTCGTATTCCGCCCGCTCTAGAAACGGATCGCGTTGCGGCTGGAATTACTGGCGAGGTTAGTTTGTAATTATTAGTTTGCTTTTTTTTTCATTGTATTTATTTTATTTGCTGTTGAATCATGAGGTTTTATTTGGTGTTAGCTTGAACTTTGTTTGGACGTCGGACCATTTTCGACTTTAAATGAAATTTGTTGTATCCTTGACTTATCAGAATGCTTCAGAATGTTAATGTATATATGTTTTGGGTTTTATCAACTAATTTCTTGCGTTTAGGACACCAACGAGAACATTCCACTTCGCGTTATTGTGCTTTTTGTTGACGAGGTGGGACACTAACGATTTAGATATATTTTTATTATTACTTCATTTTATTCTATTGTTTGTCATTTATTCTTATGGAATTCTTAGGGATGCTTTGAGTTACCCCATTGAACGTAGTTTACGTAGTAGCCTTTCCCGAGTTAATTTCTTATTATTCAGAATCAAAAATCATTCGTATAGAGTGAAAGAGTGTGAGAATTTGGAGGTTTATTTGGCTGTTTGGCTTTTTGGTGATTACGGTATTATTTCGTAGATAGTCATCCTTACCGTAGGTATCTACCGTAGCGTAGGTATCTAACAGTGACCTTTATGCCCTGTTTAGGTATTCGGTGTCCGTGCCCGTAATGCTTGGTTCCGTCGTCAGTTGGTGGCGCTTCTCCGTCAGATAGTGACTCCTCTCGGCACATCGATCAATAAACGAATTATCGATCTGGTGAATTGGTTGACCAGTGATCAACAGGTCACCCTGTATCTGACCGCGCTGAGGTGTGTTTATCAGTTTATCTTTGACTTTTTCACTTTTGATTTAGTTTTGTTTGCGTCTTTTACTGTTAGGTCGTTGGGCTTTCGGTTGGTTACCTGAGTGAAAGTAACCCTCCCTCTCCGAAATTCCGAAAGAGTCCTTGCTTTAATCATTTTATTATCTTAGATGTTGTCACGCAGTTAGCGATTAGGTCCTAAAGCGATTAGCAATTAGCTCCTAATACCATTACTGACAACTTTCAGGGACTCGGTTTGGCCGGATGGGCAATTGGCCGGCGAACCAGTGCAGCGATCGGAGGAGTTTCATGAGAGAACCCGGGTTCTATCCAGGGCACTGATGTTGTCAGCATTACCTGATGAGTTACGGTAGGTTGTTGTTGATTTGAGTGTTGTTTGATTCTAAAAATTTTGTTAATTTGGTTTATATCATCCCCTATTCAAGATTTTTGAGTTTGTAGTATCTATTGTTCTACTTGGCTTGTTGTACTCACTGTTACTGTAACTGATATTTTCAACTTAATATCAGCTTAGCCTGTTTCTAAGTTTAAAATGTCTGTTTTTTATATACTTATCCTTTATCTACCGTACCTTTTACTATTACTATTCTCTTTTGATAATTACCAAAGGGAAAAGGGGTTTTATGTGTAGAGTTCGTTTATTCCTCTCTCTGGGTTTTTATTCACTAAGCATGTTTGCAGGTTGATTCTGGGCCAAGAGACCACGTACCAGGGCATCGCAACAATATCCGACGCACTGCAGAATAAACATCTCAATCGAAGATTACTGTATGTTTTGCTGGAACGTCTACTGATCACTATCTTCCCGAATAACAGATTTGAAAAGATTTTCTCCCAATTACATTCGAAGAGCCCAAGGTCGAAGAGGGTGTGAAGAGGTACTGGGTACGGTAGCCTGTAGGTACTGTAGAATTTGATTACGGTAGTTGGTGTTTCTTAGAGAGTATAGTGATTAATGTCAGTGCTAACTACGGTATGAGATAAGGAGGTTGATTACTTTGAGCTAGATACTCGTTGTGAGCATACTTACGTGATACGGATAGATAAGGTCGAGCTTGGCTGTTTTGGGGCTTGGAACATAGGAGTTACAAGTTACAACTGAAAACATTGTTTACTAGTTTGTGTGTGTTAGTTTTTTACATTCGTGTTATTAGTACTTAGCATGAGAAGTACTTATGCATTAATTGTAAGGTACAAGATTGTAGGTAGTAGATCAGTATTTTGGCGACCTGTGGTAGTTTTTTATTATCGATAATAATTTGCATAATAAGGCTTAAGGAATTCCCTCAGGCCCTTTGTGGGTGAAAGGACTGTCTGATATATGTGTGCTGAAGTTTCTGTGTGCCAATCCGCTTTGTTGTTTATTTTTTACGTGTTGGCTGTAACCAAAATAGGTTTGTGATTTGCTTCTCTACGATCTCTTTTACAGTAATCTGTGGTATTATTGAGTGATTTTGTATTTTTATGACTTTGGCTAACTTTTGAAAATTCACATGTTTCATTGGTGCTATATTACTCTCGGTGCGTTAAAGCGAAATACCGGTCGGTTTTTGAAACGCATCGTGGACAACTGACTGCTTACGTATTTATGCTAATTTGCTCGAATTTAGCTCGTTTTTTATTCTAATTTATGTTTATTTGCATATGCTGAGTAATAATACTGGTCTACTCGATGCGTTTCAACAACCGTCTTGTATTTCGCTTTAAAGGAGTCAGTATAAAGATGTAGGTGTCGTTAGTCGTTGTGTAGAGTTGACATTCGAATAAACGAACGTGATTTAAATTAATTTTTAATTAAATTGATCAATTCGATAAGTTCAACCTGTGCTGCACTCATCGGCGAGGAGAAAAGCACCAGAAGTAGTCCGGGGTTATATACAATTTTTTAGATTGTGTATATCCTTTGAAACTCCTAATGAGCGTATCGTTTTTTGCTTGTGACTTATGTCCATTGAAAGAAGTTGCTTTTTCGATTCTTGATTGTTCTTTAAAGCGAAATGCGATAAGCAAATCCTATGTATCCTATGCTAATTTTGTACGATCGTCCACGGCAATCGTACAAAATAAGCATAGGATACCTAGGATTTGCTTATCATATGCAAATTTTCTAAAGAGGCTAGCATTTCGCTTTAATACTCGCTTTCTCTATCTGTACATTTTACGAGCTTTTTCATTTTACTAATAAACTTTTTTTTATTGAATTTGTGTAACTTTGTAATAAAGACGTGGAGCCCAGTTTAGCGGGGATATCTGGGTTTCAACTACTTTATAGTAGTGTAGTCGGTAGAGGTGGATGTTGGTTAGTTAGTTAGTGTCTCCCATAGATTTACGCATTTCGTAATAATAATTTTGAACTCTATCCCGTACCGGAGTAGAGTATGGCATGAGTGGGCAGGTGCGTACTAGCAGCGCTTTCTATTCTTAAAATTAAGATGACTAGTTGTACCGTAAACCATATTGTAGTATCGGACTTACCTTACGACTTACGACTTTCGACTAGACATACCGTAGTCTTTGTTGTAGTATCAGACTTGGACTACTGTAGGCATTTACAGATGGAAAGCGTATTGAAGGAAAGGTTGGGTGTTGACGAATTGAAATCGTTTGGGCGAGGAGGTTTGTGCTTTTTTAAATTATGGTATCAACTTACTAGAGCTCGGCGCGCGCTGCGCGCGCGCCTCGCTCTAGCGTTTTACGTTTTACTTGAGCGTTCGCGCAAGCCTTATATTTTATGTGCTATTTTCCTTTTTTTTCTGCGTTAAATGCGCGTCTGACATCATCGTTGAAGTTGATTTACATCATTAATATATCACTACGGTGAAGTTTGCACGTCTACTTATATATATATCACTACGGTGAAGTTTGCACGTCGACTTATTTTTGACGTCATAGATTCTGAAGCAGAAACGGTATTGCCCGTCTGAGTCAAATGCCCGTCTAACATCATCATTGAAGTTGATTTGCAGCATTACTATGTCGCTACGGTGAAGTTTGCACGTCGACTTATTTTTGACGTCATAGATTCTGAAGCAGAAAGGTATTGCCCGTCTGAGTCGAATGCGCGTCTGACATCATCATTGAAGTTGATTTGCAGCATTACTATGTCGCTACGGTGAAGTTTGCACGTCGACTTATTTTTGACGTCATAGATTCTGAAACAGAAGACATGTTGCCCGTCTAAGTCAAATGCGCGTCTGACATCATCATTGAAGTTGATTTGCAGCATTACTATGTCGCTACGGTGAAGTTTGCACGTCGACTTATTTTTGACGTCATAGATTCTGAAGCAGAAGACATGTTGCCCGTCTAAGTCAAATGCGCGTCTGACATCATCATTGAATTTGATTTGCAGCATTACTATGTCGCTACGGTGAAGTTTGCACGTCGACTTATTTTTGACGTCATATATTCTGAAGCAGAAGGCATGTTGCCCGCCTAAGTCAAAAGCGCGTCTGACGTCATCATTGAAGTTGATTTGCAGCATTACTATGTCGCTACGGTGAAGTTTGCACGTCGACTTTTTTTGACGTCATAGATTCTGAAGCAGAAGGGTTTGCCCGTCTGAGTCGGAATGCGCGTCTGACATCATCATTGAAGTTGATTTGCAGCATTACTATGTCGCTACGGTGAAGTTTGCACGTCGACTTATTTTTGACGTCATAGATTCTGAAGCAGAAGACATGTTGCCCGTCTAAGTCAAATGCGCGTCTGACATCATCATTGAAGTTGATTTGCAGCATTACTATGTCGCTACGGTGAAGTTTGCACGTCGACTTATTTTTGACGTCATAGATTCTGAAGCAGAAGACATGTTGCCCGCCTAAGTCAAATGCGCGTCTGACATCATCATTGAAGTTGATTTGCAGCATTAATATATCAATACGGTGAAATTTGCACGTCGACTTATTTTTGACGTCATAGATTCTGAAGCAGAAAAGGTATCGCCCGTCTGTGTCGAATGCGCGTCTGACATCATCATTGAAGTTGATTTGCAGCATTACTATGTCGCTACGGTGAAGTTTGCACGTCTGAGTCGAATGCGCGCCTGACATCATCATTGAAGTTGATTTGCAGCATTACTATATCAATACGGTGAAGTTTGCACGTCGACTTATTTTGCCCGTCTAAGTTCTGACATCATCATTGAAGTTGATTTGCAGCATTACTATGTCGCTACGGTGAAGTTTGAACGTCGACTTATTTTTGACGTCATAGATTCTGAAGCAGAAGACATGTTGAACGTCTAAGTCAAATGCGCGTCTCACATCATCATTGAAGTAGATTTACATCATTAGACTTGATCTACGGTGAATTTTAAATTTCGACTTAATTTTAACGATCATAGTACCTTCAATGTCAAAGAACGAACACTTTGCGTATCAAATTGATCCGCCGCATCAGTTCTATTTATGCGGACGGACAATTTCTCCCTGTTCTTTGCCAGCTGCGGTTTAATTACCCAAGTTTGAGGTTAGGCTGGCCTATTTTTATTGCGCAATAGTGCGATCGATACTGGCCGTCTACTCTGCGTCTTATCAGTCGCAATGCTATTTAGTCGTTCTCTAACACGCGACTTTTGCTTATATCTCGCTTCGGGATCGCCGGGGACACTCGCGACAATGTTCGCGTTTGCTTATCTCATTGAGCTCTAATTTTTCATAGGATTACTTTTTCGATTTGCGATGCACTTTTGGAGCGTTACCGTTACGTGACGCGAATGGCAATCTTTTTTTATAGGGGGTGCTTAGACATAGGTTATATCTGTTATCCATTGTTTTGAAAACTACTCTAAACATATCCCAAAAAAGGCCTTCATAAAAACAGTAGAAAATATTTGCTTTTATAAATCTGAAAGTTTCAATAATTTACAGGTGGTGGATGCATCAGCACTGGCCAAGGGTTCTCCTGTGAATTGGGAAATATTTTTGTGAAATATAATAAAAGTGATGAGGTACGGTAGTTTTGGAGCCGTTCTTTTCTTTTAATATGATAGAAGACCAGTTCAGTAGACCAAAATCCTAGATTCATAACAAGCCTAAGCCTAAGCCTAAGTCTGAGCCTAAGCCTAAGCCTGAGTCTGAAAGCACGAATAATCAATCCGCAGCTTGAAAAACAGTATTACCCAATAAGGATGCCCGTGCTCTGAACACGTCATAGACGTTTACTGCCCAAACTTGCCGTGTGAGCGGCTTGGCTTCGGCGGGCACAATGGCACGCATGCCGCGAGCATTTTGCGCGCCACCTCACGCGGCTTGCATGCCAAGTCTCGTAATTGTGTCAAAGACCGGATTATTGGAAGAGAATTATCATATTTTACAGAGCCAGACTATGTTCAAAGGTGAAGAGGAGAGCCTCAAAGCCATCGGCGCCACAAAGGCGATAAAATGTCCAAAACCGATTGGGACGTTCGACTTGGGGTAAGAGCTGATTTAATTATTGATAAAACAACAAAAGCCATCATAAAGTTTAAGGTTGTGCCCTGAGCATTACCTAGTATCTCCTACAATCTAAATGCCCAATAACTAGCTCACCGGCAATGAGGTGACTTCGTCGATGCGCTACCTACACTCGGGCGGTACGCGGAGATGGCGTCCCCTTTTTGCCGGTTACGCATAGATTTACCGGCCATATTTTCGAGTACAGTGCACGTTTGTCATGATGAGCGGGGAATGAGGTTTAGCAACAAAATCATGAAAAAAAAATTCTTCCAGAAAGTACGGAAGTTGCCTTGTGACCGACTACATTGACATGGGAGGAGCCGGGAGAAGAGATGTTCTCAAACAATTTGGGGCACAGTTGGCCGAGTGAGGTTTACACGTTTGTAAGTGGTATGAAACTAGAAATTGCCGGTTGTGTCCGTGTGCGTGCGTGCTTGCGTGCGTGCGTGCGTGTGCGTGTGCGTGTGTGCCTGCGTGCGTACGTGTGGTGTACACGTGGGTGTGTCCGTATGCCTACAGTACTCTAACCGTTGATGTCTTTTTTCAGAATGCATATACACAATGCCAATTTGATCAACAAAGAAAAGGCACGAGAGGGATTTGTCGGAGGTCTTCAGGAACCGAGTGATGTAAGTATTCTAATTATTTTACTTCAAAAATACTGTAATACATATTGTAAAAATAATTAACTACTATTTTTTGAATGCACCTCAAGAGTTTTCTCACGACACCACGAATATATACACTTCTGCGCATATGTCACTCTTACAGTGGCGAAAAATGTAACTAATGAACAAAGAAGTATATCTCACAATCAGAGGTGCCGCACTTAGGTGAAACCACTCATTATTTTAAAACGAAACACCGGCCGGTTTTTGAAACGCACTGCGCACACCTGCTTTCTTATGTAGCATATGCAAATAAGCAAAAAAAAAAAAAAAAAAAAAAGACCCCCAAAAAAGACCCCACAACAAAAAAAAAAAAAAAAAAAAAAAAAAAAAAAAAAAAAAAAAAAAAAAAAAAAAAAAAAAAAAAAAAAAAAAAAAAAAAAAAAAAAAAACAAAAAAAACCGCATTTGACAAAAAATCCGCAAAAAAAAAAACTCAATTCGGTTTTCACGTGACAACTTGTTGCGGACGCCTGCCAATGGTGAACGAATGGAGCTCGTCGTGGCCGGTAAGTTAGAAAATTTGAATATCCTTTTCATAAGAAAGGGCTAAACCATTTGGCGGCTTTTCTTCGGTTATTCTTATTCGGCGGTCCTGGGCTATAACCCTTGACGACTCATTTTTCTGGAAAGCGTGGGCAATTGTTTAAAGCGAAATACCGGCCGGTTTTTGGAACGCACCGTGGACAACTGAATTGTTGAGTATTTATGAGTTGCTCGAATTTAGCTCGATTTTTTATTCTAATTTATGTTCATTCGCATAAGCTGCATAAGAATACTGGTGGACTCGTGTGTTCCAAAAACTGGCGGGTATTTCGCTTTAACTAATGATCTCTCTAAGTTGTTTCAAATGGTCGGCGATCGGTCGCCGAAAAGTATCTAACAGCTTATGCTTTCAGGAGTTCTTTATGCAGCATCGCATCAAAGCTCAAGTGGATCGTATTTTAGCGGTGAGTTTTTGATTGCTCATCGTGAACATTGTTTTTTTTTCTACGGTGCGCGTAAAGATGTGCAAGGTTTGAGTTAGCGCACTTTTGGAGTGCGCCCGGCACGTGTAACACAAGTTCGCCAACTGCAATTGTGCAGTTTCCATATTTAGCATCGAAATGACCACGAGCTCCACTCTGCGTTCCCTCTCCTTGTTAGAGCGTCTGAGCAGCTATTTGCCGGTTTCGAAGACACTGTGCCCGGGATAGTTCACGGCGACCTGTGGAGCGGAAACTGGGCTATTACTAGCGATGGAGAGCCCGGTGGGTCACTTGTTAGACACAAATTGGTTTTTACATATCGCGTATCCGGTTGCGGTATCAAAAATCCCTAGTAACGTGCTCATTTAACCAGATGTTGAAACATTACTTATCGGTTAGGCTTCAAGCTCAATATTCAATTTAAAGCGAAATAGCGGCCGGTTTTTGAAAAGCATCTCAAGTACTTGCATTCATATGCGTTTATGCAAAGTGGGGTCGAATTGGGGCCTAGTTTTTATTCAAACGTATGCTCATTTGCAAGCAAGTGTACACAGTGCGTTTCAAAAACCGGCCGGTTTTTCGCTTTTTACATGTTTTGATATTGATAGCAAGGCCCCAGCAGAGTGGAACGATATGACGTAAGATGACGTAATATATATTCAGTAATCTTCGACCCCTCCTCATTCTATGCGGATCCGGAATTCGAAGAGGGAATTATGAATATGTTTGGGGGCTTTGGCCCCCAAGTGTGGGCTGCGTATCATAAGGTTTGAATGAAAACATCTTTCTTCCTATTACTATATTATTTTTGAGATTGTTCCGAAGCTTGATGTGTCATTTTGGAAAGCAATCTTTTGCGTGGGTTCTTCTAAATGAGACTAGTCACTTATAAAACGAAAAGACAGAAATTTAATCAAAGACCTGTATCTACCAAAGACCTAAGCCTAAGCCTAAGCCTAAGCCCATGCACATTTCTCTGTTGACCATGGGCCTCATTTTATATTTTTATAACTGTACCATTTCAGTTTGTTCCAAAACGTCCAGGACGGGAACAACGAGTTCTCCTCTATGAACTGTTCCACCATCTAAACCATTGGTAAGTTTTGTTGTTACCGCCAAGGTACGATAACTACTGCCAATGTGCAAGAACTATATGATAAACATGATTTTAGTCGAACTGCAAGGAGTGTGCTACCATAAGTACCATAAGTCCCATAAGTACCAAAAGTGCCATAAGTACCATAACATAAGTCATAACCCGCTAATTCTAATGAAGTTATGGTTGTTATGGCACTTATATTATTTGCAGGAATCATTTCGGTACATCTTACAGAGGAGGTTCACTGAGTCTGATTCAACAAATCACACGTAATATGTAGACAAAATGATGATGTAATTACATGCAATTAAGAAAAAAATGTGGTAGTGGTTTAGTAATTTGTACATAGTATTTCTTGTAGAAAACGTAGAAACCTGTACCTGAATTCAGCAATTGTACATACATAGATTGGTTGTTTATTATTAGATTAGTCAATTAGTTGCTTGTGTTTATAACTAGAAACATTAATATTATATGTTCCCTACACCCTCCGCTTGTACATATGTAGATCTTTTGTGAATATTGTAGATCTTGGTTGGTCACATGTCAACTTACATAGCCTAGTCTATGTTACACTGGGGAAACTCGGTCGGGGTGCCGCACCTGTACGGCACGGAAAAGGAGAGCTGCACCAGGTACGCACCAGCCTGGCACCTGTACGGCACTATTCGGGGGGTGCAGATCTAGTGGCGCACCCCACTTTTTTTTGGAGCGGCACCCCACCCAAATCTGGTGCGGCACTGGAGCCGAGTTTCGCGTTGTAGAGCTGCCCGTTTCGTAATGTTTTTCGACTAATACCCTGATTTTTATTATCAGTTTTCTACCTCCCTAAACCTAAAACTTGTACATAACTTGTAGTGAATTCCTCAGTTGAATACCTCAATTTTGTAATTCCGATTTTGTTTGACGATACTAATTTTTCACGTATGTTCTTCATGTATATCCATACTACGCTTTGTTGTATACAGTATATTTCGTTGTTTATTTTCAGTACTGTACAATGCATATTTGTTCGATCAATAAACTGTAATCTTCAAAAAAGGAGTGACTTGTTGACGTAAGGATCCAAAAAATTCGATCGGGACTTTTTTAAGTTTTTAGTTTCCGCACTTGATCTTGTCATTTTCTTTCATCTTGGTCAGATCAATTATATATTCGACGATGGTTCCAATTGCCTCAGAAGGGAACTCCGAGGTGAAGATACGGGAACAACCCTGAACAATTGTAAAGATAATTATAAAGTTGGGACAGAAGGCAGAACCATAACTATCAGAGAAGTGAACTGTCCGTGTTATATACACCCGTCTGTACATTATTTGGCTAACATGTGGTGTCCAGTTGGTGACGGTTTTCGAGAAAACTTTACCAGTTGGTACATATCCAGTCAGAGAGACAGTTCCCGCATGTGACGGAGTAAAACCATAATGTAAATTTACACTGGCTGCGAGATTGCATCGGTGAGCGATGGTAATGTATGGTCTGATGTTGTCCCTCTCTTCTTTTTCTCCAACTAATTCGAATGTTCCGTTACCCGATGTGATAGAACTTCCGATCAGGTCGTCCTTCGTAACTGTAAGCGGAAGCGGAAGATAGGTAGAACGGATTATCGATCTTATGGCTTCACGTTGAAGCAGAGCGGAAGAGACCAGAGACGGGCCGCCGACAGGCGTGCTTAGTGTTACATTGGACTGACAATGACACCACATTCAGTTTACTTTAAAGCGAAACACCGGCAATTGAAACACAATGTGGACATCTGAACTCACGTATTTATGCTAATTTGCTCGAATTTAGCTCGATTTTTTATGCTAATTTATGGTCATTTGCATAGGCTGCATACGAATGCTGATTTACTCGATGGGTTTCAAAAACCGCCCGGTATTTCGCTTTAAAGGGATAGACATCGTCTGGTAAGTTTTGTCTGAATTGATTAACTCTATAAGTATAAGCACCCCTACCGCCTCTCCTTTGAACTAGCTTTACATGATCACTACTTACACGTGTTCGCCTCCCACAATTCGACGGTGAGATCGTTTTGGAATCGATTATTACAGTATACTTGACCATTAATGGTGATGTTTTGCAACTCTCCACTAACTAAGACAGTAACGAAGGTGAGGACCAACAGACCAAGTGAAGACATGTCTCTGCAAATGAAAAGTTAAAGCGAAATACCGGCCGGTTTTTGAAACGCAACGTGGACAACTGAATTCTTACGTATTTATGCTAATTTGCTCGAATTTCGCTCGATTTTTTATTCTATTTATGTTCATTTGCATAAGATGCATTAGAATGCTGGTCTTCTCGATGTGTTTCAAAAACCGGCTGGTATTTCGCTTTGAACTAATGTATGCGATCACATGTTGACAATCTTACTAGTTGTTGCTAATCAATAAATCGATGAGAAAAATATACTCTATCCAGTGTTAATAAATACGATGTCGTAAAGAATGACAGCGGAATCCTGCTCAATGATGATAATAGATATCTCTCGTTTTTATTGCGTTGCAAAGTTTTGACGACAGATGGCTGATTATATAGACATAATAATAATATACGTAAATCGCACCTGCAAGTCACGGCAAAACATTTCGTTGTAAAAATATAACAACAAATTATGAAAACATGTGAAATAATCAATAGCGGACACCCGGACACTTCCGATGCCCAAATCCATGGAAATCTATGCATTTCTATGTCCTTGCTCAGAGATACCAGCCCTGGTTCCACTCCCTTGTATTTCCAACTTCATTTAGTTAAAGCGAAATACGAAATACCAGCCGGTTTTTGAAGCAGGGAGTACTCGATGCGTTTCAAAAACCGGCCGGTATTTCGCTTTAAATGAGAGGCTCAATTGTGAATAAATCAGTATGAGAGGCTCAGCTCAATTATTTTTCAATTGTGACAAATATGAATCAAAACCAAAACAGTTGCGCAATTTTTTTTTATAATGTTGAAATTAAATAAATGAAAGGCGCAATCCAATTTTTTTATTATGACAAATACGAATCAAAACCAAAATGCTTTATTACAGTAGACAATTTTTTTTACAATTGAATAGCAGGCTACGGTTCACAAATGAAAGGGCGCTATTTTGTAAGGTACCGATGCGATAGCTTGTACTTCACACCAGTGTGCAAAATAGAAAAGTGGACATAAAAAAAGTTGAGAATCAAAAAGGGTTTAGCTTGTTGAGATGACAAACGATGCAACACGAACAAAGTTGGCATTAATTATAGATTGTAGCTCAAAAGATATGTCTTCTTCTTATTATTTAGCACTTTTCCTTCTCTCCGTCGACGTAAATGTCCAACGTAAGGTAGGTCATGTCGTAAACGTCACCGATCTTGTCTTGGGGAACGTCGTAGTCAGCGATACGAGCACAGTTCTGAAAAGGGGTACTAGTTAAACGAAAGCAAGTGACCCAACAAATCACTGATTTAGATTTACAATAATAATTCATGTACAGAGTCGGCGCTGCTGTGTGCAGCATCAGTAGTTTTGGTTCTGACTTCTTAGAATTTCATTTCAATATTATTGAAGACTTATTTTGAAACTTTCGGATTTAAAGACACATTCTTGAAGCTTGTGAGCTCCGGTTAATTTTCTTTGTTTTACTTCGTATTTCCTTATTTTATTGTTAATTTCGCTTTTGCTTTGCTTTTTCCATGGCGGTATTTGTGTGAGAGCTCTCTTTCCCTAGGAAATCATTTAATTTTCTACAATACCTCTACAGTTGCACAGTGGTCAGTAGTTGACTTTGACAACTAACAATATATTTCGACCATACCGATTATGGGTCAAGAAATAGGCGCGCAGCGCGCAAATTCGTAACCGCGCCCGCGGAAAAGAGATTTCTTTGGAAAGGCGGACACGCAGAAAAGAGGTTTCTCTGTGTCTCGAATTTTTCAATGCAAATTTGCAATCTGTTCCCGCGGACGCGGCTGCACATTTCCGCGCTGCGCGCCTAAGGACCAGAGTAATTATGTTTTAAACTGACCGGTTGTGCATTGCAATTGTGGCTGATTCGGAGGAATGGCTCAATACTTCCCACCTCGTCCTCCTCGCCGAACACCTCGAACTCGCCCTCCTGATTGGTGTGGATCTCACCAAGGAGGTCGTTTGGGTCCACTAAAGCACACATATGTTCACCTTTTATTTAAAAAAAAAGTCTTTGAGACCTATATCGTTTGACGCGGTCCGATGCGCTGCGGCCACGTCGAAGGTTTTTGGGTGCCCCAACTGGTCCCAATTGGTATTATTGTATGTGGTCGCGCACCCCTGGCACACACTCGGCTCCCACACCACGAAAACGACGTGGCGTAATTCTCTCTGAAAGCTCACATGTGTCTCTGTCGTAGAGTTGCACTCTAACGTTCGGCATTCTCTTCTTATTGCATACGGCGATTCCTTTTACGGTAACATTCTGCATTGTAGACGAGACCGAGAGAGCACAGACGGCCAGACAGATCAGGGATAACCACTTCATTGCCTGAAGCACTAGTAGGCTAATTTGAGCTTGTAACCACAAATAGACAAATTTCACGAACAAAATTAAAACTCAAAATAACCAGTTCATCAGATGTATGGTTTACGTGTACACAAAGATAATTACTTGAATGTATTTAAGAAGTTTAATTGCCAGCTACCGTAACAGAAACTATGACAAAATCGTGCTGGCCTCAAGCAAGAAAGAATCTACACTACACTACAGTACAGTAGTACAGTAGCAATCAATGAAGGTGGTACTGTGGTACATTCTACAGCGTCATAAATCTTCCCTTTGTCAAAGAAGTAAATGCTGCCAAATAAAAACCTGCGTAGTTAATTGGTAAAATAAATATAAACAGGAGGATTTGGTTGTCATCATGGTTCATTTACCATGCGAAGAAATAACACAAGAGAGAAAGCACATAGATATATGTATACAACAACATTCGACTGATAAAAGATATCCCCTCCCAAGACCACGCCCACATTGAGTGATTATTGGCTCATTGTCAAATATCTTTCGTTGATCACATGTGAAGCAGAAAATAGATGGCAGATCGACAGCTGACGGGGTTAATATTCATGAAATCAGTTTGTCGTATCTTTCTCTGTAATCTCTATTTCTCTATTTCTCACCTCTCCCTCTCTTCCCTCTCTTTCTTTGTCTCCCTCCACCGCTTTGGCAATTTTCTTCGTGTAGCCAAAATATAGCCGAAAATATCAAAATACGGAGTTAGGAATGATATTGGAATTTTTTTGCAGTGAAGAGAATAGACAAGACCATACAGTGGAGGAATGGAGGAACAATGTATATGCAAATGATATTAGCAGATCTTTTTCGTAATGGAAAAGTATCAATATCGTAGTTGTTTTTACCGCCCACTCGGTGGTGTCGAATGAGTGATCAGATTTAGTTAGAAAGAGAGTGTCAAGCTGTCAAGTGTCAAAGGTGAGCCAAAAAGCCGCGCTGAAAACTGGGCGGAAACGATACGGTGCGCTGTCGTATTCTCGATATTTCGCCACGATATTGATACTTTTCTATTACGAAAAAGATTACTCCGTCAAAGTAAAATGAGTCAACGAGTGTCAAAGTAAATGAGTCAATGAGTGTTTAGGTCCCGCCGCATGGTGTCAAGTGTCAAAAGTGAGCCAGTAAATAGCCGTAGCCGCCCAGCAAACTGGGCAAAAACGATACGGCGCAATAGACAAGACCATACAGTGGAGGAATGGAGGAACGATGTATATGCAAATGATATTAGCAGATTTACTTTGACACTCATTGCCGTATCAATCTTTTTCGTACTGGAAAAGTATCAATATCGTGGCGAAATATCGAGAATACGACCTGCGCGCCATATCGTTTTCGCCCACGTTTGCAGCGCGGCTATTCACTGGGGAAACTCGGTCGGGGTGCCGCACCTGTACGGCACGGAAAAGGAGAGCGGCACCAGGTACGCACCAGCCAGGCTCTAGTTTTGGGAGTTTGGTGGAGGTCAGAAAAAGTGTGGGTGCGGCATAGGTGCGAAACTGGAGCCTGGGTGCGACACAGGTGCCAAACTGGTGCCGATTTGGAGCCAAGTGCGTGTGTACATAAAGTACGCGATACTCAGGGAAGAGCGTAAAATCGGTCTACGCAGCGAATGTCCATTTTTCGGTGCCTCACTTTTCGTTTTTCTTTTAAATACTTAGTTTGTTTTGTTTAGTTTTTCTCAGAATTAAGTTGAATTTGCTCAGTGTTTATTAAAAAGTGTCTGGTACAGTAGACAAGCATCCGCATACGGTACAAAAATGCATCAGTGCATGCGAAAGCAAATAAGCGAAATTTGAGAAAATTTGATGTACAAATTTAACAAAGCATAGGTTTTGCTATAATATTACATTTTCTCTTTGTTCTTATGCTCACTTTAGCGTTAGATAAAACAAAACACCATCCGAATTTGATGTATTACCGTTTTTACTTTTTAGGTTCCTTCGTTCCTTGTGAACGAATTAATCGTTTTTTTCCGTATTTTGCCTTTAATCGTTTATTTATTTATTGTATAACACTAGTTCAATTCTAGATACCTATGCTGAGGGCAGAATCGCTGATGGATCCTTCACGGCTTTGTGGACGACTGTGAGTTTTTTTGTGAGGTTGCTTTTCAAAATTTCGCCGTTTTCTTTGTTTCAATTGTTTCTCATTTGCTGTTCGTTGCTGTCAAATGTAGGGCTTTACCGGCAACCTCATCGCCTGCCGCATACTTTTTCGCATAACATGTTTTTACCGCTTTCTAAGTGGGTAGTGTGACGTCCACATAGTTGCATATTCTATGTTACGAATGAATTCAACATCAGCTGCTTTTGTTTCACATTTTGCCTCCATATTTTAACTTGTATTTTAGCCCAAGGACTAAATGATTGACTGTTCAACAGCAGGATGGCTCGTTGGAATAGGAATTTGACGCTCGAAGGACAATAGCACGCTCGAATGGTAAAAGCGCTCTGATTTGCTGCTCTGTTTGATTACATATACAAGGTACATTTAGTTGCATTTGTTTTGTATTATGCCAATAGGCTTTTATGGCATGTAGCATATTTGTGTTACGTTGTGGTGCTTCTAATTCTTGGTAATTTTATTCCGTAAGGATCTTGTAATTTTATTCCGTAAGAATTTGATAAATCCATGACGAGCAATATATTGGTACTGCAAATTTAACCATCCAACACTTTAGGTACGAGAATCATCCAAATCCGAAGACGCGATCGCTTCGACTTCTATTCGATTTCGAAAATGTGTAAGTTAATTATTTTTCCCTTTTCTGCTTTTTTGTGTGCGTGCGAAGCCAGCATTGGTTCTCACTGGCCATTCGTTCCTTTACAATAACAAACACACTAAGGTACTGCAGGTGGTATGTCAAGTGTTTTATTTTTACCTTTTGTCCAAACAGTTACCCTTTATTTACACTACTATTTCAGGCCCTCCATGGAATTCGGCATTCTGCGTCTCAGTACCGCAATTGTACTATTATTGGAAGAATATTGGCACTATTTTACTCAGGACCAACGCCGGCGGAAGTCACTAAACTATAAGAGCTGTACTAGTGAAAACTAGAATCTTACAGCAAATTTTTGTTTATTCAAATGTAATAATTAAGCGTTCGAAAACTAGTAATGGATTGTGGTTATGTTACCATTTTTATCTAATAGGGGATTGATAGCTTTACTTCTTGGTTGATAGCACAGAATTATGAATACACTGACTTTTTTTTTTACTTTAACTTTTACGTGTTAAGTTTTGCTAGTAACGTTCTGGTTGATCGGATGCATTTTAGTATTACATAAATAACCTAGACTATTTTGTTCGCAAGTTATAATAGTTTGCTAGTTTTCTAGGTGTTACTTTTTATTTAGTATCGTTATTATAGCTTAATAGTGCATTGTTTGCAAGTTTTTATTACACTATATTTGCTTTTTTATTGCACTGAAGTAAAGTTTTTTTTTGTTGAAATACTGCGTTATTTGTCGATTATGGTGTTTTTGTGAGGTGTATAGGAGCAGGTAACCCATGGACGAATATCCCCCAGTGTAGTTTGTAGTCTACCCTTTTTGGCTCTAGTTTGGCACCAGCTAGGCACCGCTGTCGCACCTACTGGCTCTAGTTTGGCACCAGCTGGGCACCTATGTCGCACCTATTTCACGCCCGTTGTCTTATTTTGGCACCAGATACGCACCAGCCTGGCACCTGTACGGCACTCTTCGGGGGGTGCAGATCTAGTTTCGCACCCCACTTTTTTTGGAGCCGCACCCCACCCAAATCTGGTGCGGCACTGGAGCCGAGTTTCGCGTTGTTTACTGGCTCACTTTTGACGCTTGACACCATGCGGCGGGACCTAGACACTCATTGACTCATTTACTTTGACACTCATTGACTCATTTACTTTGACACTCATTGACGGAGTAATCTTTTTCGTACTGGAAAAGTGTCAATATCGCGGCGAAATATCGAGAATAAGACTGCGCACCGTATCGTTTCCGCCCAGTTTTCAGCGCGGCTTTTTGGCTCACCTTTGACACTTGACAGCTTGACACTCTCTTTCTAACTAAATCCGATGACTCATTCGACACCACCGAGTAGGCGGTAAAAACAACTATGTTCTCTTTCTCTCTATTTTTACACGAGTGATTTATCAAAGGAGAATGAAGCGTTTCACTGACAATAAACAGGTGTTCGGGCCTCCGAGTTGAGCATATCACGTGCACACATTTGAATGACAAACAAACCGGAAACATATTTTATTTCGAAAAAAAAAGAGGAACGAACGACTGGCCGTCGATAAGCATACGGACACGGTACGGCCATAGTAGTAGCATAATCTCGCTACAAAGATTCTCGTAAAGCGAAGTTGATTAGTGTATTTCTTTTCCACCGAAGCTCGTTCGATGTACACAGCGAACGCGAAAAAAATAAAAATATAACGGGATTTTGCTGTCTGGGGCTGGGGCCAGGATCTCAATTGTCTGGGATGGCCAGGTTAGTGTCCGGCTAAACTGTAGCTAATCGTCCGTTAGGCTTTGTGTGGACTTTTATTTCAGAAATCAATAGATCCACAAATCAAAAGTCGAAGTATCCAATGATATATGCCTTCAGACAGACTTGAGCATAGGCGCGTTCGAGTTGGGAAAAGTTTGAAGTATTCCGGAAACGTTTAGTTCAAGTTGAACACCGGAAACGTAAATTTTACTTGCTGGAAAAGTGGAGGCACCGTATTAGCAACGCTTTGTTTTTCCGCTGTTTAGCCCCAACCGTCGGCACGTTTTTCCCACCATCTTGGACCAACTTTTTCCGGAATTCTTCAAACTTTTCCCATCTTAAATTCGCCATTTAGGATTTCAACTATATTCTTCGTTGCGTGTTATATTTTCATTCTCTTTCACAGATCTCACATGAAGTGTCGCAAATTGTGGTGTAATTTCTTATTCGTCGGGCAATTAATCAGGGAGTTTACGGCATGAATGAGAGTCTCTGTTTTACTATAGCATTCAGACCGCGGTGATTGAAGTCAACGTATTCATTTGATAGGGGATATTTCTAAAATAAAACCGCGAACATCACAGCCTTGCGATTCACACGTTTGCGATTCACACTTGCGAAAATGACAAATGTCTGTCCATCTTCGGGCCATTTTACATAAATGTCAAATGCCTACCGTAACCCATGCGAATCACGCAGTTGACTATTTGACATGGTCCTGCAGAAAACCAGTACTATTTGAAAAAGACCCGTGCTATTTGAAATCCGTATTATATCCAAAATCGCTGCGGGACCGTGCCATTTACATTGATTCGAACATGGACATGCTCAGGCTTTTATCATTTTCCCAAGTGCGAATCGCATACATATGGAGAGGCCACAATGGGAGATTGCCCACAGTTGAAGCGATACACGGCCGGTATTGAAACGTATTTTGGCCAACGACATTCCTAGTGAACCGTCACCAAATAGGTACCTCATTTACTATGTAAACATGAAAAATACAATAATTGTTCTGCAAGTGTACATAAGAATTTACTATGACCTAACACAAGTAACGGAAAAAAAATAAGTCTTACTGTCAGGGCACTTTGCGGGATCTACCGGCCAGCCTTGCGAGATGACAACGGTAAAAAGGATAGAAATTAGAATATAATGCTTTGGAGTTTCCATCCGGGAAAGGGTTTACATCTCTTTTCAGCCTTATTCTTTCATGTGCAGAACATTCATAATCCTGTCCTGATGCGAGAAACTGATAATAAAGAAACACTTCACATTTTGTAGTTTAGCAAACATGCGTTGATAACCGGAAGTTAAAGCAGGATGACATGTGGTTTTAAACTTGTCTGATAGGCAAAATTACTGTGAATGTCTCAATCAAAGAACGCTCACTGCATATATAATGGGACTAATACCACTATAACTTTTGAGTTTTAAAGCTATTATAACTATAGCGAAACACTTAATCTAAGAAAGAATAGGAACAGATAAGCAAGATATAAACAATAGAGTATGGTTGTTTGCTTCGAAGTAATTTATTCATTTTTCTACGCCATTCAGAGATAAGAATTACTTTTCTTGTTTTCTTTCATTCAGAAAATGCAAAATGATATTTAGCCGGTGACTCGAAACCTAATTATAAGGTTTTTTCATTCACAGCGAGACAGCTTGTTCCAAACTACAATTAATCGTTGATTCACGGGTGCAAGTTAATTGCCCGAATTACTGCTCTTCACTGAAAGACGATTAACCGAAAGTTAATTGCCCGACGCGGGTAATTGAGTGGGCGACAAATTACAAAGTGCGGGGGAAAAACTGCTAGATGTAAAATTAGTAGACATGATAAATTTTTTTGTCTTTTTTACTCAATTGGTGACTTTCCGTGATTAGCACTATCTCGTTTTTTTCTATTTGGCTCTTGCGATGAATTGGGTGCACCAATTTTTAGTTTATCTTATTAGTCTCATGAAACGTATCTTACTGGTAGTGCTGCTTCATATTCGCCTTTTCATCCGCTATACCAAACACGAAAAATTAGCATAAGCATGAGACATGCAAATTTGACAAGACACGTGTGTTTAGACTATCCAGTCAGTTTAGTTCAATGGTCTACGTTGTGATGTGAGTACCCATATTCACTTTTTACTTTACTACATAATATCTATGCCTGTAGTACTGTATTATGTTATAAGTTGTCTTACTCTTTCTTATCTTCTTTTTATTAAATCGTTGATTTGTTGGGTGGCGCGCTACTGGTTTAAAATATTCGATATGTAATTTTCACTTTTTAGATCCTGTTCGAGGAGATACACGCGTCTGATCTACATGCTTGCCAGAGTACTGTAGTAGCAAATAAGGGACCTCAATTTCGTCGATATGTGGCATACACCGCACTACCAAGAACGTCACGAAATGTAAGTTCCCATTATCTGCACATTTACATTAGTTTCACGCAAGTGCATAGCATACTGTATGCCATCTCCATTACTTGGCGCTCCTAGTTGAGTTCATGTCTCTGTTGTACTTGAATCTGTACAAGTACGTTCACATTCACTTTAGCAATAATAAATGTTGTCCAGGTCCATGTGACTACAAGTTGATTACCATTTTGAAGAAAACTTTTCCGAGGACACGAGAAGACCACCGCGCGGTCACCAAATAGGCTGGATTATGGGTTATGTTTCCCATGCTACTTGTTTCTTGTTTTTGTACTGTATTTTGCTTTTTCAGTATGGCTGCGACCTTTAGCCAGGAGGCCCATGACGTCCTGCTCGTTCAACTTGTCCACAGTTACCACGTTACCAGGACGTTGTCGTTGAGTTCGACGTCGAGGAGTCCCACGAACAGCTCAAGGACTACGGACTCCACGGTGGGCTTGTCTCGAGTAGAACAATGTTAAAGGGAATATGTAGGCACTCAAAATGCGCAAAACACACGCAAAACTGGAGTTTCCACACCAGACGTGAATTTAAATAGGCGGCTGAATATGCAAAGTGAATATTCGAATTTGCATGTAAATATGTCTCTGAGTAATGCAATTTCACGATATCTGTATGTATATTTGAAAAAAATTTCCATTGACCCCGTCGATGTATGGCATCGTCTCAAGTAACGCGTTTACTATGGAAAGGATGAACTTTGTGGTTTATTTTCTGCTAACTGGGGATCTTTGGACAACTTTTGTTATTGTTTCCTTAATGGGAAACATACATTCTATCAACACAGCTTAACTTCAAAAAGGGCTTACATATTCCCTTTAAAGGGAATATGTAGGCCCTTTTTGAAGTTAAGCTGTATTAATAGAATGCGTGTTCCCCATTAAGGAAACAATAAAAAAAGTTGTCTACAATTACCCACTTGAAAGAAAATGAATTAAAGTTCGCCTTTTCCATAGTAAACGCGTTAATCAGACCCGTGGCATAAATTTGGGTCTGATGGAGCAAATTTCAACTTATATCGGCAAATAGCAAGATTCAAGATGCAGGGCATGCAAATTCGTATTTACATATTCAGTCTGCTATTTAAATTAACATCTGGTATGGAAACGCTAGTTTCGCGTTTTTTTGCTTCATTTTGAGTGCCTACATATTCCCTTTAACGATAATTGATAATACTCTTGTCTAATTGAACACAGTTGAACAGAATTTACTGTTGAGATGTACCATCAATACTTTTTCCCCCGTAGGCTCCTAGCCTCTTACGCAGCAACAATAATTTTTTTCCGGAATAATATTTCGTCAAAAGTGGCTTATTCATTTTTGCATGAGCTGAAGGGTTTACTCTTAATTCTTTTTCTTTCTATCCCGCCCCTAACACTACAGTATACTTGACGACTTAAGATTTACAGTGCACCAGGCCCTGCTTAATTTTTTCCAAGTTTTCCTAAGCGTCCAGTGCTTCATTGATCAAAAAGGATAACTGTGGTATAATTCACGTATTGTAATGAGTACCCTAAACCCCAATTGATCGGGCCTGCCTAACTCGTGAGTACCGCAGTGTGCGAGTACCGCAGTAGGCGAGTACCCCAGTGCGAGTACCGCACTGGGCGAGTACCCTAGTGCGTGAGTACCGCACTGCGCGAGTACCGCAATGTGTGAGTACCGCACTGCGCGAGTACCGCAGTAGGCGAGTACCCCATTGCGAGTATCGCAGTGGGCGAGTACCCTAGTGTGTGAGTACCGCAGTGCGCGAGTACCGCAGTGTGTGAGTTGGGCCGGCCTTGTACATTTTTTTATTTTGAAGCACTTGGCTCTTGGGAAATCTTGCTTTTAGCTTTTGGAGGTTGGGATAAAAAAACTGTTAGCAATTACTTTAGTGGGAAGATGGGTCTTGATTTCTTGGTTATGTAAATAAGTGTTACTAAAATTGATTGCATAAATTTGGGTTTAGGACAGACTTATTTTGCGTTTATCGTACTTCTGCGATTTTTTCTCCTCCCTGCCCTTTTTAGGTAACTTCGACGTATCTCTGGGAAAGGGACAACGAACAATACACGGACATGCCCGAAGGAGGACCGGTGATGCAGACTGTTGGAATCTGCCCCGGACCTGGAACAAGGCCTACTTACTGGAGCTCTTGATCGGAATCTATGTCCAACAAATGATACAGCAACTATCATTACGAACTCGATATTGGAAGGTAAGCTCGCTTATGATGTTGTGTATCGAGTCAAGTTTATGTATCTTTCCCTCTCCTGGTCCTCGCACTCTCGGGCACACCAGAAGTAAAACTAAGCCTACGTCGTTAAATTCATCATTTAGTAAATCCGTACCATCATGCCTGTGGACCTGCAAGGAGGGAGGATCATGACAACGACAATGTCCAAGTACTTCATCTCTTCATCATGTCCAGGAAACCTAGCTAGTCGATAACGTCGACGAACTTGTCGTCTTCAAGAATGCCATGAGAGAGCTCGCGCATGGCTGTGGGTTACTTCAAGTGATTATGTGATTATGTCTGAATTTCATTTCTCTGAACTCTCTCACTCTCTCTCTCTCTCTCTCTCACTTTCTCAACTCAGTTTACAACCGCGTTCCATCTAAACCATGTCTATTTCAGATCAGAAGTTGCCTACCCTTCGATTTCGATGGAAGGCTAAATTGACGGTAGTGAAACACTTTCCGTCCCCAGTCGAAGAACGTCAAGCAATTTGCCGTCTACTCAAGGTCTACTCTCGGATTTACCTCAACGGGACCCGCCATACTCCTTGAGCACTCTACCGTGCAAAAAAAAACGCAGCATACTCTGGAATCGCCTTTTAATAAAAAGGTAATTTGAAATTTTCCATCTCGAATTCTCGCTCCGTTGTCCTGTGCTGAAAACACTGAGACAAGAGTTTAACGGGTAGTATTTTACAGTATTTTTGCCAGTATAAGTGTTTTGTTCTTTCAATCTTTCAACAGTGTAAGTGGAGTTTCAAAACACTCACTAACAGCTTTACGTTTGTATTAATCGTTCATAAATCCTTGAAACGTATGGGGCTGAGACCGGGCGGCTATTTTGTTCTATCACTAGCCACGTGCAGGCATCAAATTACGGAAAACGCTATGCAAATTTAAATTAGATTAAAAAAAGTGAAAATTAGCCCATTCAGTTCATTTGTCTATACTTTATCGGTGTGATGCACTCTTTTCTTCTAATTGCATGACTTCTATGAGAATCTGCATAGCATGTTATATGTAAAATGTTAAATAACATTTATTCATCTAAGTTACTATTACTTCTCCTCTCTCTCCCACTCGGTGTATTTCTCATAACCATAACAGTTTTTGTGATTGAAGCTTATAAATCATTTAGGTCACCGCAAGGGAAACACGTGTCAATGGAGCGATGTCACGTGTCAATGGAGCGATGTCACGTGTCAATGGAGCGATGTCACGTGTCAATGGAGCGATGTCACGTGTCAATGGAACAAACTGGAGGAGCTTGAGCACAGTCTCCGTTGATCAGATGCGCTGTCACCTACTTTGCCCGAACTCTAGGCCATTCGCCCAACAGGACATGTTATTGGCCCTCAAAGTATAGTGGCACTTGACAGAAGAACCTCAGCCGCCTGGAAGCAAGGTAGTTTTAATGATGGCATTTATGATGTAAGTCTCTGTTTCATTTCTGTAGCACATACTTGACATACTCTCACTCTCACGCTCTACAGTTATCTCAGTTCCTCTACACGTTTATTGACTTCTTTTTTTGTTCATTCTTTGAATTCATAACCTCATTCTCCATTTTTCTATTTCAGGTCGCAACGTCGGCAACTTTGAAGGATACTGGTACGATCAGGGACACGACTAACGGCCTGAAGACGTCCTAATAACTGGAACTCGTCGTCTACCCAGGTTTCAGCCTCTGACATCGTCGGATGTTTCATCAGGTTGGGCTTAGTTTAATGAATAAGTGGAAGAATTATATGGCAAACGACATGTGTCGTGACAACCTACTAGCCTCTCGATGCCTAACTTAACTTTAAACTAACTTTACCAATTTATCATTCAGGGTTTCGTCCTCTGGGCTCCAGTATGGCGGACCATGACTCTGGAGCTGGACTATGGTTCGTCGAGAAGTAGAGGAGCCGTCGACGGCTACTTCACCTAGCCTAAGTTCGTACACTCTTCTTGGACGGTTCGAGACTAAGTCTGAATGGAAGCAGACTTGCGTTTCTCGAAATGTTTGTGTGTCGCTTCTTTACCCCTCCTCAAATAATAAAGATTTACAGAGGAGGGGCTGGCTCAACATGTTGTGTGTACTATTGTGTTGCTTCTGATGGTGGTGTTTGTGTCTCCAACATTTTCGGAAGCCAATGTCTGGGAGCCTATGGAATTGTACTTTTCGACTCGCGCTTGGCTTTCTTATTCAAGTATGTCTGGCTCCACAGTTTTGTGTTCCTTGACCCCTCCTCAAAGAATACAGATTTACATGGTCCTGCAACGATCTTGAATATAGTATGGATCTATTTCAAACAGCACGGGACTGATGCGGTTATGTTACAAATATCAAGGTTCTGGCGCACTTTCGTTGCACGACCATGGTAAGTGTGCGATTCGCATGGGTTACGGTAGGCAGTTGCCAGCCTCAACGAAACTGAAGAGTTGCGCGCGGGGCAACAGTTTAGGGGTGACGAGCGCTTTCAAAAACGCAACTTGCGCGCCGAACCAAGAAGAGTGTTTCCCGCAAAGGATCGGCACGCATTTGCGCCACATTTCTATTCGGCGCGCATTTTGTTTCCCGAAATGGTGCGGCGCGCAGCTCATCGGCTCTCAGTGCATAGTTGAAGCGATACATGACCGGTTTTGAAACGTACTTTGGCCAATGGCATTCCCATAGATGCTGCAAATTAACGGTCCGGCTAAAAATCGCAGTAATTTGCAAACATTCGTGGGAAACCAAAACCGGGGCCATAATGCCCTGTCCATGTTTGCGATTCGCACTTGCGAAAATGATAAATGCCTGTCCATGTTCAGGCCATTTTACATGAATGTCAAATGCCTACCGTAACCCATGCGAATGACGCGTTTGACATAGTCCCGCAACGAAAGTGTATCAGATCCGTACTATTTGAAATAGATCAGTACTATTTTGAAATAGATCCATACTAGGCAAAATCGCTGCGGGACTTTGTCATTGACTCGAACATGGACAGGCATTTGTCATTTTCGCAAGTGCGAATCGCATACTTGGACAGGGCATAATCGGTTTTTTTTAAAGAATCGGGGTTCTCACTTTCCTGTCGACAGCTGTACGCCCCCAAATCACGTTATCATACGACGTTAAACAAACATGAAAACAAATCCTCACTATCGAGTAGTCCTAAGCTATAAAAAGCACATCAGCTGATCCTTATTTGTGCGTGAATGACCCAACGAACAATGTACCAATTATTTATTCAACATGAGTATCGCCACAAAAATAACAATTATATCCAACAATTACCTACAAAAGAATGCTCTACAACAGTCAACAACGAGCAACAATAACAGATAGATCAGTTTTCGCAAAGCACAGAACACTGTCAATATTCAACATGTACAAATTAAGAATCATCCAATGCAATTAAGCCTCAACCTCCACCTGGGTGGACTTCTTCTTCTTCTTTTTCGGCTTCTCCGAGACTTCTACTTCCTCCACAGCCTCCTCGATCTCAGCGACCTGATAATTAAAGGAATATAGTCTTGATTTGTTTTGGACTCCTAGCGTGTGTGGAAGTGGTTATCACACATGCTTTTCCACAAACTCATGGCTGAGAAGCTCACAAAGATACAATACGTGCGTAAAATATACATAACAAATACCTTCGACTTCTTCTTTTTCTTCTTGGGCGGTGCTTCCCCGTCGACTTCCATCTCTTCAACAGTTTCCTGGAACAATTTGCAATCAGGGTACAAATCCCGAGCGTAAATGGGGGTTGGGTTGGAGGTAGTTTCTTTAGCTTAGTGATAGACTGTGTTAATAAAACACCATGTTTCGGTCAAACATATTGATTTCGAATTGCTTCCGGAGGTGGTTCATGCGTGTTTTCACGCACAAATATGTATCCCTGTTTACAATATCATTTCTAGGACTGCATTGGATACACAAATTAAAGAGAAAAAGTAATAACAAAGCAAAGTAATGTTACAAATTAAGGAGAAAAAGTAATAACAAAGGCAAACTAACGTTGAGCGACTGGTCAGCAACTCGTTTAGCCTTCTTCGCCTTCTTCTTTGCCTTCAACACAGTCTTGACAGCCGTCTGAAAATGGCAATGTAAAATATAGCACACACCAACGAAGAAAAAAACAGGCTGATGAGTTTGAGTGTTCGGTAACTATCGCAGTAGTGTGAAGATCCGGGGAGATTCGAAATACAACAGAACCAAAATAATCCATGATATATATATATATATATGGAACTCACCTTAGCCTCTTCGGCAGCTTCTTGCATAACCTCCACGTTCTTCTTTGGGAGCTGGCCAGTCTCGTAGTAGTTGAGACGCTCTTCAACCTGCTGTCTCAAATGCTCTCCGAATGTTGCAACAGGAACCTGAATACTCAGTTAGCTTACAAACCAGATGCGGAAAATAGCTTAAGCGCCCCGAACACAAATTAGAAAGGCCCATTTTTAACGATAAAACGCATACGTACGTATATGATACCGATAACTGTTATTTGTACATCAATCTGAAACCAGAACTTACGTCGGAAAAGCAGTCAATACGAGAGGCAACAGTACATTTGTTGGCCAGGAAGCGAGAAATTTTTCCCTTATTCTTGGTAGATGCACGGCTGATGAAAGCAGAATGGAAGAGGAGACCGTACTTTGGAGTATTAGCTGAAAGAAACACAATATCATACAACAACACGGACTACGATGATTTTACAGATAACGCAGAAAGCAAGTACGCATATTAAAGTTAGCCTTTGTCACACGGATTGTATGAAATGCAAAATACTCACATCTAGTCTTCAAAGCACGGAAGAGCGCCTTTTCAGCACCGAGGATCTGAACGGTGGATGCAGGATACTTAGCGAGATTGGTGAGTGAACCAGCGCGGGAAATCAGTCGAGCACCAACCTTAAATACAACTGATCGTTTAAACAAGAAAACCTCAGAGGAGCAAAGTAAAACCTGAAAAAAACTGACAAGATAAACCGGAGGAATTCCGAGGATGACGATGCACAAATTGAACAGACCTGTTCACCGACAAGAGTCGACAGCGATGGAGCACAGCTGAGCATACGGTCTTTGATATACAGGTGGAGACGATTACGGTACTCAGTAAGAGATGCAATACGCGTGGCGAATCTGAAAATAGCATTTCAGATAAACAATGAACATAAAACAAACATAGATTGTGAATAAAAAAATACATAGATGTTCCATTTATGAAAGAGAGCTGAACAGCAAATAAAGCCATGATTAGCATTATTGGATATTGGGTGAGAAACACACCGCTGAATGTTCATCATGTCCAGCTCAGAAATGTCCATTCCCATAGAAGTACGAGCAGACTCCATAATCTCAGCGGCTATCTTATCGTCTCCAACGATAGCTAAAAAAAGGGGATTTTGAATATGGAAGGACACTTTGCATTTACTGCCAACTGCAACCGTGCTAAGTAAATGGACACTTGTGCACCGCGCAAACGTATTTTCATTCCGCATATTGAATCCTACAACGAAATCCCTAAGGGCGCGTTCGGGTTGCTCTTTCCGAAAGGAAAACATGCAAATTTATCGTTCGGGTTGGATCTTTCGGAAAGGATTTAATGCTTTGAGAAAGCAAAAAACACAGTATGAATTTGCATGTTGAACATGCAAATGTATGAATTAGCATGGTTAACATGCAAATTCATACTGTATTTTTGGCTTTCTCAAAGCATTAAATCCTTTCGGAAACAGCCAACCCGAACGATAAATTTGCATGTTTTCCTTTCGGAAAGAGCAACCCGAACGCGCCCTAACTGAGCATCGTGTTTGTCACATATTTGGTATACAATAAAATTGCCTTTCGCTTAAGCTAAGAATGTGTCCAACAGCCATCCCGGACGAGGATTTGGCCGTCTTTCCACTGGGAGGAAAGTAAATCCAGAGCGCGCCCTTACGGGGGACAAATGTTCCAAAATAACCCGTATTCTCGGGACGACGGAAATGTTCCGTTGGGGAACTCATTTGTATGCAAATTTCTCGACAATCTAGACTACCTTGAGGAAAAATTTGCATACAAATGAGTTCCCCAACGTAACATTTCCGTCGTCCCGAGAATACGGGCTAAAATGGACATGATTTCAAGGTTTTCGTGTGCGCTGAAGTTTAGTCCGCACAAGAATAACAAGGATAAGTAAAGCAAAGCTGACCATTGATTTTCTCCAACATTTCGGGGTCTTCCATGGCCTTGTTGCGGTCGCGAATAGTCACAGCTAGCTTAGCGTACTTGTATTGTTCGGACACGATTTTGTAAAGCTCCGGGAAGTGGAATGCATACCACTCGCGGATACGCATTCCGAACAAGTTAATGTCCTTGTCGAGCTGATCAAGCAGTGCAATGGACTGGATAACCATGTTATCGACACGATGAACATCAAACTTCACCTGAAAGAAAATCAGTTAATCAAACGTCTACAAACACGCAAAACATCAAACTTCACCTGAAAGTCAGTTAATGAAACATCTACAAACACGCAAAACATCAAACTTCACCTGAAAGAAAATCAGTTAATGAAAGATCTCACAAAAACAATGTGCTACTGAAGAATACGTACCTTTCCACGGGAGTAGGAGTGACCAAGCGACAACTGGGCCTTAGATAGCGAATGATGGGGCAGGTTCTTGGCCAAAAATTCGAAGTGGACGCGGATACCACGAAGGATTTCGGTGATAACACCACCAAACGTCGGCTTCAGAATAGGAACAGCTTCAGCCAATGATCCGGCAAGTTTCGAGTCGTTCACACCAACAACTACCGCCTAAATCCAGAGTAACGATTAGCGCGAGTGGAGTTAAAATAACTAGAAATAATTACAAACAACAACAAAATGAACTCGGTGCTATTAAAGTTGGGGGGGCCAAAGTGGGCGGGGCCTCAAAAATTATTTTTTCGACCTTTCTTCGAGCCAAAATGAACCTAATCCATTCTAGTTCTTCTATTTCTTGCCAACAACATTGCGCAGGGGGATGTTCCTACTATACTGTTACAGTGATATTGGCTAAAGATAACAGTCAAAATTTTAACAGCCGGTGCCGGTACACTTGGATTTTGTGTGCTACCGACGGGGAAGCTTAGGCCTAGCTATTTTTTTCGAATTTGGAAAGTACTTTCACATTGATAGGCTGAGCAGGAGCTAACAGTCGTCAACGTTTCTATTGGTCAGTAGGTCAATACTATCAGTGGCCGATTGCACGAAAGCTTGGAGCATGCTCCAAGCCTACCACTGGGAGGTGAATGAAAGATTGTGTTACAAATTCAAATTCTCCCGCAAAGGGACAGCCGTTCCTTATACTTGCATACGGCCCTAGACGATGTGTTCGTGGTTGCAGCGAATGCTAAAGACTAATGAATTGACATGTCAGACTGTATTGTCAGAGCGCCGCACTGACAATACAGTCTCATGCAAAATTAAAATGATGGAAACTTAAGCAATGCATCATATAGTATGTAAGCAGTGGAATGCCCGTAGTCGTTTATCCCAATTTTCATATGTTCAAAAGGGCGAAAAAATAATTTTTGAGGCCCCGCCCACTTTGGCCCCCCAACTTTAATAGCACCATGAACTCATTATTATAAAACAAGTGCAAACAAGACAAAATAAAATCAACCTTCTTCTTCTTGGGAAGGTTCTGCTCCAGAAAATTGACCATGTCGGGATGAGCAATACCTTAAGTAAATAATTCTGAAAACAGTGCCCAACACAGCTCACTTATATAACGCACACGTAACCATGTTCGGTATTACCGATAACCCTGCTAGATGCATAAAAGAGCCACTGAAGCAAAAAATGAGAAAACTTCGAAAGCTACCTTCAGAAATAGAATTGCAATTCTCCAAAGCAGCTTCGGTATTTTTGAAGGGATCGAAAGCTGTGAGGCTGACGATCGTCGAGAACTTGGCAACATCCGAAATGGCAGCGTCTACCTTTAAACAGAACACTGACGCGTCTTGTCACAACATCATAAAATATTTACCAAAGAATATATGGAAAAAGCCAGAGCTTTAATCTCCAAGCAGCTAACAGATGCGGAGAAACTACCTATACACGTAAAGCAACAACAAAAAAACTGACTTCGGGAATAATGAGAGCAGCATCTTCAAATTCTTTGATTTTAAAGAGGGCATATCCGACAGCGTGCTCGTAAAGGACATAATGTGGCACCTCAGCCATGTTTATTACCTAAAATCGTGATTAAAATGCTAGCGAAGGCCAACATTTTGCCCAGTTTTTTATCATTAGGACCGGAGTCCTTCAAAAACCACTGTAACTCTTCATGAGGCAGAGATTGCGGGCTTTCACACATGTTTTAAACAACAATTTGTCACACATAACATTATACGACCGCATAAACCAGTCAATGGGAAGTAAAATGAAAACTGCAAAAAAAAGTAGCTTGTTGAACTGTCGGTTACTGTAACTGGCTGCGTGCCAATTATCCTGTTGAAACTCTTAAAAACACATACATCTTTAAACTTATTTTTTTTTCTGCAGTTTTTTATTTTTTGTTGCACACAATATTTGTGTGCTTTTTTATACATGAGCTTCTTTTTGTGGTTTTTTAAATATAAAAAAGCAACATAATACGTCCGGCGTAAACATTCTGTGTTTCAGGTTGACAGTTGGTGTTGCTTTACACTAAATAATGAGTAAAAAGAAACCCCATGTCAAGAAAAAACAAGCGGCAAAGGTAGAAATGGACGACGATTTCTCTGCTATCATCATGGACGCTGACGACGATGGTAGTCTATCCAGGAAAGATATTGAGAACTTGAAAAGGTACCTTACTCTTTCCGAATCCCATTCTTGAGTGTAAAACTCATGTTCTGCAAGTTCTGCTTCTAATGTTCGCCGTATGTATTTTGTTGCTAGTGTTTTTGCCCAGTGGTGCTTCTATAAGGCACGCGCTGCCGGATTCTGCACTGCTAGTCAACCTCAACCTCGCTGTCGTTTTAGTATAACTTGGTGCACTTGAACCAATAATATATGTCGATACGTTTTTAGGTTAGTCTTTCAAACGTCTCGATCGTTTGCCAAAAGTGCTACAGATCTGCTCGAGGTAACTTTTTCTGGTCCTTTTGTTCTTTACGAATACCTCTAAGCATTTCTAATGAACTTAAGGAAACGGACGGGAAACGTTTTATTATTAACTCAATTAGCTGACACCCGTGGACGTGGACAGTGTTCACAAGCGTTTCGGGTGAACCACTAGCTGTTTTTCATTGCATAGGCTCTATATGGGCTGTGTTTGTGGCGAAAAAAGTTAGTTTTGTAAAATTTGGTTGCGGTCATCCGTCTACCGCTGCACTTTTATGCATAAAGTGAAATGTGAACAAGTATTTTTCAGTCAGCTTCAGGTATCTTGTACCGTAAACCAAAATTTTCAGACTTTTAAAAAACGATCGACGTTAACGATTGGATTTGCTTTGATGGATTTTTATGAAAACCTTCTTAATGAGGCTGATCTAATCAAACGTCTCCAGTGCATGTATCTGATATTCCGGTTGGTTTTCAAGTCTATTGAATTAGCATAACTGCTTTTAATTAGATTGAACAACTTGACGTTTTGTTTGTCTTGATAATGTTTTGTCGACTTTGCCCTGATCCTGAGTCCTGAATCAAAGAAACAATGCATCAACCCTTTTTAAATTGCAGTGTACGCGAACTGGATACACCGTTGAAGAAAAAGTCGATTCCTAGTATGATAGGCCACCCATTTGCCACGTTCTTTCTCACCGTTCGGGTGACTTTTTATTTGCTTACTTGTGATTGTGAAGTGAATTTTGTTGTATTTTACTTCATTAAGTCAATGTAGATGTGCAGAAACTAATGGCGAACAGGCGAACGGCGAACCACAAATTACCTTAATCCATAGAGAACTGAATGATTTCTTAACCTAAAAATTCGGATACTGTATTACGGGTGGTGGGTTCTGTAACTAGCTCTAGTTTGACTCTGGGCATAAACCAATGCGTAAAATGACACTGTCACATCACATCGACCATCTCCGAAAACCATTACAATTTATATGTGATTTGGTGAAACGTATATACCGACCATCTCCGGAACCAACTTATTTGCGCTAAACATAACGTTTTTAGCCCAAGGTTACGCATCGAAATTATATCCGAGAGCACAGTTATATTCCTAATTCGCACCACGCCTGCATTACGTGTGCTTGTGTATTACACAAAATATATATCAGAAGCTTTGAATATATCGTGTTTTTTTTTCAAATTTATATTAAAATACACATTTTAGGGCAGCAGGCTCTCACCATCTTATTGCGATTTTATTCCAACCTTGTATGAACGACAACTTGCTTACTTTGTGCAGCGACCAGACGGTGAGTAGACTAGAGTATGGCATCATTTTCCATCTGTAATGAGGAAAAGTTAGTTTACTTTAAAGCTGTATAACATCCGTTTTTGAAACGGATTTAACTGCAAACTCATGCATCAGCTGCATCACATGCACATGAGTATGATAGAATAGAAAATCGAGACCTAACATAAAGACTTGACATAAAAACGTTGGTGTGCATGTATGCGGTTTGCATAATTAAAAAACCGGATGTTATATCGCTTTAACCTTTTGAAATTTACGGTATCAAGTTTAGTTGTGGCCCAGTCTGGATCTGAATTCGCCAACTGGACCGAGATGAGCGCAGACACTTTTGCGAGTACACCGCTCAATATAGCCTTGGGTGAGAGGATGGTGGTGCGTATCTTTTTATTCGCGTATCTTTTTATTATTTTATTTTTAGATGTGTGTAGTGTGAGTATGTTTCATTGCCGATGAACATTGGATTTGAATAAAACCGTAACTAAAATCACATACCAACCAACATGTATGTGTATTGGCTAATGAAAATTTCTAGATAGCAACACATAGTCGATGTAGTGCTTCGGACACTAAGTTATTCATTATTAACACAAGGATTTATGTTCTGAGGCTGAGGCTATATTCACCACTCCGCTTCCCTGGCTGGGCGCAGAAAATAGCATTCTAATGTGAGACGCGAGAGAAAAAGACGGGGAATTCCCCGTGGAATTGAGTTGAGCCAATTGCGAATTGCGAATATTCGATTTGATTCCAGAACGAAATGGACAACATGGAAGTATGTAACTTTTATGCAAAACAAGTCGAACGGTTTCCCTGCACAGTTGAAGACGAGGGTTGCCCCCCGTGGATTACCATACTAGATTTGCCTGAAGGGAGGCAATCTGAGTGAGTTATATTTATTGGGGATACTATTTTATTTTAAATTTGACGCTTTTTTTGATTTTTGGGGATATTTTATACATTATTTTATATTTAATAAGTATTATGCCTAATTTCAGAAAAATCGACATTGTCTCTTTTCTGATGAAAATTCAAGAGACATCAAAGACCAGTTTCTCATATACAGGACTACCACCGAAATGGCTTCCGGTTATTCCGGGCACGTTTCCCACACAGGATATTGAGGTAAACTATTATTATTATATTATTATTAAAGTTAGTTGCCTTGTGATTGTGATTTGATTATTTTAAACAATTTCCTAGATGTTCTGAAACACCGTAGTTACTTATGCGCGAACTCACCAATAGTCAATAAACATTTATTATATTATTATTATTATTATTATTATTATTATTAATAATGATTATTATTATTATTATTATTATTATTATTATTATTAATGATTAATTATTATTGTTAATTATTAATGATTAATTATTATGATTAATTATTATGATTTATTATTATTATTATTATTATTATTATTATTATCATTATTTTGTGTGCTCGTTTAGCGGGGAAAGCAAGAAAATATGGAACCGCAGAGTAGTACTGAACAGCAACTGTCTTCTGGATCCTTTCTAACAAGTGAAACTCCTACTCCGGTCTCGTCCTCAGCTGCCATAGGTAAGATATTTCTTTCGTTGTGGTAATGGTAGCTGATGTGATATGGTTCTGCTATGTTTTTAACCTGTGAATTTATTAAATTGTGCTATAAATATCATTTCCCTTTTAGTATAATTTGTGACCACCATTATATGATATCTACTCTGAACTTTGTTAACATTATGTAACATAAAATCTGGAATCTTTTGCTTATGTCTTGTTTGCTTTTGTTTCGCGTATTTTGGCGTTTTTATTAAATGACTACCTGAGTTTAATTTGCTTTTCTTATATTAGAGTTTGGTTTCATGATTCTGTCAGGCTATAAATCCATGCGTAAAATTACGCATCAACCATCTCCGGCTTGGCTTTGACCATCTCCGGAGGCAAATGCAAATATATAGATTTGGGTGAAACGGTAATTTACGGTTCGACTCTCAACTAAGCGACCTCCGAAATTACGCATGGAAATTATACCCTGGATTCTGTACGACCTTTTTTTATCTATTTCTTTTTAGTGGAACCTGTGGATACTTCTGCCAAGGCACACATTGACAGGGATCGAGAGGTAACTCCCGAGTATATCAAGGAAATTTGTGGAAAAATTCTGGCGGGAATGGTGATTGGGTATGTTTCAAATGAACTTTTGATTTTGGGTTGGATATAATAAAATTAATATTTTACGTTTCAAGATATTAATATAGATATTGATGTAAAGTGTAAGCCAATTTCCCACTGTTTGATGAACCTGATAGGTGTTGGCAACGAAAATGTTCAGGAATGTTGTATTCTAATGTTGTAGTCACCTATTCACCAAGATATGCCAAAAGATACCTCAAACTCAAAAAACGTGATGCCTTTTCATAATGTATTTGACGTCCTGTCTTCTATTTCTATCCCTCGTTTAGACAGCATGAAAGCCATGTACTTGCCGAGGTGATACGCAAGAATTCTCCTGAATTTTGTGATTCTCTGTCTGATTTGAAGGTTGGTCGCATGCTGATTTTTTCCTTTCCTTTGATTCTTTCGTTCAAACGTTATAAGGAATTAAATTAATTAACCCGTGTATTATACTCTATATATTGTATGATTAGTAATAGTAATTCGTTATTTAGTGTTTTGACCTCGTCAAAGTGCCTTTCCTGGTGCAGTCGAATTCAAAAATCGCTGGCGAAGTGCTAGCGTACAGCATAAGGGAAGGGGAGACACCAGAGAAACAAGCCGAACTCCTTTGTTTGTAAGTTGTTTGATCGTTTTGTGACTTTTCATTCATGATAGGAGGGTTTTCACATCATTATTTTGCTTTGAGTTAATGTCCCGTTTGTAAATCACTGTAATTAGTCTTTTTTTCTAGCTACATGTCAATTTTGCTGACAATGGAGATGAAAGTTCAGTCGTTGGAAACTACTTCGAAAATGTTTCAGGTGCGAGTTTTTAAGTTTTATTATTTTCAAGTATTTCGTAATGATCAGTCAGCGTGACCTTTACAAAGCCGTTTCGGTCATGTCTTATAGCCTTACCAGTATGGATAGTCTTTGGGTTTCTAGAATCTAGAAATGAGAATGCTATGCGAGCAGGATATGCTTACTGATAGTATAACTGAAAATACTCAACTCCTCGGCTCTTTTAATCATTTTAAATCTAGGTAATTCCCGATTTGGACAAGGCACCATTGATCGATATGATTCGGCAGACGTTGTCCTCGTGTCGGAAGTGCAATAATCAGTCTTATAAGGTTCGTTTTTCAATTTTGTTGTTGACTTTGTAGTTTGTAGTTTGTCGTAGTTCTATTAGTGAAATTTAGGAACTTTCCATTACTCTGAATTGATTATACAAGTTTAAAGTGGTATAGCAGCCCGTTTTGAACAGACACTGTATTCCCATGGTGTATATGCAAATGACTACGCGACATTTTGTCTATGTCCATTTGCGTACACCATATGGCAGTTCAATTGCCCATCATACCTTTCAAAAACCGGTCGTTATATCGCTTTAAGAGCGCCGAGTGGCAGCGTCTTGTTTTCCTCATATAAATGTTTATCGCTTAGAGTATGCTCGTTGTATTTTAGGCACGTTTTATTCGCGTAACTGCATATTGGTTGTTGTCTTTGTACTCGGATGGAACCATTACTCCAGAGGTTTGTTTATGATTCTTTCTTTTTTTGTGGGTGCGAAAAATTGACTTTATTCTTATTGTTGCCCGTTGGCTAAGCCAAGTCATCAGATGACATGCGCTATACGGTATGCTACGACCTGCGTCATACGGTATGCTACGAGCTGCGTCATTCGGTATGCTACGACCTGTGGCAGTGTGGCATACGGTATGCTACGACCTATGGCATACGGTATGCTACTACCTGCGTCATACGGTATGCTATGACCTGACCTGCGTCATACGGTATGCTACGACCTGTGGCATACGGTATGGTACGACCTATGGCATACGGTATGCTACTACCTGCGTCTAGCTACGACCTGTGGCATACGGTATGCTACGACCTGCGTCGTACGGTATGCTTCGACCTGCGTCATGCGGTTTGCTACGACCTGCGTCGTACGGTATGCTTCGACCTGCGTCATACGGTATGCTACGACCTGCGTCATACTGTCTGGTATCAGTATCTGTGCTGTGTGTGCAAGTGAATCGTAATTAGCCATATTATATATAATTAATGCCTTTAGGTCGAGGTAACCAGTGAAGTGCTACAATTCTGCTTGGAATTTTCACAGTACAAGATTGTCTCGCAATTGTTCCAGAAGGTGTGTTTTTTGGTTTTTGTCTTTTTTTGTCAGTTTGGTAATCATTATTATTATTATTTTTTGTTCATTTATAACTTTTAAGATTATTTCTTTAATTGGCGTTTCTTGTGTCTGTTTATTAAGCTTTTATTTATTTCTTTGTTTCACCCGAGCGTATTAGAATATTCTGATTGATAATCGAGGATACAAACCAGTTATTTACTGCTTTCTCTTCATGATATCATTTGTGATGCACATCTTTTTAAAGCGAAATACCGGCCGGTTTTTGAAACACATCGGCTGCGCCAGCATTCGTATACAGCCTATGCAAATGAACATAAATTAGAATAAAAAATCGAGCTCGAGCTAAATTCGAGCTTCGAGCAACTTAGCATAAATACGTAATAATGCAGTTGTCCCGATACGTTTCAAAAACCGGCCGGTATTTCGCTTTAAGTATTAATATTCCAGATTGTGAGTTTGTCAAGGCGGCATGAGGTTAAGCCGACAGAAGAACAAGAAGTGCCTAGCGCTAGCGAATCGGAAAAACCGCAAAGCTCTAGCTGAAGGATGAAGCTCACATCCATCTGCGGTTGAATGTTTGGTATTCCAGTAGGTCCTTTCCCTTGTGAGTCATTTTTTATACTTTGTAGTTTCAGTAGGCAAGTTGGTATTTATTCACGTACAGTTTGTTTGAGTTTTATATATGCTTGCGGTGCGGTGCCCAGTGCTTAAATGTTCATTACTTACAGTTGGATTTTTGAGTTGCATTGCTATTGATTTACTGTTATTTTCATTCAGATGATAGGGCAAGTATGCATATAGTAGTGCTTGTTTGATTGTTTGTTTTGCCTGCACGAACATTTGATAGTGGTTACTTTTCTTAGCTTCTAGGTGTCTGATGTCCCACAGTACATATTCCAAAACACCATTATTATAGTTCAACAGTTCAACATATCACAATATATTCTTTTGGTTCTCTCCTATCGCTATCGGAGAAGCTTATTTGTAAATGAGGTCTTTTATTATTTATTTTTGTGATTTAGCATCCATGAGCTATCTACTTGTACAAATGTGTTTGATTTTGTTATTTTGAATAAAAAGGTTCAGCAAAATATTTTGATTGTCGATGTTTTCAAAAGGAAAGCGCTTTGAACGGCGTCGTCAGTTATCTTCCAGCAGTAGTATTTCATTAGGTCCATTTTGATGGGTTGCTGTTTGCTGTTTCTGCTGTGTATCGATATAGCTGTGATCAGTGCTATGGTGTTCGAATGTGGTTCTTCTAGTTTAGGCAGTATATTATATATGGCTATTCAATGTTCCAAATTTCTCGTTTAGGAAGTATAGCGATATATTCGTGGTTCGAAATTCTTCATCGTATCATATCAGTCATAATTAGTTTATGAGTATTATTGTTTGCTTTTGGGTTGGTCCTACTGTGTGTATAGCAATACGAAGTGATATGGTTCCGAACTTACTTCTTGTACTTTTTTATTAATTGAATTAAGAGTTATATATAGTTCGAAATGCCTTCTCATATACTAGTTATAATTAGTTTAAGTGTATTCTTTCTTGCAGGAGACTTATGGCTGCAAAAGCACCACCCATACAGTCAACCGATTCGCTCTTCCTTGATTATGTGCAGTGTTTGGACAAGGTATCGTTCATCTTTATATTTATGTTCGTTTCGTTGAACGTCATACTAGATTGCAAGAAATTTGAAACATGCAGATTGAGTGTTAGGGTACTGTATGAGAAAACGGCCAAGTACGTTAGGCATTATCAGGCTTGATCATTTTGGGTTATTTTGTCACGTTCGCCACGGTGGAAAGATTAACTTGTTTCGAACAACTTTTCTGTTTGCTCTGGGAGGTTAATTAGGTTAATTATTCTCAATTAGGTCAATTATTCTAATTCAATTGTTGATCATAGAATGCTCGTGAACACCTGATCTCGCAGCCGGCCTCTGCCTTTTTCCTGTTCCGCATGCTCCCCGACGTCGCGCAACAGATTCTGCTCAAACTAATTTGGAATAGTAATGTTACGTGAGTTTCTTCCTTGTTCCCTATTATGATGTGCTCTAATCGTTACGTTAAGTCATATTCGTTTTGTCATGTTGAGTCTTACTAGTTTTGCTTCTGTGCTAATGAAATATTAAATATTTAATAACCCATAAAATGTAGTGCATCAATATGATGAAAGGTTGACAAGCAACAATTGAATGGCCATGGTTTTAATTACCTTGAAACAAATTAATCAGAGTTTTGTATGCGTTATGCCTTTATGATATTCGTAATGTAAAGTCCATTTGGTTATTGTTTCTTCTTTTCTAGATCGGCTATAGCGGATGCAACATCACATGAGAGCGCCCTTTTACGACAGCAATTGCAATTGCTTTATCGGTCGGGTCTCGCGACGAAGTCCCCACAAGGAGCTTTGATTAATGTGAGGCTTTCCTTTGTTCATGAACTTTCAAAAATTTGAAAGTAACTCTAATGCACAGTGAAACGACACTGTAAAAGTAGGGATATTGGTCGAATTACTTATATATGCCATGAGTGAGGATGAGCGTACTGTAGAGAAGTTATTGATTTTATGATTTGGTCACGTCACGTTTCCGATTTCAGACGTCATTCCGCCGTGCTTACCTGAAGGGTGTTATGATCGGAAGTCATCGATGCTCTGGAATCCGGCCAGTGCTCGAGGGACAAGATAAGAAGATTAAGAAAGACATTGGGAAGAACAGTGCAGAGAGATGGGAACTCGTCCTACGGTGAGTTATGATCAGCTTGAATATTTATTGATGGGGGTTACTGTAGTTGCGGCCGCTTTTGTCGAATGTTTACAGTACTTCTTACTCCATTGATTTACTGGTGTTTCTTACTGTAATTGACTTAGAAACTACTATTGTTGCTCTTTTGTAGATATTTGGCGCTTCCCTCCGACCAAAATATGAGTAATGTGTCAATGACAACGAGGAAATTATTCCAAGCGGCAGGTGAGAAATTGGTACTTAATTTTTGTAGATTGATTTTCTGATTCTTTTTGGCCCCATATTTGTTTTGTGAATAGAGGAAACTTATATATTACCAGTCGGCTCATGCCGCCTGAGGCGACTTTCATGGAAATATGATTGGTTTAGCATGGTCGTACTAATGTACAAAGCTTCAAGCGTATCATAAGAAATTCACATAATAGGAAACAATAAACAATTGCATATGCATACTTCGATATTGAGCTGCGAAACTCTTTTTATACCCGAACACGAAATTTGCATTTCCGTAACGCACATCGGTATGCAAATTACGCTACAGTTACTCTTTTATATAATAAGATTGTTTGCCTTATCGATTGATTGATTGATTGATTAAATATGTTTGTTTAGGTTTGACGACAGCTAGTGATTCTCTGCCCGAGATCACATCAGCGGGATTTCAATTTTTGCTTCTAAGCCCCGTACAACAGTTGTGGACTTATATGATAGGTTGGTCGTTAGGTCGTATTCGTGATTTAGGTTTTTTGTGTACCTTGCTAATTGCTAATGTTTAAGTTGGCGCCGATACACACAATTTGCGTACAATTAGGTGGAATTGCCCTTCACGAAGCAAGTGTCATATCGCTTTCATGTTGAATAATCTATAACGACATGGGGTTTTATTTTCTGTTTTAGAGTACTTCAAACTAGAGGCTGCTGAAGGCCACGATATACGACCATCTTTGGATTTGTTAATTCGAATTATATTGTGAGTTCTTGTATGCATTATTTCGATTGCCTTTGTATAGTTACTCATCGGTGTGATATTTTTGATGCATTATGACTGCAAACATAATTTGCTATTACAGAAACGGGTTCTAAGTTCTAACTATGGATATCTACTAATATTTGTTAATATGTTGCCACTTTTGGCGATATTGTATTGCTTACGTTACGTAAACGTGCAAAAATGAATGGCTAGTGTTTGTGTAGTTATGAGGGGGGGGGGGGCTAGAGAGATCAATTGTTCTACTTCTTTTCAAATCGTTCTTCAGGTGTGTTGAATCTCGAAGCGAAGCCGAATGTGAGAGGAGATCGTTTTACATGGAAGAGACTTGGACGGTCAGACAACAAGAATTGGTGATGCATCTGAGAGAACTTGGATTGATTTATATCAGGAAGCGGAAGGATGGGTCAGTTAATTACCGAGAGGAAGTAGAACATACTTCGCTGTTTATTTACTATTTTTATGTAGTTACGGTAATGATGAATTAATAATTAAGGACATTTCAAGGTACGTAAAGCTTATAATCGCACCCAAGATAGAAGGGTATACAACCAGTTGTCGTGGTTGGGGGTACTACCTCTACACACCCTTGAAGCCTTGGATTATCGTTGTTATGTTCACGTGCATCATGTTAAAGCGAAATACCGGCGGATTTTTGAAACGCATCGTGACATTCATTTGCAGTTTCATGCAAGATCGTATGTAGCTCAGCATAATTTGTAGTTTGTAAATTTGTAGTCAAAAACTGACCCCACTTAGCATGTAGTTGTCCGCGATGCGTTTCAAAAACCAGCCGGTAGTTCGCTTTAATTGATGGAAACTTCTTAAACTGTTCGCCTTGTAAAGCGAACGTGGAGCTGGTGCAGTTGAGAGTCGGTGTTTGAAGTTTTATTCAATGTCCAATAGTTCCCTTTTCAGATACTTCTTCCTCACCCCACTTCTAGCGAATTTATCCGTTCCTTCAGATGACACGGATTCGGTTAGTGTGTTTCTGCATATTAAATTGGTTTTTGAGTTTACACTGGAATGTATAAATATACATTACCTTTCCGTACCAATGAGACTCATTGATATATTAGCGGCTTTCGGGACCGGGATGCCGGGATCTAAATAGGCAGTTCCCCGCTGCGGTGGGCCTAGGGCGCGTACCGCAAGTAATCTATTGAACAATTAGCCACCCCGCCTTGCCAGGTACTATGGAACTTGAAAAAATTAGCATAATATAGCATTGCCAGTACTATGTTATGTATTTAGATTATGGAACGGCGATCGGGAAATATTGTCGTTGAAACGAACTTCCGTGTCTACGCCTACACGAGTAGTAGTCTTCAGTTAGCCATTCTGAGCACTTTCACTGAAATGACTTATAGGTTTGTTCTTTTGTTTCAGTTTCAGTTTTCGTATTATTATTATTTTTCGTATTATCGATTGTATCGTCGGAGAATCAGATAAAAACTTATTGCACTTTGTATTTAGAGTATATGAGGAGATGTAATACGTTTGTTAACAGAGGATATTCCAGATTCTACGATATGTCTGTTGGGGTCTTGACGCGTGACGCGGTTCGGAAGGCGCTAATGGTGGGTTTTACTTACGTTAGATTTAGACGTTTAATGTTTAGTGTACCTATTCGGGTAGTTGTACCCAGCACTAAACTCATAGTAGTAAGGCTAAGGCAGTAGGTAAGACGATTAGCCGTATGCACGAACAGTGGGACAGGGTGACCACCCGATTGGGAGATTTGTCTCTACGTCTGGCTGCTTCGCGTTATCCCTATATCTTTGTCTCACTTCATATTGGGAGTCTGGTGGGAGCGCTCGCCCAGGGTTTGTGCTTAGGGTCACTGAAGCGGCTGAGTGGGAGCTTGGGAGATGCTAGGTCAGAACACGGATTATGTACACGTACTTGCACCTTTGTTATTCGTATGTGTTTAGGTAGGAATCACTGCCACACAGATCATCACCTTCTTACGCGCCAATGCGCATCCGCAGACGATTGCTGTTAGCGGAGCCCTTCATTGTCTCCCGATTACGGTAGCCGATCAGATACGGTAAGTTCGTAATTTCCGGAGCTATACCGTGGCTCGTTTGTGGTTCGATACGGTATACTGTATGGGACGGGGACGTGTCTAATTGGTTGGTTTCGCGTATGATAATTAGTTTGTTTAGTGCGTTGACGATTGATTATGCGATTGATGAACGGGGGCGTGGCTAATAGTCTAATTGGTAATTGATGTTTTGTCATATGGAAATTACTCTGATTACGATGTTACTTATGCGGTACTTATTATTTCCCTTTAGTTTGTGGGAGGAGGAGCGTCGGCGCCTAATCTTCACCGATGCCACATTGTACACGGGTTTTGAGTCGGAAAGGGAATTCTCTGGAGTCAAGCACTTTAGTCAAAAGGAAGGAATTTTGTTGTACTCGGATCCGTCACCAAATCAGATGGTGAGTTCTTTTTGTTGATATTGGTAATCTGGCTTAATGTGGACTGGCAGTGCGCAGTGCAGTGGTTAGCTGCTAGATATCTCGTGCAACGGTCGCGGGTTCGAGTCCCATTCACGCCCTAGAAAATGTCCTGAATTTGGCAATCAATTTATATATGTAAGTAAAAGAATGGTAACCTAGTGGTTGCCAGTCCTGCGAAGGTTCGGAAGGTTCTATTGACTTAATATAATGGAATGTCATTTCTTGGTGGGGTAGGGTGCAGTAGGTAGTGGGCGATGGCCTTTGGCCTTTGGTGTCCTATATAATTGTAAATTACCTTTTCAGTTGCTAATCGTAACGGACGAAGGCCATGACCGTGTTAAGGAATGGTGGAAACAAAATAAACACAATATTAGTCAAGGATAATTGGAGTATAGGAGTTCTGGAGTACTGTAGCTTGAATATCCATAGTTTAGTATTTATTACCTTAGTCCTGGTACGTTTAGACTATCGAAGTATTGAGTTACACATTGCTTTGTCATTTGGCTCTGCAGTTTGGTTCTAGTGCTCGCATGGTATGATGTTAGCTATACATTTTGACGTAATTGTTGGTTGGACTGTGAAATTTGAAATCCCGGTTCTTTACTTCTTACAATTAGTCGTTTTGTTTTCTATTATTAGATGTTTGAAGTTTGAAAATTTCGATTACTGCAAGTTATGTAATTAGTATTTGTATTTATTAGGTAAATAAGCATAGGTTTTTTTTATCATGAATGGGATTGAGCGAACAGATATTGTAGATTGTATTGTACTGTCTAAATCTAAGCATCTAGTAATCCTTCTAATTCTAGTATAAACGATCGTATTATATAAACATCTAGTAATTCTAGTATTATTATCTCTTGCTTAGCGGTGGATATTATTGTTTTTTTTATATATTTTATCACTGTCGTCGGGTTTCTTCTTTTATTCTGTTATTTTCTTTCAAGCAATAAATATGTTTCTTTCTTCACTTTGGTCGGTCTTGGTTGGTGGGTGGTTAATTGGTACGTTGCCAGTGACTTAGCCAATCAGCGATGCATGGGCGTTTCATATTCCTACTGTAAGTGTAGGCTCAGCGCAGACCAATTGCAGTAGTTGTAAATATTTTCGGCCAGCGTCACCGGCCGGGGCATTTTTCCTACTGTAACTGAGCATTCATTAATGGGAAACAATTGGGTGGAAGAAATTATTCTATCAGGAGAAGTTGCCTCAGGCGGCGTAGCCGTTTGGTAGCATGATTATGAGATCGAGCTGGTAACCGAAGTCGACTGCCTCTGTTTAGATTTCCCGCGGGCAAAGTGGGACTGTTATCGTATTTTTTCTGTTACCGCGACACATTTTTCACATTCAATGAAAGGTTTCCATCGAGTGAGCCGAAGGATTGTTTGGGGCTCTAGTTCGCTCCGTTCTAGCCAAGTAGTGGGCTCCTGATATATAAGCCATATTTATGTTATATTAATGATTGACCAACTCTGGGCCAACCTTCCAAGTTTTTTATCTGTGCAACCAGTCGTGCGCGGGAGAATTCATGATCTTCCTTACAGGAGAACACACTACACACAATGTCCTCTTCCCACAAACTAAAACGAAGTAATAAGTACCGCATAATTAACGCATTAAACAGGGTAATTATCATACGACAAAACACCAATTACCAATTAGACTATTAGCCACGCCCAGGTTCCAGACAATACACCGTATCAATCGCATAATCAATAATCAACGCACTCACTAAGTACCTTTACCTTGATTACCTTGACGACTCGTACTTCAGCGTCAAGGTCGATTTGACAGTTGCGAGTCCCATGTTGCATTCCATTGTGCACAATTCCTGGCGAGGCTTTGCCGGGGGATATACGGGTTACCGATCTTCTGACCACACCGGAATCGAATTGAATCAGCCCATCGAGGAGGTCTTGAATCAGCAATCAGCCCAATTGAATCAGCATAGGAGGTCTTCCTCGGGGGCGTTTGTAATTGTACGGCCTCCTTTCGGTTTTGAACAGGTTTGCCTTCAGTTTGACGGCCCGGGATGCTCGGAGCACAGGTTCGAGGCGATGATAAGCAGCCCATCCGGAACGCTGACGATGCAGGATTTCCGGAGCAAGCTCTTTCTGCATATTGATTTCCCGTCCAAGGTAGACGGAGGAATCGGTTTCCGGACTATTAGCCACGCCCCCGTTCCAGACAATACACCGTATCAATCGCATGATCAATAATCAACGCACTCACTAAACAGAGTAATTATCATAGGACACACGCCCCCATTCCATACACTAGACTAGGTCGCATCGTATCACCAACGAGCTACTGTACAACTCCGGAATTTATACAATGCCATTACACGCACTGTCTTACGGTAGGTGAACGCACACAGTTTCTTTTTATCACCTACCTTTTTATGGTGTCAATTAGAAAAGTGGGAGATAAGCAGAGAGAGAGAGAGAGAGAGAGACAGAGAGACAGAGAGACAGAGAGAGAAAGAGAGAGACAGAGAGAGAGAAAGAGAGAGAGAGAGAGAGAGAGAGAGAGAGAGAGAGAGAAAGAGAGAGAGAGAGAGAAAGAGAGAGCTACCACGCGAAAAGACAACAAATTAACCGAACTGAAAAACTCACAGCACATCCACGCATACTGCGACATTCTTATTGCGGGGACACTAGCTAGTGAGATAGCAGCACCCAGCACGCCCCCCCCCCCCCCCCCCCACAGCCCATCTTTTCAAAAAGATGAACCAGGTGTTCGTTTTTTTCTCTTACAATTAGTTGACGCATCAATTGTCTGTGCAAGAAGCTCAACTTATTATTAGCGTATGCTTTCAATAATACCTACTGACCAATGCATTACACAGGTCACAAAAACATTGTAATGATGAATTGAGTCTAACTGAAGTTTACAGTTTAGTAGCTAGTAGTCTAAATTAAGAAGAAACGCGGTTCCTTCGCGCGGTGTTATATAATTACTCTTATTCAAACCTTATTCAAACAGCTCACACACACTCTCATGCAAGGGAACAGATGAGCTTACCGGAGGTATTTTGCGAGGGTCTCCTGGCCATCTGCCTAACATCATCGACGACCAATATTCATATATGATCTTACTATTTTCAGACTATCGGGTTCTTGTTTTACACATTACATATACGTATATAATATAATTTTTCGCATTTTCGCATTAGCTAGCCTCCTACTTGACAGTCGGACGTGTGTGCATCACATAAAATGATTGTCCATAGAACTTCACTTATGATTGAGAGTAACCCTCGCCTATTCCTGTAAACATAATGTTTTTATTTGATGCTTTTATTTTGATCAGATTTACATTTTCACGTTTCATAGTTATTCATTGTGGTATTGCCTCGACAAAACTTGTGCGACATTTTATGTTCGTAATAAATGTTATGTTATGTTATGATGAGAAGGTTGGCAAATTAAGCCAGATGTAACGATTACGCTTCCGCTTATACGCTTATGCTATCATTCTTCATATTATTTTTGACTTGCTACATCGAATTTTAACTCCATTCAGTTGTTTCATCGTTTCTTATCCTCATGGAGTGGTTCTAAGAGTCTACTAAACATTGAAACATTTAAAATGGTATAACAACCGGTTTTTGAAAACATGTGGACGACATCAGTTCTGCTAATGATCTCGATGTTTTTAATTTACTCATGTTCCTTTGTACAGTATGTCAGTGCAGTTTCTTTAAAACAACGCAGCCACGATATTTTGGTAATTTTTTTTGGGAAGTTAAAGGGTCAGGCCCATTTCAAATTACCCCTACTTCTGATGACTCCATCGGATTCTCCGTTTCAAATATAGCAGGCTGAATTTTTTTCCAATTTTCAGTCGCAATATTCACGCAGATTTCATGGCCAGTCATACACAACAATCAATCGTAGTTGTCACGCCCATTCGCGCTGATTGGCCAATATCGCAATAGCCACGCCCAATAGAGCATATTGCCCAATTAGCGCGGAGGGGCGTGACAACTGCGGTAAATAGTTGGGTATGACTGGCCATGGTAAATTATTGAATACTGCGTGAATTTTGCGACTGAAAATTGGAAAAAAAATTCAGCCTACTATATTTGAAACGGAGAATCCGATGGAGTCATCAAAAATAGAGGTAATTTGAAATGAGCCTGACCCTTTAAGTAGAAAAATTGGGCACCAATTCGAAGTAGAAAAACAAACTCGGGGAGAGATATCACTAAGAATGAGAGATACTGGACTACAGTAGATATGCAATTGCCCGGGCAGAGGCTCATTATAATATTATAAATACCTTGCAGTGTTAGACAATTGTGTTATGCTGTCACTGCAGGGTATTCAATCTCGGCTGCAAACCGGGCAATTGCTTTCCTGCACATCTATTGTTATCCAGTCACTCCCATTCTCAGTGAATTATCTCCCTGAGTTAGTTTCTCTTTAACTTCATATTGATAAAATATTTACCTTCACACCTTCCTATATGTAATGAAAATCAAATAAAAATGACGAATTTAGTGACTGCGTTACTGACTAAGCGGATATTATATCACTTTAAGATTGCCCCGCTTCATGGTTCTTTCTGGGCGCGATAATTGTGAAATCATTTTTCGTTGGGAGACTTTTATAAAATACCTTTTCAGGGTCTATATCTGATGGAGTCCTTTACAAATTCCACGACTGTTGTAGTGGCAATTGAACAAGAAAGCGTTAATCCTTTTAATATTCTGCCAAACGAAATTATTGAACTGATCTTCTCGCACATACGCCCAAAAATCCTTATGGATAATGTACTGACAGTCTGTCGAAGATTCTATGAGTAAGGTTCTTTAATGCCGAATCAATTGTTTATTAAATAAATTAAGAAATGAATAAATAAAACATTAATAATCTGAATTGGTGAGCCAGCGCCTGGAGTGTTCACAAGGTAGTGGAATGTGCCCGATTACTGGATTACTTAAAAAAAAGCTGGTGCTAGCACCGTTCGGGGGGGGGGGGGCATTATCGTAGGCTCTAGATGGATATTTATATCATCATATCATAGCAAATTCTCCCTAAATGTGCCCGATATTGATATTTATCCCTAAAAATACCCGATTTATACACGACCCGATTTATACCCGAATACCCGATTTATATTTATACACGATTCGTGACGATTACACAGGAAAGTGGAAACCCCGATTTCGCCCCGATCATTTGTCAGAAAACCCCGATTTCGCCCCGATCCTGTCAAAAAAACCCCACAAAAAGCCCGATCACGTCCCGATTTCGCCCCGATCACAAATAATCGGGGCATAATTGGGAACAGGGCCGGATTTCGCCCCGATTCTTTCAAAAAACCCCGATTTCGCCCCGATCATTTGTCGAAAAACCAAAAACCCCGATTTCGCCCCGATCACGGCCCGATTTTTTGAGGGACTTGATCGGGGCGAAATCGGGGTTTTTAGTTTCCCATGTATTCAAAGGGAATATTAGGCACTCAAAATGCGCAAAACAACTGCGAAACTAGAGTTTCCACACCAGTCATGAATTTAAGTAGGCGACTGAATATGTAAATTCGAATGTTCTGATTTGCATGCAAATATGTCGCTGTTCCATGCTGCATGCCGATGTATGCAGTATGCACACATATGCTAAAATTTGCTCCACCGGAACTGGCGGGTAAGCCAGGGTTTCAGTAAACGCGTTTACTATGGAAAAGGTGAACTTTGAAAATCATTTTCTTTCAAATGGGAAACTTTACCAATTTTTGTTGTTGTTTCCTTAAAGGAAGGCAGTCACGATAAATTTGTCATTTTTATTTGGTTGAAAATTGCTATTGGTATCGAATGTTTTCCCATATCCATATCTTCCTATATTTAATGAAAATTAAAAAAAAATTGCGAAAATATCGTGACTGCCTTCTTTTAATGGGGAACACACATTCTATTAATACAACTTAACTTCAAAAAGGGCATACAACATAATAATAATAATAATAATAACGGTTTATTGGTTAACAATCAATACAAAAAAGAACGTCAACCAAAGGGAACCCTAAGACCACGCGCTTCACAACGCGAAAGTACTTACTAGGGACCAAACATATAGCAGTATGTGGAACTGGGGTGAAAAACAAACATGCACATAAAATTACAAACAAATTACACACGAAAAAAAAACATAAACTTAAGACAAAACACATATATAGACAAACTACAGACATGATAAAACTAAGGCGCGAAAACATAAGAACAACATAAAAGTACAAACCTATATAACAGACTAACACAAGATGGTAACACAACGAGACACATAACATAAAAACATACAACTCTCGATTGAAAACTCTAATTAAAGAATGTTGGTTGTGGGTTTACGTACAATTCCTTAGAATCTTCTATTACTTGTATTATTTGCGCTAAGTTTTGACATGAATTCATTTTTGGGGGGAGCTTATTGACATAATCGAATATTCTAGCAAAGAACCAGTGCTTGTCACGAAATTTCATTCGCGTTTTACGAATGACAAATCTGTGCGGTCTACAAGGCATACGGGAGACTTGCGACTTCAATGTTAAAAATTTCGAGTAATTGAAGGCGAACTGATGCGTTACAATTTTAAAGAATGTAATGAGGTCAGTGCGCCTCCTTCTAACAAAAAGAGGGTCCAATTTCATAACTGAAAGCCTGCAACGATACGAACCACCGAGGTTATTACGAGAGCATATAATTTTGGAAAATAGTCGTTGCGGTCTCTCTAATTGTTTGCATAGTTGAGAGGAGTAGTTGGGCGAGATTATTTCTGACCCATATTCAAGAATAGGGCGAATGTATGTAGTGAAGAGTCTTGAATACGTATCAATGGTAGCATGCGGAAAAACTGACAATAACTGTTTACATCTTCTAATGGCTAATGCTGATTTAACATTGATATGAGTATCGAAAACTAGATTTTTGTCGACAATAATACCTAGGTCTCTGATAGAGTCAGGTCTCTGATAGAGTCAGGTCTCTGATAGAGTACATATTCCCTTTAAAGGGACGGGCCCATCAAAATAAACCTATATTTTGCATGTTTTTATAATTTGTGTAAAGGGGGTTTATTATAATATATGTACATTAAATTACGGCTAGACTTTATCCCGCTGAAAATTTTCGGTGTCGATAAACGCATAAGTATACCATAGACGAGCAACAATTGCACCCTTATTTCCTTACCGTGTCTTCCGAGGATACCTCGCTCTGATTGGGACCCGGGAGACTATCTGTCTATATAGCCATATTCCCCCGAAATATGGGTGCAATTGTGTGTCTTCTACGGTATACTTATGCGTTTATCGACACCGAAAAATTTCAGCGGGATAAAGTCTAGCCGAAATTTAGTGTACATATATTATAATAAACCCCCTTCATACAAATTATAAAAACATGCAAAATATGGGTTTATTTTGATGGGCCCGTCCCTTTAAAGGGATAGGTTCTTCTCAAATCACCCCTCTTTTTATTGTTTTTATTAATAATAACACAAGTGTCATTCACAATGAAAAGTAAATCAATCACAGAACAATAGGCCTCGCAGAAGAAGCTTCCTTTATTGAAATCTGGGTGATCGGATGCTAAAATCTAAGCGCAAAAACTTATACCGTACAGAGATCGCGCGGGCTAATGGAAATTAGCCAAGGTACAAACTACACTCGGCAGGACATTTTCGCACGGTGAATTATCATTTAATGGCTTGGCCGAGTGTAGTTTGTAACTTGGATAATTGCCATTAGCCCGCGCGGTATTAGTTTTTGCCTTTAGATTTTGGCTTCCGATCACCTAAGCTTCCAATAAAGGAAGCTTCTTCCGCGAGGCGTATGGTTCTGTGATTTATTTAATTTTCATTGTGAATGATATTTGTGCTATTATTAACAAAACCAATAAAAAGAGGGGTGATTTGAGATGAAGATATTAGGTGATAAAGTGGTGGATCGATCGGCCCGAAATGAAAAAGTGTAATTGTCCTGCCTTGTTTGTATGGGACAACACTTTTTCATTTCGGGCCGATCGATCCACCACTTTATCACCTAATATCTTCGTGAGTATTGAAATAGAACACTACTTTTTGTATTCCAAATTTTTATTATCCCTTATAGACAATAAAGAAACAGAAAAAACAGACACGATTTGAGGTGAGCCGATCCCTAGGTTCTCGTGCAGAAAGTTTTCCTCCAACTCACTGGGCTAAATCTCACATAATGCGAAACCCGCTTTGCATAATAGGCAAATTTGGATATGTCAGAAAAGAGGTTGCTCAGAAGTGAACAGTAGTTTGAGATTGAAGAAGCTTTTCTAGGCATTAGTAGCCACACTTCTGTAGTGTTTTGTATGTGAAAATTATTTTTGATATTGGTTTCATCAATGTTGGCATATCCTATTGGGCTTTCGACCACGTCCAGAAATAAGGATTTTTGCGCACTGCTGACGTAGAGTGTTCTTCAGTCTTCTTTTGCTAGTAAAACTGTAAAACACCATAACATATTATGCAAAACGGTTTTTACAGCCACGTTTTTTGTAAGCCGGGGGTTTTATCAAGAACAACCGTGGAAAAAAACTTTTCAGATGCACAATAGAGGTTTTACAGTTTCCCATGAAGCCAAGTGCTCACTCCTTTCGATTCAAAAATGGGAAACCTGCTGGCTTGCACCCAAATCTTCTTAACTGAATTGAGATTTTGCTTGTACGATTTAATGCAGACGACAGCCCAGCTACAGAAGACTACATTTTCGTTCAGTAAAGTGGCCGTGCCATATTGTATCTATTTTCACTAAAACTTTTTTCAGCATTCTCAGCAGCGAGAAATTATGGGACCGGAGACTAAAGGTACAATTGTTTGTTGTAACTTTATTCTTCCATAATATTATAATGTGACTATCGAGGAATTTGCAAAGCATCTAAGATTTTCTAACGTCATTTTCACAGTTTACATGCGTTGAACGCGTATTTTGCAGAATAATTTTCAGAGCAAACCAATTATTCACTTCTATTTGACACAGAAACAATCTTATCTTATTATATAAAAGAGTAACTGTAGTGTGCGCTAGCACCCTGTGCGGAATTTCAATTTGAATAAAATGTTCCGCAGTATAAAAGGGGGCGGAGAGGCAATCGAAGCTCATTATGCAAAAGAACAACTTTGTGGTTGACTGTTTTCACAAGAGTTTCATCTACGTTTCAGACGTTTCCTAAGTATGGAAAGACGCCTTCAGTCGGCGTAGCCGTCTGGTGTAGACATAATAGCGAAATGAGAGTCGGTTTTTGAAACGCATCGTTCACTACTGCATTCGTATGCTTTTATGCTAATTGGGTCGAACTGAGGCCGATTTTCACATTCTAAATTATGTATGCTTTATATGTCGTAATGCAGGTATCTTAAAAACAGCGTGTTGTTTAGCTTTAATAAAACAATAAATATATGGACTTGCAGTCACATCCCCTCAACATTCGACTGTGCGAAGAAGAAATTAACTTGGACGGTTTCTCTCCCGCGAGGTATGTGGAATATATATACTGATAAATAAGTTTGTCTTCTTACGAAACGGTGTTACAGCCTTTTGTATGATAGAAAAAATTGTATGATAGACCTCGCATTCCAATGTAGTAGTGTGTGCAATACTGCGCGATACTATATAATTTCATTTCGGCGCACGATTTGCCGAATTTATCATTGTATGTCTATTGCATTCTTTTGCGTGCAAAATGGAAATGCAAGTGTCCAAAGCGCGTTTCGAAAAACACGCATTAGTTATTTTAAAGAATAAGGTCACTAATAGAAAATGCACGAAGCTTTTAACTTTAAAGGAGGAGGCTCACGAGAATGAAGTGCTGAAATAGTTTCCTTTTATCGAAAGACGATGGTATTCAATTTCGAAAGACGTGCTTTACAAAGCAAAAGCTTTTGATTGCAAGGAGTAAATCAATATAAACCCATGAGATCAAAATTTTGAATCGTAGTAAACAGTTGATTTCCATTGGGCATAAATAAAATGAAAATTTGATGTTTAACTTGGAAATCGATTTTATTTTATTTGACTTCGAGCAGATTAACCTCCAAACTTGAACATAATGCTTGTTTTTTGGAAGATGATAAAAGGAAACTATTTGAAATTCTAGATTTGTGAAATTTTCTTAATCACTAGTCTGTGAAAATGAAAACATGCGAAAAACACGGACATACGAATTTTAAAATTTTACTGTCTACATATTTTGTATTCGGGGCTTCAATAGTGATGGACTTTCTCGACTATTTTTCACACGATTTTCTGTATTTAGGTTCCTGGACGCAATAATAGTAGAGGAAAAGCGTCGTGAAAATTGGAATCAAAAACCAAGGTAGCAAAAATTAAACTTCCCTTCGATTACGGTAGTTTCTAGAATTAATCACGCCTGATAGCACTATGAACGGCAGGTAACTAAGCCAGCTAGCATGTACAGAAAGGAGCCTAACAATAAGGCTCAGAACGTGGCGTGCCAAATCAAAAATTTTAGGTCATTTTGAAATTACCCATTTACCCTCTCCCTCTGCTCTAATTAAAAGTTACGATTCTCCACAACGAAAGTTGCAATAGTCTTTGAATGTGTTTCCAAAAGCTTCCAATTTCAGATACATCACGTCGCCAAATCATGGATATATAAGCTCAATCAGACTTTTCAACAATTCCGCACGTCGATTTTGTTTGTCTACGGCCCAAAATGGTCTACTAAACCGATGTAGCATCAAACTATGGAGTGTGGACAGTATGCATGTATGAATATGCAACGATTTTTTTTAGAAAACCTCATGTTTGTGTCTAAACAGATAAATATCGGTTGTTGGCAGACAACCTGGTTTGCAGTAAGCTACGCTTAGGATGTGGGGTTTGCAATTATGCTAAAATTACTATATCTTGGAACTGGATGAGAATTTTTTTACTTTTCGTACTATACATATATGCAGATTTCGTATAGACATACTGCAGTATTTCGTACAGAAATACTGTAGTTAATTGAGCGATTAAGTCCAGATCCCTAACTGGCGACCAAATGTGTTGTACGAATACTCACATTAATTTTTTATGATAATAATAAATCTACGGTCATTCAATTGTCGCTGAATATCTTTCATCATATTGATGCACACATTTTAATGTGTCAATAAATATTTTAATATTTTAATATTTTAATAATAATTATAATAATTGTGTTTTAATTTTAATGGATTACTAGTATTACTCTCTCATTCTGGACGAGTAAATTGCATTTGACCCCATTAATTGTGAATTGTTATCAAACGTGCCTGTCTGAGGGTATATTTGGTGAGCCATTTTATGCGTTTACTCTGTTCGTTTAGGATGGATGCACAGAGGACGATTCGTTGTTATTTGAATGCGATTCCCGACAACATGGACAGATATTCGAAATAGAAATGCACGGTCCCAATCAGTTTGCGACAAATTCTGATACTTCTGTAAAACTGTGGGATATTGGACCTTCTGCTATTAGGGTATGTTGAAACTTCTCGTTTTATAATGGAACCACACTAGTGCTCCCCAACATTGAAGGGCTAGGTAGGTAAAGATACAAAAGAAAAGCCTAAATTGAGACACATCAGAGTTGTTAATAAGTTCCAAAACGTTGCCGAAATGGTGCGGAAAAGGTGCGGAAATGGTGCGGGGCGCAACTTGCGCTTAAGTGTTTCCCGCAAAGGATCGGCGCGGCGCGCATTTTGCGCCCCATTTCTATTCGGCGCGCATTTTGTTTCCCATTTCTTTGCGGCGCGCATTTTGTTTCCCGAAATGGTGCGGCGCGCAGCTCATCGGCTCTAAGTGAAGAAAGTGCTTAGGCTGGGGGTTGTTATTGAATAGAACGAACAAATAATGATAAAAATGAATTGAATAGTTAATTGTGTCCATTGCGTTAACCTATTTCCAGTCTCTTATCATTAGCAGCCGGCTACGCCGCCCGCGACAACTTTCTTGAGCATTCTTTACTTGAAGCATACGTGAAACGTAGATTCGAAAGTAGTCAGAAAGATTAGGACAAGGATCATGTGCTTATCTCTGGTCATCAGGCGCGCAGCGCGCAAATGCGTAGCGGCGTCCGCGGGAAAAGACTGCAAATTTGCATTGAAAAATTCGAGACACAGAGAAACACATTTTCTGCGTCTCCGCCTTTCCCATGTTCAAAAGCCATCTCTTTTCAGCGGACGCGGCTTTTGCGCGCTGCGCGCCTAAGAACGTAGTATAGTGGGATCTACAAGTATCCCAAAATTCGGTGTGATTCTGTCAATACTACCGTATTTCTGCACGAAACCTTTATATATAATATGAAAAATTAAAAACATATTCTCGTGTAGTTCCAAAATACGGTACATTTTCAGCATACTTGTAGACCCCACAAAATCTACGTGGCTTCGTTGCTTCTTTTACTGCTCTAGATTTGCATGTTATTTGTATTTTATTTGAGCGCCGCCGACCCGCACCACCGATAAACCACACACATTTCGTATAAGCAGACTTTTCGAGTATGTGTGCACGGGAACGTGGAATACTACTATCATACTTCCTGAGCGTAAAGCGTACCATCCATACGTACAGTCAATCAATCAAACACACAAACAAAGTACACAACCTTATATAATAAAATTTGCAAAAGTTTTTATGTCTAGCCTAAAGAAGCTGTATGTTTTAGGAAATTTCCAAGCGAGACGGATTTCGAGTGGGTAGCCTATCCATTTATGACCGGGTCCTAGCAAGCTGCACACACATAGAAGACGTTACTCTTTTTGATGTGCGGAATGGATTGCAGGTAATTATCATCTATCAATGCTATGGTCTCAAGCGCGCGCTGCGGTTACGGCTATGATAGGGCGCGCGGGTGCCCGCGAGAAGCGCTTATTATTCGCTACCCGCAAGACGCGGTTAGCGGTACAGATAGCTACGCTGCGGTTACGGCTACCCGTACAATGCGTTTCAGAGAAAATATACGCGCGGTTAGGGGTAACCGCGACGGGCGCTCATGGGACTGATTGTGAGTAGAACATAATTTTTGTGCCTTTACGAGTGACAGGGAGGCTCACCGAAGTCAAAAAAGGCCTGGGAATTCCCGCGTAGAAAACTATTTTTAATTTCGTGCAAGTGTAGTGAGCATCTTATTATATAAAGGAGAATAATTGGTTTGTAATGGTACAGGAAGCGAGGCCTTTTCATAGAGTTTTCATAATCGAAAAAGGACCCAAAACACGGACGCCGGTCGGATTTGAACCCTCGACCTTTCCCTCAAGAGTCAAGCGATCTACCTGCTGCGCTATAACACCTTGGAAGAGAACAGTGTAGCAAGCGGCCGACTGCCTCTAGCATCCAGACCTGAGAAGAGCACGTTAGGGCTCTTCATCTTTCTGGTTACTAGACGAAGTAAAAATTATGTGTTCACATATAAAAACGTGTTGAGATGTGTTGTATTGCAAATGATGAATTGCGTATCCTCAAAAAAAAAACTATTTATTAGATATATTGCGACTTTTGAGTACGGTGGTTTGTGAAACCGAGCACTTTGCACCACGTGTTTATAAAAAAGACTGTTTGTTTTCGCTATTAGAATACAGAACCCGTAATCTCACGGCAAAATGTAGAATTTCTTTGCGCTCTGTTCTTCTACTGCACGTTTCTCGCGAAACAAAAATAAATCCAGCGTTTCCTGGCAGGCTAGCACCCAATCCCACGCAATCATGTTTCCTGACAGATTAGCCAATCATGTCCCGCAATTAAACATTAGACACGGCCTTGTGTTAGCGGCAATGCACCTAATAAGCGCTCGCAATAAGGACGGAATCCCGCGTTTCCCGCTTGTTTGGGAGGAAACGTGGGATTTCGATTACAGCTAAGCTGCGAATGAGGAACACTCTGTTCTTCTACTGCACGTTTCCCGCGAAACAAAAATAAATCCCCCGTTTCCTGGCAGGCCAAGCACTCAATCCCACGTTTCATGTTTCATGTCAGATTAGCCAAACATGTCCCGCAATTAAAAACTAGGCAAGGCGTGATCGTTCTTTGAAACGTGAACGCCCGACCGATCCACCGCACACTTTCTGTATATGCAGCATCTTTTTGTCTTCTGTGTAATCCGATGGACATTGCGATAGGTGCGATATGTTTCATGGACATTATCAAATGTCCATTGAAATGCGTTCAGCACTCACTGTACCGGCACTATGCCGGTGCGGGAAAATTTTTGTGGGGCTTTCTTGGGCCGATGCCGGTCTGTATTTTGTCATTTATCTGAGCGCCACCTCAAATCCCTTGCTATTTCGTTCAAAATCCCTGATTAGCGCTCGCACTAAAAACCGAATCCCGCGTTTCCCGCTTGTTTGGGAGGAAACGCGGGATTAAGATTACCGCTAAACTGCGAATGAGGAACATAGCATATAGTAAGGACCTTGGCAGAAATGATCGGTTTCAGGAAATTAATCGATGCACATTTGAGGCGCCCGGAATATATTGTATTAACGAGCTACATTTAAAGGTGAACATTTGTTCCTCACAATTAACGTTTACTAGAACAGAGTGTGCTTCGTAAGACGTGTTTCGAAGACAATACCATCATTTTTCGATAAAAGAAAAGAAATTGAACGCTTTTCTACCTCCTACAGTATAAAATAAAGAAAGTCCACGTAGCAAAATTTCAGGTTGTCATGTTGGGTTTTTTTTTTGTAAAAAATCACCCTTTGGGGCATAGGTGAAAAGGAAATTATAAAGAACTGGTAAACATAAAAACCGCGATATTGCATTTCAGGAGAACACACTGCAGTTACTGTTCAACCATCAGGTTTTAACGGTGGATATTCGGATGCTCGGCACTATTCTCCACACACACAAATTCGATACTGTTATGCAAGGAGAGGATTATAGCTTGAACGTTGCCCATGGACTAATTCACTGTGGTCATACGACGTGAGGGCTTTTTTTTCTCGCTCTCGGAAAGTAATATTTCACGCAAAATTGTTTGTCGGCTGTAGGATCGAACCCGGGAACTCTCGCACAAAAGGCAAGAGCGCTACCACTCGACGGCTTCGACTGGTGTGTGGTCGCATTAGGAATTGACGTATGGAGTTTTCGGTTGACACCAAAAACTATTTTTGGTGAAAAAACCCTAGACTGGGTGCCATTTCGCTTTAAGGTCTTTCAGCTGAGCTGTTCATGTACATTGTCGGCATGTTACTCTTGTCAGCAACCTTGACGTTTAGTACTTGACGACGATCAGAACAACTATCACATTCGTGGACAACTGTTAATTAACCCGAATTTAGCTCAATTTATTGTTCTAATTTATTATTTGCCTAGACCGAATAAGAAACCTGGTACACTCGATGTGTTTCATATTTTTCATTGCCTTTTCATTCTGCTTGTGCGAAGAACAAACTTTATATATGATTTAGTGGCAAGGTGGTAGTACTTCGGGAATGCAATCTACAACCATGTTATACGTTCCAAGTTGAATTGGCAGAGAAATCCTTTGTGCAAACCGTTGTTAAAAGTAAAGGAACAGTATTTGCCCTCACAAGTGCGGCTATTCGGGTATGTTCTAAAAATCTACAAACCATCTTTCACAAAAAATTCACCTCAGTGAAGTTTTTCAGCGTGAAGTTCCTTCATTAAATATAGACGGGATGCAGTAGTGCCTATTTTCTTATCCTTGTTTCTTATTATAATAATTATAAACATATTTTCACTCAAAGCGCAAAAATCACTCACTATTCAGCAATTTACCGTGGGCAGTCATACCCAGCTATCTATCGCAGTTGGCGCGCCCATTCGCGCTGATTGGCCGATATCGCAATTGCCACGCCCAATAGAGCATATTGCCCAATTAGCGCGAAGGGGCGTGACAAATGCGATAAATAGTTGGGCATGACTGGAAATGGTAAATTTCTGAATACTGCGTGAATTTTGCGCTTGGAAATTAGAAAAATATCGTATCCTACTATATTTGGCATGGAGAATCAGATGGAATCATCAAAAATAGGGGTCATTTGAAATGGGCCTGACCCTTTAACTTTTAAGCCTTCTTATAACATGTTACGAAGTCTTGAAGCTTAAACCAAGACACCTGCTGCTTTTTTTTTGAAACAACTCGATTACACGACCATTATCACGCAGCTTATGCAAACGAACATAAATTACAATAAAAAAATCGAGTAACTTAGCATGACTGGCAGGTATATTTTGCTTTAAACTTTAATGAAATACGTTGTGCTTTCAGGCATATTCTCCCGGATGCCAGCCTGTACAACTTGGCTATTACGATAAATTTCGACGAGCTATGGTGATGGACGCACTGGGCGGCGATGTTGTTGTGGGATCATACGATGGAACAATCACCGCGTGGACAAACGCTTAACTCTCAACCTGAACTCTACGCTTATATTATTGGTTTAAAGGGGTGGGCCGGTTGGGGTCAATTCAAATTGCCCCTTTGTTTATTTTTTATATGTATTGTAAATCTCAAATAAGTAAGATCCAGACAAAAAAGTCTCCCGGAAAATAACGCTATGAGCACAGGGAGATGAAGACTGATAAAACATTGAGATAGCAACACAAAATCCGAGAGTGATTTTTGTCCATGGTCTCTTTTCCTATTTTCCTGTCGGCTACTATAGAATGGGGACCCACACCAAGTCAGTACAATATCAGCAAACTAACACCGCTAGGATCCTTGATTTGGAACCTTTTGGGCTGGATGTTACTTATTTGGGATTTGGAATACATATAAAAAATAAACAGAAGGGCAATATCCCATCCCTTTAAAGCGAAATACCGGTCGGTTTTTGAACCTTATTGCGTACACCTGCTTTCGTATGCAGCATATGAAAATGAGCAAAAAAAAATAGAATAAAAATTAGACCCTAATTAGACCCCACCTTGCGTAAATGCTTAGGAATGCAAGTACTTGAGATGCGTTTCAAAAACCGGCCGGTATTTCGCTTTAAAGCAGTAGTGTACCTACTTTGGGAAATTTGATAAGCATTTCCTATGTATCCTATGCAAATGTAGGATGCGTATCATAATACAAATTTGCCAGTAGGTTCAATACAGGTCAGGCTAACGGGAAAAAGTTCTCCTAAATTTGAAAGTTCCATGTTTTGACCACATGTGCCCCAGGGCCTCTAGCTGTTATTTTTTTTCATTATAATAACTTTTATACTAAAGCGAATGGTATGACAATTTCTTCCTCATTCATTCTATCCATTTTTATGGCTTTCGTTCCATTCACTAGTTTCATGTAACCATGTTACATGTACATTATATCGGGCAGAATTAGAATAAATTAATTGAATCACAGTATGTCCCTCGCGGTATAAAACACGTCTTTTGTAATCAATATACCATCCGACGAAAAGGAAACCGCTATTCCGGCTAGTTATGCTTGAAACAATTCTCACTTTTCTGGAAACGGTTGTTGTTAGATCCTGCGTTGTACAACTACTGTAATTGGTCCACGCTGAGCCTACAGTAGGAACATGACACGCCCATTCGCCGCTGATTGGCCACTGGCCGCCAAGCCACTGCAAGTTACGGCGCGTTTTCCGAAAGGTTGGCATGCTAATTCATCGTTCGGGGTGAACATTTTGGAAACGTTCTAATGCTTGGAGAAAGCAAAAAATACAGTATGAATTAGCATGGAATAGTAAAGATTAGCATGGTTTGTCCATCCCGAACGATGAATTTGCACATGAGGACCTTTCGGAAAACTGATCCCGAACGCGCCCTAAACTACCCAGCATTCAAGGCATGCGAACGACCAAAGTGAAGAAAGCAACACATTTAGAAACAATAAACACGACGACAGTGATAAAATATATATATAAAAAAAACAATAATACCCACCGCTAAGCAAGAGATCGTAATACTAGAATTACTAGATGTTTAGATTTAGACAGTACAATACAACCTACAATATCTGTTTTTTTTTCTCACATAAAAACGACTGCTCAAAGAGTGTCTCATTCCAATTCATGATAAAACATATGCTTATCTTCCTAATAAATATAAATACTTATGACATAACTTGCAGTAATCGAAATTTTCAAACATCTAATAATAGAAAACAAAACGACTAAGTAAGCGTTTTCAAAATTTCAAATTTCATAGTTCAGCCAACAATTACTTCAAAATGTATAGCTAACATTATATCATGCGAGCACTAGAACCAAATTACAGAGCTAAATCACAAAGCAATGTGTAGTTCAATACTTCGATAGTCTAAACGTACCAGGACTACGGTAATATATACTAAACTATGGATATTCAAGCTACAGTTCTCCTATACTCCAATTATGCTTGACTAATATTGTGTTTATTTTGTTTCCACCATTCCTTAACACGGTCATGGCCTTCGTCCGTTACGATTAGCAACTGGAAAAAAAAGTAATTTAAAACTATATAGGACCCCAAAGTCCAAAGGCCATAGACATCGCCTACTACCTACTGCACACTATCCCACCAAGAAATGACATTCCATTATATTCCGTCAATAGAACCTCACTTCGCTTGACTTCTCTGTGAACCTTCGCAGGTTGTGAACCTTTTACTTACATAAGTTACATTTTCTAAGGTGTGAACGGGAATCGAACCCGCGATTGTTGCACGAGATATCTAGCAGCTAACCACTGCACTACCAGTCCACATTTACACCATATTACTTTGCTTACAAGTTACAATCTCGACAAAAACAACCCACCATCTGATTTGGTGACGGATCCGAGTACAACAAAATGCCTTCCTTTTGACTAAAGTGTTTGACTCCAGAGAATTCCCTTTCCGACTCAAAACCCGTGTACAACGTTGCATCGGTGAAGATTAGGCGCCGACGCTCCTCCTCCCACAAACTAAAGGGATATAATAAGTACCGCATAATTAACATCGTAATCATAGTAATTATCATACGACAAATCGCCAAGTATCGCATAATTAACATAGTAAGCAGAGTAATTTCCATATGACAAAACATCAATTACCAATTAATTAGACTATTGGCCACGCCCCCGTTCCAGGCAATACACCATATCAATAGCATAATCAATAATCAACGCACTAAACAAACTAATTATCATACGCGAAACCAACCAATTAGACACGCCCCCGTTCCATACAGTATGCCGTATCTTATCACAAACGAGCTACCGTATAACTCCGGAATTTATACAATAATGAACTTACCGTATCTGATCGGCTACCGTAATCGGAAGACAATGAAGGGCTCCGCTAACAGCAATTGTCTGCGGATGTGCATTGGCACGTAAGAAGGGCAGTGATTCCCCGTGATCTGTGTGGCAGTGATTCCTACCTAAACATGGACGAGGAAAGGTGAACAAATATTCAATAAGTACTAATCTAATGTTAGCCTACTATAGCTCTCAACTCTCAAGCTCCCACTCAGCCCCTTCAGTGACCCCATGCCCCTGGGAAAGCGCTCCCACCAGACTCCCAATGAGAAGTGAGACAAAGATATAAGGATCACGCGAAACATCGCGACTTAGAGATAAATCTGCCAACCGGGAGAGCTCACTCTGCTCACACTGTTGGTACATCGGCATACATCCAAACGTCATCGCCCACAACCTACCGCCTTGCTACTATGAGTTATGAGTTTAGTGCTGGGTACAACTACCCGAATAAATACATTAAACATATAAACCCTAGCCCGAAGACGTCGAGCAATTTGTCATCTGGAACTCGTCGCCTACTGCTCACGACCTCTGCGGAACATGTCATAAGCAAACACTGATTCTGTACTTTACCCTTGAATAAAGGTGACCGCTCTTGAAGCGTAAAACAATTTTTTTAATTTTTTTAAATCTAATCTAAGTAAAACCCACCATTAGTGCCTTCCGAACCGCGTCACGCGTCAAGACTCCAACAGACATATCGTAGAACCTGGAACACTGTCTGCTAACATTCATGTAAATTACACTTCCGCATACTATAATATAAAATTACTGCAGGATTTCCCACAGTACATTCGAATTTGCACAATTTAGTTATATTCCCACTATGCCCTTTTTTAAAAGCAACAAAATACATAGTAAAGTAACGACACCGTAGTTCACCTATTCACCACAGAAATACAAAAAAAAACGAAACGAAAGAACAAACCTGTAAGTCATTTCAGTGAAAGTGCTCAGAATGGCTAACTGAAGACTACTACTCGTGTAGGCGTAGACACGGAAGTTCGTTTCAACGACAATATTTCCCGATCGCCGTTCCATAATCTAAATACATAATATAGTACTGGCAAGGCGGGGTGGCTAATTTGTAATATCTTACTTACTATGACAAAACATCAATTACCAATTAGACTATTAGCCACGCCCCCGTTCCAGACCATGCACCATATCAATCGCATAATCAATAATCAACGCACTAAACAGGGTAATTATAGACAACAAACCACCCAATTATACACGCCCCCATTCCATACAGTATGCCGTATCATATCACAAACGAGCTACCGTATAAGCCCCGAAATGTATAACATAAATATATACACTTACCGTATCTGATCGGCTACCGTAATCGGAAGACAATGCAGGGCTCCGCTAACAGCAATCGTCTGCGGATGTGCATTGGCACGTAAGAAGGTGATGATCTGTGTAGCAGTGATTCCTACCTAAACATAGACAAAATAGTTGAACAAGTATCGGGACGTCGAGATAAATCTGCCAACCGGAGAGCTCACACTGTTTGTACATCGGCATACAGCCTAATGTCATCGCCCACAACCTACTGCCTTGCTATTATGAGTTATGAATTATGAATTTAGTGCAGTGTATACATCCACCTGACTAGGTACCTAAACATTAAACGTCTAAATCTAATGTAAGTGAAACCCACCATTAGCGCCTTCCGAACAGCATCACGCGTCAACACTCCAACAGACATATCGTAGAATCTGGAATATTTTCTGTTAACAATCGTATTACATCTCGTCATACATTGTAAATGCTAAGTGCACTAAGTTTTTATCTGATTCTCCGACGATACATTCGATAATACGGTTGTGCACAATTTAGCACTATTCATTAATTATTGTAAGCTACAAAATACAAAAGTAAAGAAAGGGCTACAACTCTACTTCAATACATAGCATAAATCACCCCGCCGAATGCGGACGATCAACGGATCAACTCCCGGTGATTAGCCTTCTAGATAGGTGAACCAGAACCACCTCCCAAAAAAAACTACCACGACCCAAGTCGTAATGCTTTACATGCAAATTAGTATAAATCGGCCCCGGTCGAGGGAGGAGATTTAGACTTGCGGATCTAATTTATGCCATGCGTTCAATCCACCCCCTATTTCTACACGGGAATCGGGAATTGGAAAAACTGAAGAAAAGAACAAACCTATAAGTCATTTAGGTGAAAGTGCTCAGTATGGCCAATTGCGGACTACTACTCGTGTAGGCGTAGACACGGAAATTCGTTTCAACGACAATATTTCCCGATCGCCGTTCCATAATCTAAATAAATAATATAGTAGTGGCAATGCAGGATCTTCACTAGGGAATAATTCAATTCAAGGAATATTTTTATGCTCTTTGTTTATGTTTTCCTTTGTACAATCAAACTAAAGCATAAAAACAAGGTGATTTTGTAGTGAACCCATCCCTCTAACCAACTAAATGAGATTGAATTTAAAGCGAAATACCGGCCTGTTTTTGAAACGCATCTCAAGTACTTGCTTTCCAATGCATTTATGCAAAGTGGGGTCTAATTGGGGTCTAGTTTTTATTCTAATTTTTGCTCATTTGCATATGCTGCATAAGAAAGCAGCTGTACGCAATGCGTTTCAAAAACCGGCCGGTATTTCGCTTTAACATAGTGCACGCTCCACAGGGAACATAACGAAAATTCAAGCGAATCTAGAGACTGTATCCCCAACCAAGACAACATGTTTTTTTTACCTTGGTTGCGATTATAAGATTTACATACCCTTGAAATGTCCTCAATTATGAATTCATCATTACCGTAACTACAATACTCTTCACATTTGAGCCGCTCCTTACACCACAGTTGTAATAGCAGCCTGAAAACACATGGTGAGCACACTGACATCAAGATATGCTGACTTTGCGTGTGAGGTTCCCTCCAAATAAGAGTGCGTTGATTAGTAAGAGGATGCGGATACGATCAGCGTGACAAAATGAGAGAGTGTGCAAAGAACGAGACTCAGAATACCCTAGGGGTACAAAAAGGCAGATGGTAGGGGCTCCCCCTTCCCTCTAAATGTTAGGGGGAACCCCCTTTTGGGCATGTTTCTTGATCTATGCACATTTAAAAAATAAAACTGACGTACGACAATTCACACACTACGGCTATGGTTCAGTTCAGTGAATAACGATTTAACGAATAACCGCTCGACACTAACCATCATTGAACATCCCGAACTCATCATAATATAATCATAATCATAATCATAATAGTTGTAATTCCTACAAATCTAGTCTTCTTAGGTCAACTAAAAACTTAGGTCAAACAATTGGTGAATTTGGTGCACGCGAACGACATTGAAAATGGAGATGTAATAAAGGTTTAGGCGGTTTAGAGATAACATTATGGCGTTTACGATGAATAACGATTTCACACCCATGAAATTATTTTGGCTGCATGATGTCTGGAGCATGAGCGAGAGACAGAGACAGCCGTTATCAAGATTAGCGTAAGTGTATGTAGCTTACCAGGTCCACGCACAATGCCCTCCCTTGTCTAGTTATCAGCTGGCAGCGGAGACTTGGCCCAGCTGTCGATTAAACTGGTTTACAGACATCTTTCTTGTTTGCCGAATCAAGAAGACGTCAATACTGGAAGGAATTGTATAAAGATAACCAATAAATAAACACCAAAATACAACAAAATATTAAATTAGTCACTGGCGGAAAACGTATTATATGCATGAACGGCCGGGAGCAACAGGTCACAATATTTGAGTTCGAACGTCAGGTAAGCCATGTAAAGAGAGAAACGATAAAAGTAGCAAATTGGCTACTTAAGCCGCGTTCGAGTTGGGAAAAAGTTGCGGAATTCATGAATACCACTTTATTCAGACATACACAATCATCACACATAGACTTAAGCATGTAGAATCCAGGGTCCCGTTTGTTCTCGAAGTCGGGGATCTTCATTTTAAGCTCCAATCCAAGGCGGTGTCTCTTAGCCGATGTGTCCCATAGAGTGAAGTAGACGGTAGAAGACGGCACAGAAGATAATACAGAGCGAAACGTCCGTCCTAAGGCTAGGCAAGGGGAGCGCCTTAACTTTATTCCCGACGCCGTGGCATGTTTGCAAGATGGTAGCACTGGGCGGGATTCGAACCCGGGTCGTATGGGTGAGAGACGAGAACTTTGCCAGTGAGCCACGACGGAAACGAATTCCGGAATTCCACCGTTCGAGATGGGACACCGGAAACGTAAACGTTTTTCCGTTATTTAGCCCCAACCGTCGGGGTCAAGCGACATTTTTGGCTCTTGCACTTAGTCAAAAATATAATCCCACAACGATTCCACTACGGTATTTTTGCTGGTCCTCGCACGTTTCCGCGTCCATCTCGAACGGTGGAATTCCGGAATTCCATCAACTTTTTCCCAACTCGAACGCGGCTTTACAACAACAACGACAAACATAAGGAAAACAGTATGAAAAACAAAGCAATTCACAAGATCCGGAAATTTTTTTTACGTTTTTTAGTATACAAATAGAGATTTACTAGTGTCTTGTCAGCATTGATCTAGTATACTTCTTTCCACACGCGAAACGGTTTCGGTCTCTGGTCGCTAAGCGCCCGAACGCGCGCACGTTTTACCGCGCGGTGCAGTGTCGCAGGTGTGCACCTGGGACAAGGCGTGCGCGCGTTCGCGCGGTTAGCCCACACATAGTGTAGCAACTACGGTAACAACATGAAAAATAGTATACACAAAAGAGGGAAATTGATACAAATTTTTTTATTCAATACTTATAAGCAATAAAAAGCACTGTAATATTAATAATTTGATGATAAATATTACAAACACATCTGGCTAAAGTATAAAGTAAAGATAATCCATCAATTACGCTCTAACACGTAAAACGCTAAAAGAAATCCTAACACTTAGAAGAAAGTAAGAAAATGTACACTTCGACCAAAGACTAAAATAAAGGTTACTTTTTCGATAAATTACTAGTAACAGAAGGAAACAAAGAATACGTACGAGTAATTATTAAACCCATAAAACAAAGGAAATTAGTCTCAAAAATGTCAAATTTCACTCATTCTTTATAAGAACGGCGAGGTGGCTTTCAAACGCAAATTTTCCGCTAGACGCGCTAGTGTCACAAAATTCTCATGTCTTTAAGAAAAAACTGAAAGCAATTGATATCCTTGAATGTCTCGGAGTTGAAAAAATGGAAAACATTATCTCTGTTAACCGTTGATTCATTTAGAATACGCTGACTATCAATTAGTGGAATTTACAGCATGCTGGAGCGACTATCGGCAACAACGGGATAAATCATAATTCTTTCTTTTCTTTCTTTTTCCATTTATATTCACTTGCCTTTTCAAAGACACCAATTCACTAATGCAGCACCATGTGCATGTATGCTAAAGCATATACGGGCTTATACGTTACACTCTTGAAGAATAATAAGAAGGAGGTTCTACATAAACAGTTAACCCTTTTATTATACATTTATAAGTTGTTTAGCTACGTAGCGCATGCGGACTCCTGCGGGTGGAGGGTAGTGACGATGCTAGGCCCCTACTTCACTTGTGTGATGGCCCTGAGAACGTATTTGCTTGTTGATTACTGTGGTTGTGTACTTTTATGTGTTGCACGTTTAGGTTTGTTGAGAGCGTGAACACGTAGTTCTTTTGTTGAGGTAACGTGGCTAAATTAAACTAAAAACAAAATACGGGTTGGCTGTGTATGTGGGACCAAATTCTTTGTTTCGCTTTCAACATTTTCTTTGTGAACTCTTGTGGATTTACATCTATATACATATACTGTTGGTGGAATTATTTCCAAGTATCTATATTATCTACTTTGATTTTTTCTTTTCATCGTCTCTCACGGCGTTGCGCTCTTTTAATGAGTATAATAAATATTCAAATATTCAAATATTCACGTTGAAATTCACTAATACATCAGGAAACTGGGACTCACTGGCCACTGGATTATAGACAAAATGTGCAACTAAACTACTAAACATAACTACAAATTATTGGTACTGCTGAAATTACACGAACACGAACTAAACGCATCAATCAAAGTGGAACTCAACAATATTTGAAGATCTACGAACAGCGAACACATATTGGAACGCTTTAATTCAGCGAGTATTTTACTCATGGTATGTCTCAGAATGTTGACTAACAGCAAAGAAACGTCCCATTACGGAGCTAACTTCAGCTAACACACCGGTGCGACTATTTTGCTACAGGGTAACACACGGATGCTCCTGTTTGTTCTCGTATATTCAAAGTACTGATCGTTCATCGCTTCCAATTCCTGTAGCAACGAATCGGAGGCAAGCACTGATTGTTGGGAGTTACGGAAGTGCATAGCTGTGTTTCGTCGAAGGTCGCGTTTGAGGCTGAAAGAAACAAGTGGTAAACCTCACTCGTCACACACAAGGGTAAATGCATAATTCGTTGAATTGAGAACAAATAATTGTTACCTTGTGAAGGGATTACTCGTCGCGTGGAACCATCCACAGAAATATGAGCGGCCCGAATTATTATCAATTCCGAACAACATCATTTCCGCAATCTTCATTGACGAGTTATCGTCCACGAGAGCCTATAACAAAGAGGGAATGAACTGGTGAAACAAATTAAAGGAGTCTAGTATGGATAGTGTTTTCTATACATATACTGCTATCGAAACCGAAAATAAATTGAATACGTTCATACGTTGAGAAATAGACAAAAATGGATCACCCATATGAAACAAATTATACAGAAAAAAAAGGACATACAAAATTTCATATTTTCTTTCATATTTCTTTCATGCTTTCATATTTTCCGGCTTCACCGCTTCACTCTTCAATTGGGAATTAAGGCCATTGTGCGTCTAAATTATCACGCATTAAACGATTCCTCACCTGATTCCCTTCTAACAAACGTTGTTTTATATACATGTAACACACCACCCGCATATATGGCGTAGAATTCATAGTATGCATCGCCTTGCCATCATGCAGGGATTGACTTTAGACATAATGCGTACAATTATTTATACAGTAATACCTAGCTAACCCGCATTCTCCATTGTTCACAGACACGTTACGGTTACTGTCCAAATATGTCCGGTCCGTATTGTGCCGCCTGAAAATGGACGGTAAGAAAAATGACTAGTAAACACACATTTTATAAATAAACTGTGCCATATGATGAAAACAGAGACAGAATATGCTCGCACCTCTCTCTGTTCACCCTTGGAAAACGCAACCTCATCGGAAGTCGGAAGTTCGCTTACGAATTTCTGCCCCCGCCGGAGCATAGCTAAGGACATCTGTGGAATCTTCGCGATGGGTACAATTGGTAAATTCTTCATACTTATGAAATAAACATAAATTATACTCACCGTAACGACTTCGATCCATTGCTATGCGGTGACTACGAGGCTACGAGGACTCCTGTAAAATGTACACGAATTATCATAAAGCTTAACAAGTTAATCAGAGATGGGAGCATACGGAACACGTCAAACAAAGCGGACATTTGTTTTCATAAACAATAGATTGAAACAAGCCCCCATACACAAATTTAAGGACTCTTTCGAGGTAAGCAAATTAAACTGTGAAATAACTGTGTTTTACAGTTTACAGTACATATTGACATGAAACCAGCGCCTGGCCACTCGGCCAACGCACACTGGAGGGAAAAGCATATAAAGTTATCAAGATTAAATTAAAATGAATGAATAAAGTATTCATATAAAATCCAATGCATATAAAATTCCTAAAAATGCAAGATCCAAAACGCAAGTTTGCTAGATCGACACTATCAAGACATTGCCGCAACGCTATCTGGACGCGTTGCCTGCCCCCGGTCTCGTAATTAGCGGAAAACTGTGCGCGCACATCCTTTTTAGCAGAAAACCACGCGCGCACAGCCGTTTGGGGCTGGAGGTGGTTGCGCGTGCGGGCGCTCAAGAACGTAGGTGCTTGTGGGCGTGGTCTGTGCGGCCGCGGCGTACGCCGTTAGGAGCATGTAAAGGGGCGTGTCGGGCGGTGCTAAGGGGCCGCTAGCGGATATCCGGGCGGTGCTAGGGGCGCTGAAGAACGTTAGGAGTCACCTGATTAAATAAGTTCGCTGTGGGACGCTTTGTCACATACACGGCTTACGGTAGCATGTTCCCCATCACACATGATTTGTTATTTAATTTAATTTAGATATTTTTGTTGATAATTAGTCCATGTATGCGATTCGCATTTGCAAAAACGACAAATGTCTCTCCATTTTCGAGTCGATGTAAATGACCAGGTCCCGCAGCGATTTTGAATCTAGTATGGATCTATTTCAAAATAGTACGGATCTATTTCAACTAGTACGGATTACACTTTCGCTGCAGGACCATGTCAAATGCGTTATTAGCATGGCTTACGAAAGGCATTTGATCTTCATGTAAAATGGCTTGAACATGGACAGACATTTTTCATTTTCGCAAGTGCGGGCGCTATTGAGCTTGGGGGGGGGGGGGCAAAGGTGGGCGGAGCCTCAGAATGGTCTGAGCTTGCTGAAACTTGGCCATAAGGGGTAATACGACCTGCCAAATCGATTGAGCACAGAATCAATTGTCTAAAATCAATATTTATTGATTTTCTGGTTATCTTTTTTAACAGAAAAATCCTTAATTCTAGTGTTCTAAGTGTTTTGGAAGTATCCGTGTGTAATTGCGTGCGAGCTCAGACATGCGAGCTTTCAAAACATGTCAACACGTCAATTTGTGGTCCATGCGCAGTATACTTTAATGGAACGCGCAGAACAGCAACTAGCAGTAACACGCCCCAAAAATGGTTCTCTTTCGTTAATGTACTGGAGCTTTTATTGTATGTCTGAATAAAGTGGTCATTCGATAACGGCACGCATTCGCATAGGTTGTTCTAACAGAGCTTCGTCAACAACGAACTGTTTCCATTGATGAGATGTGTCCTACTACAATTTTAATTTATAGTGCAACCACATTGCCTGATCTTACTATGGAAATTGTTGCTGGCTCGGCAATAAAAGTAAGAAAAATGGCCGAGCGTAAGTCAGAAACATTAAACAGCCAAATATATTCGTAACTAATTACCTTAAACTTTTGGGGGCGTCGTGGCTCACTGGCAAAGCTCTCGTCTCTCACCCATACGACCCGGGTTCGAATCCCGCCCAGTGCTACCATCTTGCGAACATGCCACGGCGTCGGGAATAAACTATGTTCGGTGCTATTAAAGTTGGGGGGGCCAAAGTGGGCGGGGCCTCAAAAATTATTCTTTCGACCTTTTGAACATATGAAAATTGGGATAAACGACTACGGGCATTCCACTGCTCACATAATCTATGATGCATTGCTTAAGTTTCACCATTTTAGTTTTACAAGGAGACTGTATTGTCAGTGCGGCGCTCTAATGCAGTCAGACATGTTAATTCCTTAGCCTTTAGCATTAGCAGCAACTGCGAATCCATCGTCTGGGGCCGTATACAAGTATAAGGAAAGGCTTGTGGAGAATTTGTCTCACTATTTTTCTCTCACCTCCCACTGGTAGGAGTGGTAGGCATGGAGCATGCTCCAAGCTTTCGTGCAAACGACCACTGTTAGTACTGACCTACTGACCAATAGAAACGCTGACGACTGTTAGCTCCTGCTCAGCCTATCAATGTGAAAGTACTTTCCAACTCCGAAAAAAATAGCTAGGCCTAAGCTCCCCGTCGGTATCACAGAAAATCCAAGTGTACCGGTACCGGCTGTTACAAAAATTTGACTGTTATCTTTAGCCAATGTCAATGTAACCTATAGTAGATAAATCCTCCTGCTCAATGTTGTTGGCAAGAAACAGAAGAACTAGAATGAATTAGGTTCATTTTGGCTCGAAGAAAGGTCGAAAAAATAATTTTTGAGGCCCCGCCCACTTTGGCCCCCCCAACTTTAATAGCACCCTATGTTCCTATTTGGCAGGGTGTCGCCCGTCGAAACTGACACGGTGGCGTCCTTTCGGGCCCCCCGAGACAGAACCTTGGCGACACGGAGTCACAGGGAATTGTCTGCTAGATTACTCATGTCCTACCGCTCTGTTCCTTCCTGACAGGGAGTTTCCCTCAAACACCTATATTGACAGGGAGTTTCCCTCAATGGCAGGCTGTCGCCCGCGTTAAAAAGTCCTATTCACCACAGTTCATAAATGGCAGGGAGTCTCCCTCAATTACCGTAACCTGTTGCCCGTATGACAAGAGTACGCTACCTCTTCAAAGCAGCCTGGCTCCCTGTCGCCAGGGTTCTGTCTTTGGGGGCCCGAAAGGACGCCACCGTGTCAGTTTCGACGGGCGACACCCTGCCAAATAGGAACATAGGGGGCGACAGGTTACGGTCATTGTGGGAAACTCCCTGCCATTTATGAACTGTGGTGAATAGGACTTTTGGTGCTACTAAAGTTGGGGGGGCCCAGTCAATAAATGGCTTTATAGGGGGCGTGGCCTAATGAAACTTCACACATAGGGGTAATAGACCATGCCCAGTTGATTTCTGACAAACTTATCGAGCAGTCACCATGACTTATTGATTTTTTTAGAAAATAGCGCAAGTGGCCCAATTGGTGTCAAATTTGGTTCTAGCACCCTCTCAATCAACTATACAATTGCGAATCATAAACTGTGTCGCTGAACCGTTTAGTTGACTTACTGTCCTTGCCTGCTATTCATGAGAAGCATCGTTAGTTCAGAATCTGACCACACAGGCAATGGGTGAACCCATTTTGTAACGGTTCACTAGCTTTTCATGGGCTTGTCCGTTTAGTAACCAACTCTTGACACAGTTTCATCAAAAACCGTCATCAGATGGTCACCAAATGGTCAAGAACCAGTCGTGAATCAGTCGCCAGATGGTTTTTACGGGAAAACCCAATTGTTGATGGACTAATGACCAATGACGGTTTTTCTGTGGTGTCTGCAAGTATTTCGTTTTCCTTGCCTGTGCACTTGAAGAAAAATGGGATGCGCCTTCCTCATTCTGTGCGAGCACCGTTTTGTTGAGTTTAGAGGGATGACAAAAGATACAATCAGCTTGAGCAACATGATTTACCATAGTAATGCCTTTTATTGGGTTCGGAGCCTTCGAAAACGACTTATAAGAAAATGCGAAAATGAATAAGTAGATAATCGCCTAGATCGATAATTTTACTTGCAATCGATCAGGCTTGGTCTGTTGCCCCTATGTGTGAAGTTTCATTAGGCCACGCCCCCTATAAAGCCATTTTTTGACTGGGCCCCCCCAACTTTAGTAGCACCGGACTTTTTAACGGGGGCGACAGCCTGCCATTGAGGGAAACTCTCTGTCAATATAGGTGTTTGAGGGAAACTCCCTAAAAATGAAGATCCCCGACTTCGAGAGCAAAACGTGACCCTGGATTCTACATGCTTAAGTCTATGTGTGATGATTGTATGTCTGAATAAAAAAAAGTGGTATTCACAAATTAAAAGCGAAGAAAACCAATAAAGCGACGGCAAAAATCGATAACCAGAAAATCAATAAATATTGATCATAGACTAATGATTTTGTGCTCAATCAATTTGGCAGGTCCTATTACCCTTTGTGGCCAAGTTTCAACAAAATTCGACCACGCTGAGGCTCCGCCCACCTTTGCCCCCCCCCCCCCCCCCCCAAGCTCAATTGCGCCCAAGTGCGAATCGCAAACATGACTAGGCTAAATAAGCGTCACTTATCTATGCCACTTTTTTCCTATCTTTTTTTGTCTTTCACTTTACTTCGGTGTACACTGAATAAATTATTCATATATATAGATTCGAAACGCCTCGCCTCTCTGAAAATCAGATAATCAGATTCAGCTCACAGACATAGTGGTACTCTCCAACTTAACTTAATATTTGACCGGTCCCACAGCACTTACTTTCTATCCCAGTTTCGTTTTTCACTTATTTTGTCTTTGCTTCGTTCTGTATTTTTTTTATCGATTTCGCCAGTTTACTTCGGTTATTTTCCTGTATTTGTTTCAGTCATGAGCGGGAAAAAACCTCAATGCGAAGATGAAAAAGGCTCCAAAAGGTTGGTTATGCTTTCGTGCGACAGTTTTTAATAGTGTTGTATATATGTATACTTTATTCAGTGTTCACCGAAGTAAAGCCAGTAGTTAATGCTATGGTGCTACTAACTTTGTGGGGAGGGGGGAGCAGCCAATTTTTTTGAAGGTGTGCTCCGATCGGGCTGAAACTTCAGTGGGGAACGAAGCCATGTCCAATCGATCTACGCGATCAGTTTTATCAAAAAAAAATAGTTTTCTTATAGCTCTAACAATGGTTCTGGTTGTTCAATTTCGCTCATTCTTCATCCTAAGGAGTAACCAACCCTTATTGACTGTGCACAACCAATATACGCCAAATTTATAAGAAATTTTTTATTGATTTTCCATTTCAGTATCGTACACCTGACTAGACCTAATACATAATCAAACAGTAGATTTTGAAGAATATGAGGGCTGCCCACTGTCATGCACAGGCACTGCGCATTTTACCTTTACACTCTACAAAACCCTCGATGCATTATATCCTTACGATTCTGAACCGGAGCCCTATATAGACTCTATTTGAAATTCAATAAGTAGACAACATATAGAAAACGTTGGCTTAGACGATTGATGTCAATGCGCTTAGTTTGTTACCCCTTTGGATGAAGGCCCATCGAAATTGGGCGACCACTATATATAAATACTTTATTTCACATAATTGCAAAGTAAAGTGCTCAGAAGAGCCGAAAGACAAAAAGGTAATAATAATGCACCAAAAAAAAAACAAGCAACGAAAAAAACGAGCAATGAATGAGAAAATGAGAATATATAAAATTTATTCAAGCACCAATATTGCAATCTGCCTGGTCACTCAACTCAACGAGATCGAGCGCGTCAATTTTCGATTTGAACGATTCTATAGTTGAGCTGCGGACAGTCGCTTCGTCAAGGAGATTCCAAATTCTAGTGACTCGATGTTTAAAAAATGATTGAGTTTGTAAAGTCGAAACCATTTCCTGACGTATATATAAAGAGTTACCATCTCTCCTCTGTCTACCACTACCATTTTTGGACAATTATAGAGCCCAAAAAGTCGACAATTTGAAAACTGATAGCGTGGATCTATTGGTCATGACCTCCTACCTCTCTGGGTGAAGCTTCAGACTGATCACAGCACCCCTTCAAAAATTCTAGTAGTCATAATTCGTTAACTTTGTGCTGGAAGGAATGCTAGAATAAAAATAGAAAGGTAATGGTTTCAAATGCAAAAATACCTTCAAAGTTAAATTTTCACCATTTCAGCCCAAGCCCAGCGACGACTAAAATTTGCTGTTTTTGTCGTCTCCCTACATCGAATATGCCAAAGCTGTTGTGTGTTTGCAAATGTAGGTTATTATGTAGTGCGATTGTTTGCTGACCATATATTTTTGAAAGTATTACGTTTAGCTAGTTGGAATGGAAAAAAATTGTTGCATAAACACACCAGCGAAAAGCTGAAGTACACTTTAAGTTGAGTAAAGCCGATAATTGATTGATAAATAGCATGAACAAGCGAACCTAAGCTTGGAGTCTTATTTTATGTCTTCTTCATCATTTGTTTTAGATTGCCACGTTGAGTGCCACATGAAGTGCATCAAATTTCACGGCCCCGTTTGCGAGAAGGCTACTAGAATTAAGAAGGAGGAGGAGCACCCTAGTGTTGGAACGGCGGTAAGATTATTAACTAATACCATGCATGAAAGGTGTTGTTGTGCAAAGCATTCGTGTTTTTTTTTGTGTGAAATCCGCTTGCCTAAAGACTTTCTTCGTTGTTCATTCTGGAATTTATATTTTTTAGAGACGACAATTGCAGAGCGCTTCGAAGCTTTTGGAACAGAGGGCCGCGGGAAAGATCAAGGATGAAAATTGAATTTATGATTTCTCTTGGAACTTGTATTTTTAAATAACCTCTTTCTCTCTTCCGTTCTGCAAATATTTTTTTGGGTTTTTCTGGTATAAAATAATTTATTTTTACTTTGTTGTATTGTGGAGAACGAACCAAATGCTTCGGACGCAGCGTAAAGTTATTTCTTTTTCAGTATATGTGACGATATTTAATTACTCGTGGTGCCAGACAGTTGTCCATTGGCAAAGAGTATACAATGGTCCCATCTTGTCTCTCATTTCTGTTTCGCGTTATCTCTATCTTTGTCTCACTTCAGTCACTTCCCATTGGGAACGTGGTGGGAGCGCTCTCCCATTCCGGTGTATAAATTGCCATGCGTTGAAATTAGAATTGCTCATTTTTGAACCAAGAATACTCCCAACTGCATGGCTTGTTCTTGTATTTATTGAAGTATAGGTCCTGATTTGGGCAAGGCGCCACTGATCGCCAGATTCGGTGAATTTGTCTTCTGCCGTGAGTGCCGTACACAGGAAAGTGAAAACCCCGATTTCGCCCCGATCATTCGTCAAAAAAAAAACCCGATTTCGCCCCGATCCTTTAAAAAAACCCACAAAAAGCCCGATCACGTCCCGATTTCGCCCCGATTACAAATAATCGGGGCATAATTGGGAACAAAGCCGGATTTCGCCCCGATTCTTTCAAAAAACCCCGATTTCGTCCCGATCCTTTGTCGAAAAACCCCGATCATTTCCCAAAAACCCCGATTTCGCCCCGATCATTTGTCGAAAAACCCCGATTTCGCCCCGATCACGGCCCGATTTTTTGAGGGACTTGATCGGGGCGAAATCGGGGTTTTTAGTTTACCATGATATCAGTCTTATAAGGGTCGTTCCTCTTTCTCGATTTTTCTGGTGACTTCTTTGTTACTTTGCCTGTCCTGTTATTAAAAGGTAGGAACTTTCCTTTATGCTGAATTTCAGTGGTCCGATTTGTGTAATAGTTGGCGTTTAACATGACCGAAGGAAAGAAAAATTGCAATTTCGGCCGTTCAGAATAGCATGTCCCAAGGATATTTTCTATTTTGCTATGCTATTCGGAATTAAGTTAACAGTCGAGGTTTTTCCGGATATTAAATTACCTTAGAATCCAGGACGACTCCTGTGATCGCACTTTCTTCGGCTGAGAACTTGCCATCCAAGTTCAACAACGTCAGCTGGATCGAGAGTTCGAAGGTTAACATGGTTCACAGGTTGGTAGTAATATTGACTTGGTTCTTATTGTTACACGAAAAGAACACCCTCGACTTCTTTACTCATTTCTAGATCGGCTATAGACTATAGATGACACAACATCATACGATCTCCATTCGTTTTGGTCCGTTACCATTAGTTGTTTGTTTTTGTTTAAGTTAAATAGTTGTGAAAGTCGGAAAGTTGATTTTCTTGAACCATTTGATTTGTTGATAAACTGACATATTTTTTGATTGATTAATTGATTTGATTAACTGATCTATCAGTGGATAGATTAAATTGTCTTGTTTAGGCTTGACTATGGCCAGTGATTCCCTGCCCGAGATCACATCAGCTGCTCCTAAGCCCCGTACGTCAGTTGTGGACTCATATGATAGGTTGGTCGTTAGGGTCGTATTCATGATTTAGGATTTTTGTGTACCTTGATAATGTGAAGGCTGGTCGGCACATACAATTTGCATACAATATATGGGAATGTTGCCCAGTTGCCCTTCACGAACCAAGTGCCATATCGCTTTCATGTTGAATAATCTGTAACGAAATGGCGTTTTATTTTCTGTTTTAGAGTACTTCAAACTAGAGGCTGCCGAAGGCCACGATATACGACCTTCGTTGGATTTGTTAATTCGAAACATATTGTGAGTTTTTGTATGCAATATGTCTTTTGATTATAATTTTCTCTTACCGAAAGGCGTTCTAATCATGGATATCTGACTAATACGTGTTAATATGCTGCCACTATTGGCGCTATTGTATTGCTTATTTTACGTAAAAGTGCAAAAATGAATGTCTAGTGTCTAGTGTCTGTGTATTTATGAAAAGGAGGGGGGGGGGGGGGGGGGGGGGGGGGGGGGGGGGGGGGGGGGGGGGGGGGGGGGGGCTAGAGAGATTAACTGTTGTACTTACAATTGTAATTTTAATCGTTCTTCAGGTGTGTTGAATCTCGAAGCGAAGCCGAATGTGAGAGGAGATCGTTTTATATGGAAGAGACTTGGACGGCCAGACAACAAGAATTGGTGATGCATCTGAGAGAACTGGGATTAATCTATATTAGGAAGCGGAAGGATGGGTGAGTTAATTACCAGAGAAAGACAAAGAGAAAGTAAAACATTACTTCGCTGTTTATTTACTTGTTTTGTGTAGTTACGGTAATGGCGAATTTATAATTAAGCACATTTCAAGGTATGTAAAGCTTATAATCGCATCCAAGACAGAAGGGTATGCGATCTGTGGTCTTGGTTGGGGATACAGCCCCTAGATACAATTGAAGTACCGTTTGCATTGGGAGCTGGTACAGTAGAGAGTAGATATTGAAGCTATCCAATCTTCCATTTTCAGATACTTCTTCCTCACCCCTCTTCTAGCGAATTTATCCGTTCCTTCAGATGATACGGATTCGGTTAGTATGTTTCTGCTTTTAAATTGTTTTTTTTTAGTTACACTGGAATGTATTTTACCTTTCTGTACCAGTGAGACTCTTTAAAGCGAAATACTGGCCGGTTTTTGAAACACATCGAGTAATAATATGATTACCTTGATTACCTTGACGACTCGTACTTCAGCGTCAAGGTCGATTTGACAGCTGCGAGTCCCATGTTGAATTCCATTGTACACGATTCCTGGCGAGGCTTTGCCAGGGGATATATGGGTTACCGGTCTTCTGAGCACAACGGAATCGAATTGAATCAGCCCACCGCATGGGAGGTCTTCCTCGGGGGCGTTTGTAATTGTATGGCCTCCATTCGGTCAGCTCTCTTGTCCAGCGATTGTCAAAGCGGCGCATAATATGTCCTGCCCATCTGTGCTTCGAATAGTTCACTCGGTCCACAGCGTCGTGAACTTGTGTGAGTCTTCGAAGATCGGTATTGTGGAGGTTTTGTTCTCGTTGTTGGCGGAGCGTTATTCCAACCATTCTTCGCTCGATGTTCGCTTGGGTTACTCGCAGCTTTCGTTCGGTTTTCTCCGTGAAGGCCCACGTTTCACCAGCGTATGTGAGTGCTGGGATGACGGTAGAATTGAACAGGTTTGCCTTCAGTTTGACATCCCGGGATGCTCGGAGCACAGGTTCGATGCGATGATAAGCAGCCCATCCGGCGCGCTGACGGCGTAGGATTTCCGGAGCAAGCTCTTTCTGCATGTTGATTTCCCGTCCAAGGTAGACGAAGGAATCGGTTTCCGGGAGGGGGTTGCTTTGGAAGGAGACAGGATGTTGATCTGCGTGCTTATTCCGCATCAGGACCGTCTTCTGGATATTTATACGCAATCCATGAGGAGATGTTGAGGAGTCCAGTTCTCGCAGCAAGTTGTCAGCTTCTTGTGATGAGTGCGCAATGAGAACCAAATCGTCGGCAAATCGAAGGTGACTGAGGAATGAGCCATTGATGCTGATTCCTTTGTCTTCCCAGTTCAACTGCTTCATGGCGTGTTGGAGGGACGCCGAGAATAGGGCGGGGGATATCGGATCGCCTTGTCGAACGCCCTTGGAGACTGGTACTTCGACGAGTTCTTCTAGCAGCTTGATTTTCGTGGAGAGTCCACTGTAACATTCGGCCAGAATGTTGACATATGCTGGATCGACTTGCTGGTCACTCAGAGCTTCCAGGATGCTCGGAATTTCGATGGAGTCGAACGCCTTCTGGTAGTCAACGAAGATCAGGACCAAGGGTATTTGGTACTCCCTTCCTGCTTCTATCAGTCGGCATAGCGAGTGGATGTGGTCGTTCGTGCTGAAGCCAGATCGAAAGCCAGCTTGTTCGACGGGTTGTGCGGCTTCTAGGCGGATCTTTATTCTTCGCAGGACGCATTTCATGAATATGCGGTAGAGGATAGGGAGAACACTGATAGGTCGGTAGTTGGCGAGGTCTTCGGTAGGACCTTTCTTATGAATAAGGGTGGTACGACTGCTCTTCCACTGTTTGGGTATCCAGCAGCTCTGGAGATATAGTGAGAAGCGTGTAGCGAGTGCGGAGCACAGTTCAGATCCTGCAGATTTCAGAACTTCGCATGGTATCCCGTCTTCCCCGCATGCTTTGCCATTCGGAGTTCCTTCAATAGCGGATCTTATCTCGGATGGTAGAAAGTGTAGAGGCGGGTCAGGTACCGGCAGCTGGTTGGGAGGCCTTGGGTTGCTCGTAGAGAAGAGCTCGGTGTAGAAGGAACGTATAGTGTCGCTTTTCTCCGCTTGAGATTTAGCCAGGGTTCCATCCAGCTTCTTCAAAGAGACTGGCACATGGCAGAAGTCGTCCAGCTTGCGCTTCGCAGTTTTTAGGCTTCTTCGTTGTTGGGCAGCCTTTAGTAGGGAGGCAGTGCGGAATGACGTGTGGTCGGCTTCGAGGCGGTGGCGCACTTCTTTGGTGAGTTCTTTGAAGGGTAGGCCTTTGAGTTTTCGGACTCTGAGGTCACGTAGGAGATCTCTAGTTGCGAGCGAGATTCGTGCCTGCTGATGTGTGGGGGCGGGCAAAGACGTGGCCTTGAGGAGGCTCTGTGTCAGCGAAACCAGGTTGTCGTAGTCGCCTTGGAGGTCGTGAGGAGTAAGTTGCGGTATCTGACTCCTTATTGCCGAACCACATGCATCGTAGTCGTACGATCTTCGCTGTCCGGTGGTTTTAGGTGTCCACTGCAGATTGTGGCGGAAAAGCCTAACACGAGTTCTCAGTGGCCGGTGGTCTGACGGATAATCGCACCTTGTGATAACATCAACATCTTGGAGGATGTGAGCGTGGGAGGTGAGGACATAGTCGATTTCACGTTTGTGACACTTATCGGGCGACACGTGAGTCCATCGGTTGTGGAGTGGCTTTTGGAAGAAACCATTTCCAATGGCGAGTTTCTCAGCAGTTGCGAATTCAATAAGACGTTCTCCGCCTTCATCTCTTGTATCGTTAGAGTGAAGTCCAACGTTGGTTTCTCCGTATTGACGACGACCAACACATCCATTGAAGTCACCACTGATGATCTTGTAGGTGCTGTTGTCCGATCGGAGAAGTGTTCCGAGATCATCATAGAAGTTTTCTCGTTCTTCTTCGTTGTCCTGGGTGGGACAGTATCCGACGTATACACTTAGTGTTCGGCGGTTGTCGACGGCGATGGTAATTCTTCCGATGCGGGGGCCGAAGATCTCAGTTGCCAGGATGTTCTGCGTGAAGGATGGGTGTATGATGAATCCGACACCTCCAGCCTTGGTTGTGGGATCGCGTGCGCCCCTTACAATTAGGTGGCCTTCTTTTGAGCGTTCCGTAGTGAGGGTGCGTGATCGAGTTTCACAGAGGCAGATGATATCATAATTAAAGTTTTCCATTGACTTTAAGAGGCTCGACAGCATATCGTCTGATGATACTGATCGAGCATTAAAGGGCATAATCGTAATCGAACGTTTCCATAGTCCAGTCCGGGAATCCATTAGGTTTTTTCCTCTTTTTTCAACATGTTTTGCATATAGACGACGGCCTCGGTCCGTGGGTTGCAAGCCCTGAGGTGAGGTTTGGGGGGTTTTTCAGTAGCCATCGATCCGTCACGTCGACTGGTTCCTGGATTTTGTGCGCATTGTCTTCTTGGGTGTGCCACGATCCCACGGTGGCTGCGCCCGATACCGGTTGTCTCCGGTTCCTTCAATTCGATTCCGTTGTGCTCAGAAGACAGGCGACCGTCTTCGAATCCTGAAGGCGGGTCGAATCCTGAAGGCGGGCGAATCCTGAAGGCGGGAATAATATGCAACTTATGCTAATGAACCTTATTAGAATAAAAAATCGAGCTAAATTCGAGCAACTTATTGTTAGTCTAAATACGTAAGAATTCAGTTGTCCACGATACGTTTCAAAAACCGGCCGGTATTTCGCTTTAATAGATTAGTGGCTTTCCGGATCTAAATAGGCAGTTCGCCAATGCGATGTGCCCGTAAGCAAGCTATTGGAAAAATTAGCCACCCCGCATTTCCAGCAGTATATTATGCATTTAGATTATGGAACGGCGATCGGGAAATATTGTCGTTGAAACGAATTTCCGTGTCTACGCCTACACGAGTAGTAGTCTTCAGTTAGCCATTCTGAGCACTTTTACCGAAATGACTTACAGGTTTGTTCTTTTGTTTCAGTTTTTCGTAGTATTCCCAGTGTGGAAATAGGGGACGGATTGAAGTCGAGTTAGAGTAGCCGTTAGTTTGGTTTGTATTTTGTATGTAGCTTACAATAAGGAATGAATAGTGCTAAATTGTGCACAATCGTATTATCGAATGTATCGTCGGAGAATCAGATAAAAACTTAATTGCACTTTGCATTTACAGTATATGAGGAGATGTAATACGATTGTTAACAGAATATATTCCAGATTCTACGATATGTCTGTTGGGGTCTTGACACGCGATGCGGTTCGGAAGGCACTAATGGTGGGTTTTACTTAACTTACTTTAGATTTATATGTTTAATGTTTAGTGTACCTATTCGGGTAGTTGTACCCAGCACTGAACTCATAGTAGTAAGGCAGTAGGTAAGACGATTAGCCGTATGCACGAACAGGGAGACCACCCGATTGGGAGCTTTGTCTCTACGTCTGGCTGCTTCGCTTTATCCCTATATCTTTGTCTCACTTATCATTGGGAGTCTGGTGGGAGCGCTCACCCAGGGTTTGTGCTTAGGGTCACTGAGGGGGCTGAGTGGGAGCTTGGGAGCGATAAAATTAGCGCTTATTGGATATTTGTTCAACTATTTTCGGCTATGTTTAGGTAGGAATCACTGCCACACAGATCATCACCTTCTTGCGCGCCAATGCACATCCGCAGACGATTGCTGTTAGCGGAGCCCTTCATTGTCTTCCGATTACGGTAGCCGATCAGATACGGTAATTCATTATTGTGTAATTTCCGGAGTTATCGAGTTATATCGTTTGTGGTTCTATACGGTATACTGTATGGAATGGGGCATGTCTAATTTGTTGGTTTTGCGTATTATAATTAGTTTGTTTAGTGCGTTGACTATTGATTATGCGATTCATGTGGTGGGCGTGGCTAATATTCGAATTGGTAATTGGTGTTTTGTCATATGGAATTTACTCTGCTTACTATGTTAATTATACGGTACTTATTATTTCCCTTTAGTTTGTGGGAGGAGGAGCGTCGGCGCCTAATCTTCACCGATGCCACATTGTACACGGGTTTTGAGTCGGAAAGGGAATTCTCTGGAGTCAAACACTTTAGTCAAAAGGAAGGAATTTTGTTGTACTCTGATCCGTCACCAAATCAGATGGTGGGTTGTTTTTGTAAGTAATCTGGTATAAATGTGGACTGGTAGTGCAGTGGTTAGCTGCTGGATATCTCGTGCAACGATCGCGGGTTCGATTCCCATTCACGCCCTAGAAAATGTCCTGAATTTGTCACATTATATGTATGTAAGTAAAAGAATGGTAACCTAGTGGTTGCCAGTCCTGCAAAGGTTCATAAGGTTCTATTGAGGGAATATAATGGAATGTCACTTCTTGGTGGGGTAGGGTGCAGTAGGTAGGCCGGTAGGCGATGTGTGCGATGCCTATGACCTTAGGTGTCCTATATAATTGTAAATTACCTTTTCAGTTGCTAATCGTAACCGACGAAGGCCATGACCGTGTTAAGTAATGGTGGAAACAAAATAAACACAATATTAGTCAAGGCTGATTGGAGTATAGGAGTACTGTAGCTTGAATATCCATAGTTTAGTATATATTACCGTAGTCCTTGTACGTTTAGACTATCGAAGTATTGTGTTACACATTGACATTGCTTTGTCATTTGGCTCTGCAGTTTGGTTCTAATGCTCGCATGGTATGGGGTTAGCTATAAATTTTGAAGTAATTGTTGACTGAATTATTAAATTTGAAATTTTGAAAACGCTGCGTGTTACTTCTTAGTCGTTTTGTTTTCTATTATTAGATGTTTGGAAATTTCGATTATTGCAAGTTATGTCATTAGTATTTATATTTATTAGGTAAATAGGCATAGGTTTTTATTTTTATCATGAGTGGGATTGAGCGAACAGATATTGTAGATTGTATTGTACTATCTAAATCTAAGCATCTAGTAATTCTTCTAATTCTAGTATCTAGTATAAACGATCGTACTATCTAAACATCCAGTAATTCTAGTATTATGATCTCTTGCTCATCGGTGGATATTATTGTTTTTTTTTTAAATATATTTTATCACTGTCGTCGGGTTTCTGCTTTTATACTGTTATATTTTCTTTTAAGCAATAAATATGTTTCTTTCATCACTTTGGTCGGTCTTGATTGGTGGGTGGTTAATTGGTACGTTGCCAGTGACTTAGCCAATCAGCGATGCAGGGGCGTTTCATATTCCTACTGTAAGTGTAGGCTCAGCGCAGACCAATTGCAGTAGTTGTAGATATTTTCGGCAACACAGGACCTAACAACAACCGTTTCCAGAAAAGATTGAGGGTGTATACTTTTTGTTTCAAAAATAACTAGCCGGAATCGCTGTTGCATTGTTCGTCGGATGGTATATTGACTACAAAACACGTGTTTTATATGCATACATACATATACAAGCCGGCTCACGCCGCCTGAGGCGACTCACATGGAAATATGATTGGTTTAGCATGGGCATGCTATACAAAGTTTCAAACGTATCATAAGAAATTCACATCATAGGAAACAATTGCATATGCATACTTCGATATTGAGCGGCGACACTCTTTTTCTACCCGTGTCGAAAATTTGCACGTCGGTATGCAAATTACGCTACAGTTACTCTTTTATATAATAAAGATATTATGACCGCGAGGGACATACTGTAATGGAATTAATTTATTCTAATTCTGCCCGATATACATGTACAGGGAATATCAAACTATAGTTACTTGGAACGAAATCTATAAAAATGGATGAGGAACAAATTGTCAGAACGTTCGCTTAGTATAAAAGTTATTATAATTAATAAGAGCTAAAGGCCATGGGCCCCATGGGGCACATGTGGTCAAATAATATAAAAAAGAGGAGGGGGGTTCTTCCGTTCAGAGAATTGTATGAAAGAAAATAAACATAAAAAGTACAGAAGTGAGGGGAACATAGCTCTGTACCGAGAGAATAAGCCTGAAGCGACAATAAAATTCCAAGCTGAAGTTAACGCTTCAAGACTTCATAACCGAAATGTTCTTTCAACAGTGGATTTTGCATAGAAAATATTCCTCATGGGAAACCAAAAACCCCGATTTCGCCCCGATCAAGTCCCTCATAAAATCGGGGCTTGATCGGGGGCGAAATCGTTTTTTTTTTTTTTTTTTTTTTTTTTTGAGAAAATCGGGGTTTTTTGGTTGAAAGAATCGGGGCGAAATGGGGGGTTTTTGGAAAATAATCGGGGCGAAATCGGGGTTTTCACTTTCCTGTGGATTTAGCATGATTTCATGGAAAGCGCGCGCAAGGCCGGTAATTATTAAGTTTTTTTTGGGAGCCGGTAATTATTAGGAATTATTAGGAGCCGATAATTACATGGGAAACTAAAAACCCCGATTTCGCCCCGATCAAGTCCCTCAAAAAATCGGGCCGTGATCGGGGCGAAATCGGGGTTTTTCGACAAATGATCGGGGCGAAATCGGGGTTTCGGGAAATAATCGGGGCGAAATCGGGGTTTTTTGACAAATGATCGGGGCGAAATCGGGGTTTTCACTTTCCTGTGTATGATTAATAGTTAATCGTTTGTCCAAGCAGTAATTGTTCCATCATGGCAGCCCACGACAACATCGCCGTCCAGCTCGTCCATAACGATTGCATCATCTTGGAACTTGTTGTAATATCCGAGTTGTACAGGCTCGGTACCGAGAGAATAAGCCTGAATTGACAATTGAATTCAAGCTGAAGTTCATGATTCAAGACTTCATACCCGAAATGCTCTTTACAAAAAGCACTACATGGCCCTTTCATTTATCAAGGTCACACATACAGAGGTACTCAACTGCGCACTATGTATATGTAATGTGTCAACAAAATAATGATTTTTCCCAAACCTGTCTGGGGGAAAACCATGAATGCTCAAAAACAACAAGTTCAGGAGCTATACGTAAATTACGTGGATTATTTTATTTTTATTTAAGTGACAACGTGCATTTTTATCTTGATTTACTTTCTGATTATTATGTTAGAAGATCTTATTATATAAAGGAGAAGAGTTTACTTTTTCGTTTCTGGGAACGGAACGAGACTAAAAAAGGAGAATCGGAGCCCAGAGTTGAGCAAGCGTAATCGAACCTTATTTCATGATTTATCAAGATACGTTGCAAACGTTTCACACCAGTGTGCTCACTGTTCCTGTATCTTAAAGCGAAATGCTTTTGAAACGCATTGCGTACACCTGCTTTCTTACGCAGCATATGCAAATGAGCAAGAATTAGCAAAAAAAAACTAGACCCAATTAATTAGACCCCATGTTGCATAAATGTATAGGAATGCAAGCATTTGAGATACGTTTCAAAAACCGGCCGGTATTTCGCTTTAAACATTGAAAGTCGCCTCGTGCGGCATTAGCCGTCTGGTACCTGTATATTCGAAGAAGTGAGCGCAATTACTGATCCTTTGCTTTTAACTACGTGCTGCACAAAGCTTGACTCCGGTACTTCGACTTGGAACGTATAACATGGTTGTAGATCGCTCTCTCGAAGTACGATCACCTCGCCTCTAAACATTTTAGGTGAGTTATGTATAAATCGTTTCTTGCACAAACAAAGCAAAAACGCACAATATTATACTTTTACATTATTTCCGGCTACCGTCATAATTGTGATTGCCCGCCATGGGCAAAGCTCAAGTCTTCCACGGTTCGCTCGCTTAACAGCTCGCTCGACTTCAAAGTTAAAGCGAAATACCGGCCGGTTTTTGAAACTCTTCGTATACCCCCTTTTTCTTATGCATCATATGCAAATGATCATGAATTAGAATAAAAAAATAGACTCCAATTCGACCCCCACTTGGCATAACTGCATGCGAATTCAGATATTTGAGATGCGTTTCAAAAACCGGCTGGTATTCGCTTTAAGCCTATATCATCAGTTCAGCTGTCCCTGTCCCCATAATTATCGAGTTATCTTCCCATCGATTGTCCACAGTGAGGCATTTATACTGTCACATTAGCGCCAGCTTTAGATATAATTACGCTCTTCTCATCGCCAGAGTCTGGATTTTATTTCGGGGAGAAACACCTAACGAATATTCCTCGAAGTATCTAACAAGGGTCTAGGTTCGAATCCAACACGCTGCTTTCTTTTTGCAGTTGCTACTTTTCCCGCACCGTTTCCGCACCTTTTAGGGCAACGTTTTGGGGGTGTTTCCCGCAACAGTTTGGGGGTGTTTCCCGCACCAAAACGGCAACCAGAGACGGTGAAAAAAAAAACTTTTTTTTTTCAGCGCGCATCAAATTATTTTGCGGGAAACACCCTCAAACTGTTGCCGCGCGCAACTCTTGAGTTTCGTGGCGTCTTTACGGTTACGAGACGGTACACACCGAATTCCTTCTGAAACCGAATATTTTTTATATCGAGAGTGGTACCGGCAGATAAAATCTCTCACCTAGTGTAGCCACAATGGATTAGCCCATCACGAATGCTCATGCTATAATCTTGCCCGACCATGACGGTATCAAATTTGTGTGCGTAGAGAATGGAGTCGAGCTTCCGAATATCTGCGATTAGCAGTTGATGATCGAACATTATGTGCAGTGTGTTCTCCTATAATGCAAGATCATGGATTCTCTTGAGAGCGGCTGGGTGCAGAAAGGGTCAGTTAAAAACTTGAAACTTTGGACCAGAGTTGGTCACTCATTAATATAACGTGAAAGGTGGCTTGTAATCGGAAGCCTACTATTTGGACGTAGCGAACTCCATGGCCCCAAGCTGCCCTGGCGGACAGTTCCACCTTTAATCCCTTTAAAGGGTCAGGCCCATTTCAAATTACCCTTATTTTTGATGACTCCATCGGATTCTCCGTTTCAAATATAGTAGGCTGAATTTTTTTCCAATTTTCAGTCGCAAAATTCACGCAGTATTCAGCAATTTACCATGGCCAGCCATACCCAACTATTTATCGCAGTTGTCACGCCCCTCCGCGCTAATTGGGCAATATGCTCTATTGGGCGTGGCAATTGCGATGTTGCCCAATTAGCGCGAAGGGGCGTGACAACTGCGATAAATAGTTGGGTATGGCTGGCCATGGTAAATTGCTGAATACTGCGTGAATTTTGCGACTGAAAATTGGAAAAAAATTCAGCCTACTATATTTGAAACGGAGAATCCGATAGAGTCATCAAAAATAAGGGTAATTTGAAATGGGCCTGACCCTTTAAAGCGAAATGCTAGCCCCTTTGGAAAATGTGTATATGATAAGCAAATCCTATGTATCCTATGCTAATTTTGTACGAGCGTCCACGGCAATCGTACAAAATTAGCATAGGATAAATAGGATTTGCTTGTCATATACAAATTTTCCAAAGAGGCTATTATTTCGCTTTAAAGCGAAATACCAGCCGGTTTTTGAAACGCATCGGCATTTTTATGTATCTATGCGAAGTGGGGGTCTAGTTGGGGTCTATTTTTTACGCTAAATTGTGCTCATTTGCATATGACGCATAAGAAAGTTTGTGTACTCGATGCGTTTCAAAAACCGGTCGGTATTTCGCTTTAAAGAATCGGGGAAACAATAGAACAATCTCTCTTTGCCTATGTGCCCTGATCGAAAACTAAACAGGGTAGCTTTCTTCAGCTGTGGTCTCATGAGCGGTTATTTGTAAGAGCGAGAAGACCTCACCTTCAGATGTAGTGATGAAATATCGAATATTCCGGAGGTCTCGAATGCACATACATCAATTTCCTGTAAAAAAAAACATTTATTTCTACCTGTAACTACTAGACCAAGAGAACACGCAAGCAAAATAATTCTACTTCTTTCTGTGCTAGAAACTCAGGGCCTTGTAGCAAAAACCGCATTTTTACATACAATAGTGTGTATTCCCCTTCCCTTCATACAGGTTCCATCAGCTACCATGGCAAAATATTTTTCATGATTATATCTGCTCTTGTCATCCTTCGCGTAAAAAAACTCTTTCGTCACAAGAATATTATTCATTCCCGTGCGAGATTGTGGTTTCTAGAATGTATACCGTAAGAATAATTTTCCCCGCAAAAGTCTCTACAGAAAGAAGTGGTAATTGCTGTTTCCCTGATCTGAGGCCGTATTCACCAACACACAGGGAACCCTCCCTTAGGGTCACGAGCGCTCTGAATCTTTTCACTCTCTACTCATTCTTTAGCTCCCGGGGAGGCCAAGGAGGGCTCCCTGCGTGTTGGTGAATAACGGCTTCTGCTTACCTGCAATCCATTACGCACATCAAGTAGAGTAACGTCAGCTGGCCCTGTGCAGCATGCTAGAACCCGGTCGTAAATGGACAAACTACCCACTGGAAAGTCAGTGTATCGCGTGGAATTTTCCTAAAGCAGTAACTATAAGTTACTTTGGTGCCAAGGGCTGGTTTTTCTGTCAGGTACTGGTGATTTAAGAGAGAGAGAGAGAGAAAGAGAGAGAGAGAGAGTGAGTAAAAGAGTGAATGAGAGAAGAGTGGAGCTCCATGTCAGCTGTGGAAGAATTTAATGTTTGGACCACTATAAATACGGTTGACTTCGCAGTCCTATCTTCTCATCGGCATAAAAAGCCTAGACTAATTATTTTCTTAAAAGAAAAAAAATTGTTTCATACTTCTTTACTCGATTGGATGAAACTATGTTGGTGACCGATGTACTCTTTTCCAAATTATGTATTACCAGACGGCCGCATCATCCAAACACACGGTCAAACAAACAAACAAACAAACAAACAAACAAACAAACAAACAAACAAACAAACAAACAAACAAACAAACAAACAAACAAACAAACAAACAAACAAACAAACAAACAAACAAACAAACAAACAAACAAACAAACAAACAAACAAACAAACAAAGCTCCAAACTTTATATTATGCATTATTCGTTGCTAAAAGAAAAAAACTAATGAAAATCCAACAAACCCTAATGGCAGAGGATCCAATATCCCACAATTTTACCGAATCCTCAGAATTTGTCGCAAACTGATCGGTGCAGTTCATTGCTATTGCGTGTATCTGTCCGCTTTGCTGCGAATCGCATTCAAATAATAGGGAATCGTCCTCCACACAGTCCGCCTGATAATAGAATCTTCTTATTATATAAAAGAATAACTGTATTGTGAGCTAGGACTCAGGTTGCGGAAGTCATTAAGATAAATTGTTCCGCCGGCTTATAAAATTGTGCCGAGCTCACGGATCACGGATTTTTGCTATTTTTACACATAATCTTGAGTTTGACGTGCTGAAACAGAAAATCGAAAAATAAGCTGCCAAACTGTAGAGAAAAAAATGTTTCGAGCCCTCAAAAACTTGCCTAAAATTTCACAACATGAATTTCCAAGCGTATTTTGTGTAGTTATTGAAATACTGAACTACAAAAATAAAAAAAATTGCTTTGAAATCCATGTTTTGAGATGGCAAGTCTTTGAGTGCTAAGAATTTCTCTCCCTTCAGTTTATCAGCTAATTTTTCGATTTCTTTCAGCACATCAATCCAAACTTTATCTATCCAAACTTTAAATATGTAAAACAATAAGAATTCGTGATGTTGCCAATTTATCGTTTCCTGTCCTGGTCAGTCGAAATTCATTATGCAAGAGGACCAGTTGTGATTGTCTTCATCCACAAGATTATCATTTACGTTTTATTGTTAGACGTTTTATAAGCATGGAAAGACGCCTCTGGCGGCGTAGCCGTCTGACGCATCTTATAGATAGGTAATTTCAACCAAATGGGCATTCTTAGAAGGCTGTACAACATCATCTACTTACAAGTAACTAACTCACATTTTAACTTAATGAAACAGTGCACCGCATCATCAATACTCGAACGGATAAAACCTTATGCATCATGTTACTTTATTACAGCTAGACGCCAGTGGCAACCTTTACATTGCTCGGCATGCAATGAGCTTTCAGATTTTAGCGGTATACTAATTCTAAGTCCTACATGCATCTTGTCCACGCTCCAAAATTTTATGCTACATCGGTCCAGAAGAGCATTTTGCGATGCGGACAGACAAAACCGGCGTCCCGTATTTTTGAACAGTTTGATTGAGCTTATGTACCCACGATTTGGTGCCGTCATGTATCTGAAATTGGAAAACACATTCAAATATCATTACAACTCGAATAGTTCTATCTCAATAATAATAATAAAATTTAGTGACACATTATATGTATAAGTGTGCATCATATATAATGATGATAAGAGGTTGTGCTTGTGCTGTGGAATTGTTCGTGTTCTGTTGTTCTGTTCTATGCATAGGGAACTTACTGGTAAAGCGGAACTGACATGAGTATAAACAGTAAAGAATTAACAATTTCAAAATGTAAATCATAATCATACATGCCTGGACTAGTTTTGTTGGAAAATATTTTCTCCTTTAGGCAAGGTTCACAGAACAAATCATTATGCTCTTTTATGTGTTCCACTATATGGAGTTCAAGATATTACATTACTACCGTACTACCGATACTACCGTACTAAGATATAAGACCGATACTAAGATACTATCGTAAAACAGGAAAGGAGTAAGATTTTCTCTCACAGAGGAATCTTACTCCTTTCCTGTTTTACGGTAGTATCTTAGTATCGGTCTTATATGTGAGCCTAGCAGCTCTAACTTGTTACCTTGGTTTTTCATTCCAATTTTCACGGCGCTTTTGCTCTTCTATTATTGCATCGATGGTTCTAAAACAAAGAAAATCTGATTGAAAATAGTCTAAAATGGATATAAGTTCAGCAATTCAGCTCCGTAACTTTGTAAATTGTGACGATTTAATTTGCTATTAGGATATATATTATGGATCAACAAACCTGGCGGTAGAGAAACCGGCCGATTTCATTTCTTCTTCACATAGACGAATGTTGAGCGGAAGAGACTAGAAATCGGTATATTTATTTTATTAAATAGTCAGGCCCATTTCAAGTGACCCCTTGATGATTCCATCTGATTCTTCATGTCAAAGATAGTAGGATGCGATATTTTTTGATTTTCAAGCGCAAAATTCACGCAGTGTACATCAATTTACCATAGCCAGACATATATATATACTGTATTTTCACTTTCAGATCCTCGATTGCGCATCACTGTATGAGCGAAAAGAGGAGTTGTTGCGTATATTAAGGATATGCTTGGATAAGGTAACGTTTACTGTTGTTCAGCTTAATCCAAGTATATTATTTAGTTTAAATCATAATAAATGCCATCATTAGTGGTTGCCACCGTGAATAGTTTAAAGGGTCAGGCCCATTTCAAATGACCCCTATTTTTGATGATTCCATCTGATTCTCCATATCAAATATAGTAGGGTACGATATTTTCCTAATTTTCAAGCGCAAAATTCACGCAGTATTCGGCAATTTACCATTGCCAGTCATACCCAACTATCTATCACAGTTGTCACGCCCCTTCGCGCTAATTGGGCAACATACATATTTTGCAGCTGTCCTCCGGTAGTCATATTCATATGTATATCTCATTATGGAAGCATAAAAACAATACAAACAACTGTACCTTTAGTCTCCGATCCCATAATTTCTCGTTGTTGAGAATGCTGAAAGCAATTTTCTTGAAAACGGAAATAATATGGCACATCCACTTATTATTGAAAAAAGGAATAGCTATCTTGATGCTAGTTTTCTGTGATTATCGTCTGCATTCTTTTAACACTAGGTTGTTTGTACCTCTTCGTGAAAATTTTTCAATTTAAATATAAATATTTAAATACTTATTAACACATAAAATGTGTGCATCAATATGATGAAAGGTTGACAAGCATCAATTGAAGGGCCATGGTTTTAATTATCTTGAGCAAATTTATGTGAGTTATGTGAGTTATATGAGTACAATTTTGTTATTTAGCCGAATACAGTATTCAATAGAAAATGTAATATCACCAAAAATTCGCAACCCAGACATTGCTTACTTTTTTTTACCCACTTTTACGCCGTGAAACTGAGTTCGCACTGCTTGTGGCTAGTGGCAAACGTGTTTGACGTTCGCTCAACGCTCAATTTATTTTATTTATTTTTGAGTTAAAAAAAAACTTACTCGTTGAATCTTCTGCATACTGTCAGCACATTTTCAATGAGCGTTTTTGGCCGAATGTGAGAAAAAATCAGTTCAATAATTTCGTTTGGAAGACTATTAAAGGGATTCACTCCGTCCCGATTCTCTGTTACCAAAGTCATCTCGAAACATGAAACTGATTCCATCAGACTGTAGAAAACTCTGAAAGGGCCTTATAAAAAAGTTACACATTCAGAAAAAATCCAATAATAAGCAAATCTTCTCCTTTAGAGATTACCCATATGCTTATATATTCTTATATAAAAAAACGAGGTTAATGGTAAATGTACCCAAATTTAAAGGGATGGGTTCACTACAAAATCACCTTGTTTTTATGCTTTAGCTTGATTGTATAAAGGAAAACTTAAACAAAGAGCATAAAAAAATATTCCTTGAATTATTCCCTAGGGAAGATATTAGGTAAAAAAGGTGAGTATTGATCGATCTTCCGATAAAGTCCGATAAAGTTCCGATAAAGTTTTTTCATTGCTTTACGTAAAATAAACGATGAAGGTTTTGCACAAAACAGTGTGTTTCAGCCATATCTCTTAGCTTCCTTAGTTTATCTTGCAGTACAACTTTATCGGAAGGTCGATCAATACTCACGTTTTTTACCTAATATCTTCCCTAGGGAATAATTCAAGGAATATTTTTTATGCTCTTTGTTTAAGTTTTCCTTTATACAATCAAACTAAAGCATAAAAACAAGGTGATTTTGTAGTGAACCTATCCCTTTTGGTAAATAAATAAGAGCCCGACGTGCTAAGGACAGTAGTTAGATCACATATGAAACTTTGCCATCAATCGTAATATGGAGTGCAGATGTTAATAAGGACCAGGTGAAATGCCTCCGGTAAGCTCATCTGCTAACTTGCAGAGTGTGTGCGTGTGTGTGAGTAGGCGAGATTTTTGAATTAGAACTATCACAGAGTAATTATATAACATGGCACTCGATAGTTGTCCACCTTACTAAAAAACAGGATGTTATGTCACTTTACATTTCGGAAACCATGTATAGATGGAATGCGCCATATTTGAACACTCGTCTCTACTCTGGTCCTCAGGCGCGCAGCGCGGAAATGCGTAGACGCGTCCGCGGGAAAAGTTTGCAAGTCTGCGCTGAAAAATTCGAGACACAGAGAAACCTCTTTTCTGCGTCTCCGCCTTTCCCATGTTGGAAAGCCATCTCTTTTCCGTGGACGCGGTTAGGCATTTACGCGCTGCGCGCCGGAGAAAGTAGTAGTTGACGTCGTGAGTGAAGCGCTTGCCAGCTCGGAATCGAGGCTGCATACCCGTATGCATATTTCGTCTGTTGTTGTATTGGTAATTAAACATACGAAACGCATATTAACTAATACCACACGAGAAACATATCCTTTCTTGAGATTCCGATTGATTTATTCTAATTCTGCCCGATATACATGTGAAGCTAGTTATATAACAAGTGGTTGCACTAAGCGAGCACAGCCGTCCGACACCTACCAAGTAAGTTCTTCGTGCCCTTTTGGTCCTGCCTTTCTACATTTTTGGTGCAAAGTTCATTTGATTACCGAGATTACAGTGACTGTGCCCCACCTAATACCATAATAACCAATAGCCAAACTTTTCAGTGTCGCCCAAGAAATGGCGTGTCGCGCTGTGTCTTGTGATGTTTGCGGTTGTTTGTCTTGCTGAGGACGCGCCAGCGCAGGATTCCGGAGCTACCACGGTGGCTGAGCCTGCCCCTGCTGATGGTGAATCTGAGTCTGAACCCGAGGCTGATGGAGAACCTGGACCCGAACAAATCGATCCCCAACTGACTGTCGAACCCAGATGCATCCACGTTAGCCGCGGAGAGACGGTTACAAGGGAGACCGTAGCGGAGGAAGAGGTATTTATTCTTTAAAGGGGAGTCACACGTGGTTTTGTGACGTACTACATAACTACACTGTCCAGAGCCAAGTGTCAGCGAGTTCCTTAGGAACGCGCCGCTTGTATATTCTAATGATGCCTGCTGGCTTCGACACGTGCAGCTTGCTTATAAATGGTGATATCTAAAACAACGTTCTAATTTTTTCAGGCCGAGTACACGATGTCATGCCAATGCGGTAGTTTTAGGAGCAAGATCGGTGAGCCTTATATGTAATTATCATGAAGGCGCGTTCGAGTTGGGAAAAGTTTGAAGAATTCCGGAAAAGTTAGGTTCAAGATGGAACATGCTGAAAATCAGGATATTCAGCTATGTTTGTCTGTGGCCTCTCTTTTGGCATGATCTATCAACTATTCTGGCGTTTCCAACTTGAACCAACTTTTTCCAGAATTCTTCAAACCCCCCCCCCGCCCCCCCCCCCCCGCCTTTAGGCTATGCCTGTTTCTCAACTTTTTGTACTCCCTTGCCCTTCTATGATCACAGTTAAACCAAAGCGTAAACTCAACTCATTTTCAGTCGACGGTGAACGCCAATTCGACGAAGGTGTATGGCACTGCGCGTTGGATATACTGGATGAATCATGCACGGTACGCAGATAAATTTCGGTAGTGGCTCCGCCTCTTTGATTCCACTCGCTTAAACTTTTGATTAGTTACGCTTGACTAGTTAAACCGAAGCGTAGACTCAACTCAGTCGATGGTGAGCCTAACACATACTATTGCCCGGTGAAAGCTTTTGCAGTGTATTCGTAGCATGTTCATTAATTACGATATGTCGCTCGTTCTTGGGAAGCCTACGCGTAAGCCTAAGCCTAAGCCTAAGCCTAAGCCTAAGCCTAAGCCTAAGCCTAAGCCTAAGCCTAAGCCTGTCTAATGCAACTCCTATTCAGGGTGAGGCCAAGCAGACGAATGCCGAAGGTCAAATGGAAGTGACCTCCGTGGTCGAGCACTGTTGTCGGCCCTCGGCTGAAGATTCAGAGTGCAAAGTACAGGTGGAAGAACAGCCTCCCGAGCCCGAGCCCACTCTGGGACCAACGCCCCCACCGGAGAAGCTTACCGCGCCGGTAGGTCGTAACACAGCACCTCTTCTTGAACTCTCCTACTCTTTCCCTTTCTCTCTTTGCCTCTCTCTGTTCCTCTCTGTATCTCTCTCAAATCGTCGTCTCCGGTCTCTACCTCTCTTTCTCCCTTTCCTTTTTTCTCTCATCTCTAATCTCTCGCTCTTTTTTTTGCTATTCATATCAGCTTCCTCCTAGATCGTACAGTTCGTAGTGCCATAGAGTAGTACATCAAGTACAACTTGTCTTATGTTTTCCTATTTTCAGCTCCGAGTTGAATTGAACCTTATTCTGAAGGCTTTCATCGCGGCTTCATGTGGTATGATCGGTATTGAAGGTGTTTTCGTCGGAATATTCATTTGCCGCCACCTCAAGCGCTTCCCTCCCGAGGGCTGATTCGTCAATCGATAAATATGATCCAATCAATACAACCGATCGATAATCTGTCATTATCGAGGATTATTTTGATCTTTGTGCCTAGGCTTGCCCAATCTTCCCGATTTGTCGATTTCGGGAAATTTTGGCAGAAAATGCTCCCCTTTTTCGTGTTTCTTTCTTTCCGTCCCAGTTCCTAGTCGCTGATTTCACAAGTGCTCCCGTATTCAAATTGAGCTAGCCAATATTCTAATTAGACATCGCCCTTTAGGGGCCAGCCTCGGGATGGCGTTTGTGAAAGCGGCTACTGTAGGAACGTTCGTTCTGTTTTTCCAAGAAAACTGTAGCCTTTGTGTAATATGATTTCTCCCTCTCAAAACTAGGTTTACGTTGTCTTATACAAGCATTCTGCACGTGAAATTGATAAAAACTGGAATAATAAATATTTATTATCGAGTGAATTTTTTTAGTATTATGTTATGTAACAAGCTGAAGCTGTTTCTTAGACCGCCAAATCATCAAGCTACGTAAGCCGCATGTATCTTTTCTCAAGTTATGGGAGTTTAAAATCATAATGGCCACGTTTTGAAACATATCGCGGACACTAGGCATTCTATGTATTTATGTTGGATTTTATGCTAATTTAAGTGAGCTTGGATTTTGACCTAATTTACTTCAGTTGCATCAAAACATGGAAGTGCAGGTCTCAGTCTCAACCATTCGGTTTGCTTGTCCTCGTATCATTTGTCCAAGCATATATATTTCCATCAAAATAGGTCCCAACAACCACATCTCCGTCCAGTGCGTCCATCTTCCATGCAAGACCTTCGAATGTGAAAGAGCCGAGTTCTACGGGCTCAGAGCCGAGAGAAAATGCCTGAATTCTATTTTAGACTATGTACGCATGTTAAGCGACCATTCGTTTGCTTGTCCTAAGCCTAAGCCTAAGTCTAAGCCTAAGCCTAAGCCGTCCATCTTCCATGCAAGACCTTCGAATGTGAAAGAGCCGAGTTCTACGGTCTCAGAGCCGAGAGAAAATGCCTGAAATCTATTTTAGATTTTGTACGCATGTTAAGCGACCATTCGTTTGCTTGTCCTAAGCCTAAGCCTAAGCCTAAGCCTTGGTATTGTCCAATCTCGTGAGTCTAACCCTTTAGTGACGGTATGTACGTAAATGTTATGAAACCATAAAAAAGCATAAACGTGCTTGTTCTTGAAAGTCGGCAATACTAACTCCAAGACTAAGATGCCCTGAAATTTTCTCTGCACTCTTGTTTTTGGAGCCTTTCATAGACTAAGTTGCAGAATGATCCCACAAAAAAACGTTTATTCAAAAAACTTTATTCGAACGTACCCGCACAGCTCTACTCGTGAGCGCTATTATCGATCCGTTGCTCTTGACCACTTCATGCAACATTTGCTCATGCTCAGTGTCGAATGCATACAATGGATGAAGATCGCTTTCGCGAAGCACAAGCACCTCGCCTCTGAACATTTTTAGTAAAACAATCTTATATTTTCTTCTTAAAGCGAAATACGGGCCGGTTTTTGAAAGACATCGAGTACACCAGCATTGCTATGCAGCTAATGCAAATGAACGTAAATTAGAATAAAAAATCGAGCTAAATTCGAGCAATTTTGCATAAATGCGTAATCATTCAGTTGTCCACGATGCATTTCAAAAACCGGCCGGTATTTGGCTTTAATCCCGAAATAACGAAACCTGGAAACTGCCAATGGAAACTGCCACGCCACAAAAAAATGGAAACTGCCACGCAACGTTTAAGAATGATGTGGTAAGCCTTCACTTTCCATAAAGGGCGATTTAAGAATTTATTTGTATCGAAATTTGTTTGTTTATTTGTTTGTTTGTATGTTTATGAGATATATGTTACGCTCGGGCCTGGCCTGTATATGGTCCGTCTAAAGAACGTTCAAAAACGCGCATCCAAAAAGCAGCATACTATATTGGAGCTGTATAATATGTGAAGCGTACTCATTTATCCAGTAAACATGAAAAACGTGTATGAGCTTCATGTAGATAAATTAAACCAAATTATCGGCCGGTTTTTGAAAAACGTCGTGGACAGGTGAACACTTACGTACTCATGCTAATTTACTCGTCCGCTGTAAGCTGTAAGCTGCATAAATAAGCTGTAAGCTGCATAAGAACGTTGGTGTACCATATGTATTTCAAAAACTGGCCAGTATTTTGCGTCGGCGCTACTCACCCCATATGGCAGCAATGGATGAGTCCATCGCTAACGGCCATGCTGCAATAACCGTGTTTTTCTAATACGTTATCGGCTTTTTCAAATTCGTATGTTTGGAGAGGGGTTTTGAGATTCCGAACGTCCGCTTTCACCAATTGCTTGCTGTATAATATGTGAAGCGTATTCTCCTGCAATACGAACGTTATAAAGTGTAGACTTTTATACAAACTTGTACAATTCAGTCTGTGATCTATATACTCTGGTTCTCAACCGCGCTCGCCCCTTCTTTTTAGCCCCCTACGCGGCTGGCCGGGGGTGCGCTGCGCGGTTGAGCTCTCTGAGGCACCGCACACCCAGCCGCGGAGGGTGCGCCCCCCTCTGCGCGGTACGCGGCTGTCTACGCCGGCTGGCTACGCGTGCACTCCAATTTGCTAATAATTAATTGATAATAATTAACCTTTAGATGAATCTCTGTGATGTACTGTCTTCCTTGAGGCACGCCGTATGGACATAGAGCAATTTCCTGAAAAGACGAAAAAAAGTGTTCATGGGCTTATAGTGGTCGGTGGGAGTAAAACTACATCTGTGGGTTTTTAGCGTTACATATTTGCCATTTACGATTCACATTTTGTGAAATCTCGGAATTCAGCTGTTTGTTTAGTGGTTGGGTTTCAAAACATATTCTTTATTTTCGCAACATACTAATTTTCTGTTTTAATTATACGTCAGAAGCTAAATGCTACAAATAACATCTGGGAATTCAACGGTCCAATATAAAAGCGAAATACCAACCGGTTTTTGAAACGCATCGTGGACAACATAATGCTTGCGTATCTATGCTGACTTACTCGAATTTAGCTCGATTTTTTATTCTAATTTATGTTCATTTGCATAAGCTGCATAAAAATGGTGGTGTACTCGGTGTTTCAAGAACCGGCCGGTATTTCGCTTTAACGTCTTATAGAGCTGCACGGGCAGCATACGCAGATGAATCTCTTTTTGTTGTGTAAAAGGTATTAATGCGACTAATATTCAGGAAAAAATGCCTACCTTCATTCCATCTCGCATATCAAGTAGAGAAATACTTTGTGTCACTCCTACTCCACACGCTAATATTTGGTCGTAAAGAGATAAGCACATGGGCAAAAATCTATAGTGCCGCTGGGAAACCTCCTAAAATACGACAGATAGGTTCACGATGTAAAGAAAGAAGTTGTAAAAACACTCATCCAAAATATTATCAAATTGTCAGTTTCTTGTTTGATTTTGTGTTTGTACGTTACTCTCCAGTATTAACCATTGATTTAGTTCGCGCTCCAGCGCTCTCAGTCATCCATCTAGCGCGCACGCCAAACAGAAAATGTAGCGGCGTATAGGGCGGGTGAGTCGACAAGCATAAAAAATGCGCTCAAAGAACGCACAAAGACAAAAACTAACAAAAACAACAATTTCCGCAAAAATAAAGTCCTTTACATGTATTTCAGTCAACTGTATTGTTAAATGTTCGAACCGAAAAAGTTCAACGTACCCTAATTGCAGACGGCCCAATATCCCATAGTTTAACCGTGTCTTCAGAATTTGTCAGGAATTGAGTGTCACCGTGCATTACTATGTCGTCTACTACCCCAAGTTGATGAGAATCGCATTCAACTAACAGCGAATCCTTACATCTCCTCTGGAACAGAATAACATTGATTTCTCATTGATTTCTCACAAAAAAAGTTGGAAGCGTCAGAGCACAGAGGGCTGAAGTAAAGGTTCATCTCTCTCTCTCTCTCTCTCTCTCTCTCTCTCTCTCTCTCATGCAACTAACGTACATTGCATTCATTTGCGAGAAATAAATTATTTGACGCGATACACTATCTGCCTGACTCCCCCTCTACACTTGGAATGTGTTACGATCATTCTTTCTGTTTGAGGTAAATAAACCAGGATTACACGACCATGGTGGTATATAAGTATGGATCTACGTAGGCAATTAATGCTGTCTACCAACGATCCATTCTTTATTTTGATAGAAATGGAAGCTAAATGCCTAATAACATAAGCAAATATTGCATACATGCATCTTGTCCACACTCCATAAGTTGATGATAGATCGGTCGACGTGCTCAGAGTGAAACGCAGACAGACAAAATCGACGTCCCGAGTTTTTGAATAATTTGATAGCGTTTACGTATCCATAAGCTGGCTCAGTTACGTATCTGAAATTGAAAGGAGTAAAGCGAAATACCGGCCGGTTTTTGAAATGCATCGCGTACCCCTGCTTTCTTATGCATTATATGCAAATGAACATAAATTAGAATAAAAATGGACCCCAATTCGACCCCACTTAGCATAACTGCATAAGAATGCAGATATTTGAGATGTGTTTCAAAAACCGACTGGTATTTCGCTTAAATTCACAGTTTTATTTAGAACATGTCACATTTCTAATTGACATAATTTGTATCAAACGATAAAGAGAATCTACGGAAATTTCCTCGTTTGCAAAACTACGTAGGCAATTTTGCCAAGCTTTTTTAGAAAATACAAACTCGGCTATGACCAAGAAATACTCGTTACGTAAAAAAAAAAAACATTTTTATGGGATGCCTGTATTACTAGAGTACCTCATATTTGTGAATTTTTTTTTCCTAAAAATACCAATAATTTCTGCTTTACAATTAATTTGTTGTAGACCGAAGTCGATCTAACTCTTCGTGATAGTGTTTCGCATGTTGATTATTCGTGAACCCTTTTTTTACCTTGGTTTTTCATCCCAATTTTTACGGCGCTTTTCCTCTACTATCGTTGCGTCGAGAGTCCTATAATACAGAAAATCTAAATAAAATGGTCTAAAAACACTCATGCAGATCCATTTCGTTACTTTTATTATGCGCGCTCCATTGGCATGTTATGATCGCATGATATTAGTTATACGAATAGTTATAATACGTCGATAGCTATACGAATTTGCGGGCGAAAAAACGGGCATTCATGCAACTTTTCCCTATGAACTATGGAGTACGGTTTTCGCCTCAACTTTTCATGCGCACATAAACAAATTAGCACAAATTGAGGTCTCCCATATAGACTTAAAATTTGTTTTTCGCTTCAAGAGCGTGCACCTTTATTCAAGGGAGTTCAAAGCACAATTTCAAGGTTTGCTTATGACATGTTCCGCAGAGGTCCTGAGCAGTAGGCGACGAGTTCCAGATGACAAATTGCTCGACGTCTTTTTTTTTTTTTTATAAAGTTTATTATGATCAACAAACCGGACTGCAGAAAAATCGGGCAAGTTCATTTCTTCTTCGCATAATCGAATGTTGAGCGGATGAGCCTACATTTTATTTTTAATTATTTATTTATATATGTATTTGTTAGGGCTTACAGTGTTTCCGTGTCAACTCCATATGAAATATGAATTACAATAGCCCAGTACTGCGTTTCCCGGGTTAATTCCACACAAAACTTTACAATTGGCGAAAAAAGTTGATGTACCGTAGTCATAAATATATGCCGAGTTACGGAAACATTACGGTAGAAATGGTATCAAACACAACGGTACCTTTAATCTTAGCTCCCATGATTTCTCGTTGCTGAGAATGCTGAAAAATAGTTTGGAAACGCATATACTATGTCGCGATCACTTTATTGAATAAACACAGTAAACCACACTCTCAGATGATAACTATGTGCCCACCAACGAGGGAGGCCTGCGTGCCCTAGCCCTAGCCTGCAGGCTTGATGTCTTGGGCAAGTTTGTAAAGTTGTGTTTACTTTACTCTGCAAATCTGCGGTCATGTGCGCAAGCTTCATCCATTTTTGAAACACGCCTCGAATACGTAAAGGTCCAATTTTTAATACTTTAATTAATTTACTAGTTAATAAATGAACAACATCCATTACCGCAGTACCTCGAGCTACTTGAAGCTAGCATGTATAATGATAAAATTGGCATTTAAGTTAAAGGGAAACACACTTACACAGAGAATCTTCGGCATACTGGCAATACGTTTTGTATCAGAGCTCTCGGCCCTATATGAGAGAAAATCAGTTCGATAATTTCGTTTGGAAGGCAATTAAAAGGATTTACGGCTTCCCGATTTTCCGTTGCCAAAGTCTCTGAACTTGAAGCTGATCCCATCTGTCTATGATAATTTCTGAAAAGGCAACTTTTAAAAAAAGTTAAAAAAATTGCCACAATAATGGTGCCCAGATAGAACCCAGAAGAACGTTAATCCTACCCCTGACACTTTACACGACATGGTACGACATGGTACGACATGGTACGACATGGTACGACATGGTACGACATGGTACGACATGGTACGACATGGTACGACATGGCTAACCGTACGGTTACGATTAACGCTCTTCTGTCAAGAATGAGAGTAATTCTAGAATATGAGACGTAAAGAAAAAATATTAAAGTAAAGGAATATGTATGCAGTATGTAATATGTAAAATGAGAGCTCGAGGTTCAGAAGAGAGTAGTTATGAAACCCATAAGGTAAATGCGTTCATGGCAGATGGCAAGGAGGTCCTCGTAAAATACCTCCGGTAGATGGGTAAGTCATCTGCCGAGTTTGAGTAAAGAAGACATATTTGATTTTTTTATCATTAGCCGGTAATTAGATAACACCGCACTCGACACGCACACATAATTTATATATGTATGTATATATTGGCGTCTTGAATAATGTATGTATGTATGTATGTAAAGAACTGTGCGATTTTTATCCCAATCGGACTCATTTGCATATGTTGCATGGGAAGCTAGTTTTCCAAAATGCATTTCAAAAATCGGTTGTATACCGCTTTAACTATAGTTTCAACATGTACTGCGACTCCAGAAAACCATTTTTGCGGTTTTGGCTCCAAAATTTGAAGCGTGTCTTCCGACATGATGATTCCGCACGAATAAAATTAAAAGCAGTTTTCAATTCTTGACTCCGCCCACTATATGGCTAACCCTCAGGGTTGACGTTTGCTTCATGTACAGTTCACATTCACAGTTCGCATTGGTTTAAACAACAAAATTGTGGCTTTTGCATGGCGATTTCGCCATCTCAAAACTGTTCTGGACCGTAATTGATAAATTGTTGAATAACAAATGTTTATTATGCAGCCAGCCTATTTTCACGGAATGCTGACCAATATAAATTTTTGCATTTGCTGTATTAAAAAAATGGTTATAAAGGGAAGACACCTATCATAAGTGAACAAGCACGCAATACAATCTCACTCAGGCACAGACGAATATGAAATTTTCTTTCTCAATTACATGATCATTATTAATTGCTTGATAATTAATAATTACATAACCATTAATAATCATAAAAATAATCAATACTACATCGCGAACACATCTCTTTTTGAGAGTTATCGAAGAGTCTCTAAACAATCTGTGGTTGCCGCGTAGGATACTAAAGTAACTTTCTTTCCGTTTCCTTTATGCCTTTATCCTGTGGAACTCTTAGCGAAGAAAAAATCTATTAGTTAAACTATTACATTACATTCTATGTTCTCGAGCACGCAGCGCACCGCGCACTCAGCCGCCTTCGACCTTTCTTTTTGGTGCGCTGCGCGGTTGGAGTTTCTAGAGAAAACTTTTCACAAGCTTGTTGTTAGTGCTTTCGATAAGAGCCAAGACGTTTTCACATAGTACCCAGTACTGAAAACGCACAAAATGTGTTTCAAGTCATGTGTCATACTAGTTTAGATATTATTCAATTTGTTGTAGCAAGTGAAACATATGCTCGAGAAATTGCAACCGCGCAGTGCCCTGCGCACCCAGCCGCGTAGTGCACCAACAAAGAAGGGTAGAAGGCGGCTGGGTGCGCGGTGCGCTGCGCGATTGAACACCAGAGTTTAGTGAGTGTGCGCCGATTTGGAGCGTGTCGTTGGTTCATTCGCGTTTGGAACATTCACTCGTTGAAAGTATGGTGTTTGCGAACTTGAGGAAGCCGGCTTCATCCCTGAAACTTTTGGAAACGTGGATAACTTTTAAAGCGAATGTCAAGTCTAATTCGAAGAAATTCTATAACGCGCTGTCATAAAGTACCGTATACCGTAGAAACCGCCCCCACAGGAAGAAAAAGCCATATTGAGGAGCTTTTTTTTGAGACTTCAAAACGTTTTTCTTTTTACCAAACAGTTTTTGTTTATTCTGGTTTTCACTAACGTTATCTTCAAAACCTAAGCTTTTTTGTGGCCCAACATGCAAAACCGGGTTGACATTCTCTTTAAACGAGAAATCCACTCTACTTAGCTTAAAATATTTTACCGTTATGGCTAATAACGCCAGCATTACCCTACTGCTTCACGTATGTATATTGTCTTCAATCTGCGAAAGGCTTGTTTCAGTTGGCACTTGGCACACCTTTGGCGCAGACATGATATAAAGAAAATAGTACTTGTTGTGTCCTCCAAATCAGGCACACAAATGTAGTAAGTAGAGTTTATTGTAGACCACGGAATGTGTAGACGAAAGTGGTTTCGATATGAGATCGATCCCTCATTAGCTAGAGCGCTACTATTTATGGAACACGCTCGTATGCTAATGAGCTGCTAATTCACTAGACAGTAAATACTAGACAATACTAAATTCCTAGGTATACGTTATACCTAACACCTCCCTTTTTAGCTAACAACTCAATATGGCTTAATCTTGAGCTTAATATTGAAGTCGATCCGGGGCACGTCTCGTCCTAGTAGATCTTCGTAGCACTGGCGAAGTTGGGCTCCTTGGCTTGTCCTTCTCGGCTCCATCCATAGCGTCCTTCGGGGTCGTAGGTGTAGTATCGTCGGGTACATCCAAATCAGTACCGTAGATGTGTTGCGGGTCATGGTTCCTTATTTTCTGTTCAGCGATCGGCTCCAGATCAAACGTATCCAATAGGATGTCTAGGACACCAGGCGTCCTAGTTGATCGAGACCGCATCTGGTTAGCGTGACGTCGGTGTGTCTTCTGTTGTCCTTCGATCTTCACATCATAGATTACCGCTCCATGTTTCTTCACAACAGTCGCTTCTATCCAGGTTGGCTTACTCGGGTTACGGTAGTCACGAACATATACCAAGGTTCCAGGAAGAAAAACCTTCGGTTGCGAACCATGCTTCTTGTTAAACTGCGCCTCCATACGAACATCCTTGAGCATCTTCCTTTCGGCCTTTGGCTTCATTAGATCCCAAGATGTCCGTAGTTTTCTTCCAAGAAATGCTTCCGCCGGCGACATCCGATTCGGTACAGATTCGCTCGGGGTCATTCTATAGGAGAGCAGAAATGTTTGAAGATTCTCAGCAGGGCTTCCCTCCCCTTTTAACTTCAGCAGCGCCCGCTTAAAACTGTCGACGAACCTCTCCACTTGTCCATTCGATTGCGGGTGGAATGGCGGTGAGCGAACGTGCTCCACCCCATTCTTTGCACAGAACAATGCGAACTCTCCACTCGTGAACTGAGTTCCATTATCTGTTACCAGTGTGTCTGGCATACCGAACTGAGCGAAAATCTTCTTCAAATTGGCAATCGTGGCGTTGGATGAATCCTATCCATACAAACAATCTCAGGCCACTTACTGTACGAATCTACTACCAGTAAGTAAAATTTACCTTCCAGCGGTCCAGCGAAGTCTGCGTGAACCCTCTGCCACGGCCTCTCTGTCTTGTTCCACGATTCCAAATTTGTTTTCACTGGCGCTTTCTGCGCTTTCATACAGCTTGCACACGACTTCACCATCTTATCGATGTCCTCGTCGATTCCTGGCCAGTATACCATCCTCCGAGCGAGCGACTTCGTCCTGACGATTCCTTGGTGTCCATTGTGCAACTGTTTCAGAATCCTTCCTCTTAGTGTCGCGGGGATGACTATTCTTTCCGCACACATCAGGATTCCATTGTCCTCCGAGAGCGACAATTTTCTATTCTCGAATTGCTTAATGTCTTTAGAACTAACCGGCCAATTCCCAGTCTTGTGAGATTCCAATACGTCTTGCAATGTCTTGTCCGCTGCGGTAGCCTCTTGAATCATCCTGGCTGTCACCGGCAGCGCCGCGATGGTTCCACGATGTAGATTGGCGTATCCATCCACTTCCACACTCGCTATCACCACGTCCTCCGTAGATCCTGTGTACTTCGGGATCAATCTTGACAAGACATCCGCACAGCCCATCTCACTGGTTGGTTTGAAAACGATCTTGAAATCGAAGCTTCTGGTGTAGAGTGCCCATCTCTGCAGTCGATTTGCTGTCGTCACCGGGATTCCATTCCTGGATCCAAAAATCGAGACCAACGGCTTGTGATCCGTCACAAGAGTGAATTTTCTGCCCAAAAGATACTTGTAGAACTTCTTGAGGCCCCAGAAAATACCTAATCCTTCTTTCTCGATCTGACCGTAGTTCTTTTCTGCTGGATTCAGTGTCCTTGAAGCGTGTTCGATTGCCTTCTGTGATCCATCTGCCATGCGATGGAGAATAACTGCACCCAGTCCATATTGCGACGCGTCCGTCACCAATATCAGTTCTTTTGATGGATCGTAGTGGGTCAGCATCCTTGGAGAAGCAATAATCTTCTTCACAGCATCGAAAGCTTCTTGACATTCCTTCGTCCAGTTCCATTTGACGTCCTTTCGCAGCAATTCGTCAAAGGGTGCCCGCAGCTTGTGCAGGTCTTTCAGGAATCTGCCATAGTAGTTAATCTTACCAAGAAATGACCTCAACTGACCTATGTCCTTTGGTTCTGGCATTTCTAAGATTGGCTTGATCTTACCGGGGTCGGTCTTGCGTCCTTCTGCAGAGATAATCATCCCCAAATACCGGATTTCTCGTGCAGCAAAGGTGCATTTCTCGAAGTTGACATGAAATCCAAACTCCGAGACTCGCTGTAGGCAGCGTAACAGATTCCTATCGTGTTCCTGACTTGTCCGTCCTGACACGATCACGTCATCCAAGTACGCGCAGCAACCATCCAGTCCTGCCAGCATCGCGTCGATGACTTGCTGGAAAATCCCAGGTGCTGTCTTCACTCCGAAGCACAGCCGGTTGTAGCGGTACAATCCACGATGTGTGTTGATTACCAGCAAATTCTTGGCGTCATCATCCAGTTCGATCTGCAGGTAGGCGTCCGCAAAATCGATTGTACTGAATACAGTTCCACCATTCAACGTCGTCCCGATCTCCTCTGCTGTCGGAATCGGGTGTGTGTAGTCCTGAAGAGCATCGTTGAGTCCTGTGCTAAAGTCGGCACAGACTCGTATCTTCCCATTCGGCTTCTTTACACACATTATCGGAGCGGCCCATGGAGAATATGAGACCCGCTCAATGACCCTCATTTGCTCTAGCCTGTCCAGTTCCATTTCAACACTATCCTTGAACGGCAATGGCACTGGTCGCTTGGAGCGGAACACCGGTTTTGCTCCCTCCCGAAGCGCTAGGCTTGCCTTGGTTTTCTTGCACAAACCAAATCCGGTGGAAAATACATCAGCAAACTGTTTCTTAAGCGCTCCCACTTTCGTTCGATTCGCAGTTGCTTCTGATGATGTAGTTGTAGAAATTCCCTTGGAGACACGGTTACATACTGTATCGAACAAATTTCGAAAAACCGTGAACTGTTCCATCCAGTCCAGCCCGAGAAGACAATGCCTCCCGCTGTAGACGTGCGCAGTCCCCGTAATGCGCTCTCCCTGGCATGAAATGTTGCACTCGAATGATCCTCGGATATTCAGTTCCTCTCCACTGGCTGAGGTCGCTGTGAGGCCTGGGGGTTTCAGGCTCGGTCGACCTAGCGATTTCCACATGGCGTCAGACAATAGCGTTATGTCTGAGCCGCTGTCCATCTGGAGTCGCACCTTCTTGTCGTTGACTTCGACCTTGACAAACCTTCTCGAGACTGGTTTGGAAGTCACTCCATGGACGTTGCGCTTTGCACTGTTGCCTCGGCAAACAGCTGCATAATGACCCTGTCGACCACACTTCCGGCAAGCTGCATCCTTCGCTGGGCACGAATCCGTTCCACGGCATCCTTGTCGTCCGCAGTTACTGCACCTCCGGTCGTTGGTACGGGTCCCTCCCGAATTCCTCGGGTATTCCGGTCTTCTACTTCTCTGTATGTTTCCTTTGTTGTTGTTGACTTTATTCACATAAGTCAGTGGGTCCACCACCAGGCAGGCCTTACGTTCCGATAACGTATCAATCGCAATTGCCACATCTTCGAGACTCATCTTGGGGGATCTGTCCAGCGTCTTGATCAACCACGCACGAAGCTCCAGCTCTTCTTCTCCTTCCCTCAGAGTGTTGATGTACATGAGAACGCGGAACTGCTCGTCCTGCAGATCCGCAAAACGATACTTCTCACATGCCTTGTTTACCACCGAAATATGTTCCTTAAAATCATCACCTGGACTTTTCTTCATATGCATCAGCTCGTTCCTAACCCTGAAGATGGATTTCTTGACTCCAAACACAGTCTTCATCTTATCAATCACATCGCACAGCTTCATCTCCAAGGGTTTCAACGGCAGACACCGACCCTTAAACAGCTGCTCCTCAGTGGGTTGTAGGCGTGACAACAGAAACCGTATTCTGTTCGTCTCCGGAACTGATGATGCTTGCTCTTCCAATAGCGAAGCATAATTTTCATACCATTCCTCAAAGTTGGTTCCTAATTCCTTGTCGTAGTGAAAGAGTGGCACCGTCTTGTGCAACATCTGGAGCAAGTTAGCTGCCTCCTGTGACAGCTCAGCTACAGGGGCACGCACGGTAGTCGTCCTATCCGTCGTGTCAGCACCATTTCCCTCGAGTCGTGGTCCCATCAGCCTCTCCTCCAGTTCCTTCAGTTGTTGTTCACGCGTCGCCTCAGCATCGGCGAACTTCTGAGCCTGTTGCGTCACGGTCGTCTTCAGCTCCTTCAGCTGCTCCATCAGCTTTCCCAGCATCTTCTCCGTCTTGTCCTCGCTGGACATCGTCACGAGGGATCAAGCAACAGAAAACCGAGAAACAGATCAAGCAAGGAAAAACTAGGGTGTGAGAATACTGCACGCCCTGTAACAAAAGAGTATTCGCACCACGTCGGGAGTAAGATTACTGTACGCCGTCAGTAGTTTGAAGTAACACTTTCGAAATTAAAACTTGAACCAACCTTTTCGAAAATCCTTTTCGAAAAGCCAAAAGTCCGAATTTCGAAAATCCTTTTCGAAAATCCTAGTCGCGGTATTTCGAAAATCCTTTTCGAAAATCCTAGTCGCGGTGATATTCGAAATCACTGAACGCCAGTGTTGTGTCCTCCAAATCAGGCACACAAATGTAGAGTAGAAGTTTATTGTAGACACGGAATGTGTAGACGAAAGTGGTTTCGATATGAGATCGATCCCTCATTAGCTAGAGCGCTACTATTTATGGAACACGCTCGTATGCTAATGAGCTGCTAATTCACTAGACAGTAAATACTAGACAATACTAAATTCCTAGGTATACGTTATACCTAACAGTACTGCTCACCAAATATATGTCGTATCTTATTCGTAACCGCTCGGCGGCATGCTTTTACCCCGTATATAAGAACAGCGGCCTGAAATAGTGGAAATTTTCTCCGCGTCAGCGACCTTGCTTTGAAGATAAATGTTATCAGATTTCGCTTGGACAAAGCTTTCCCTTTGCCTTGTTTGATGAGATTTTCTCAACACAAATAACTGAAATAGCAGGTAATTATGCGACAAATTAGCTAGCAAATATCATAATATAATTAGCTAATTTCTCAACCTGTATAATTGGGTACCAGGCATTGAAGTACGGTAGACATTGAAAAGCCAAATCCAGTTTTTCATTAATGAAAGTCAGAGTACAGGATACAAATAATGGAATGTGAAGGCAGAGGATTGGAATTACAGCCTGAAACAAGAAAAGGGCGGATTACGTGAAACCTATAACATCCAAAGCGGTATAACATCCGGTTTTGAAAGGGATTTTGGAACTACATTTCCATGCATCATATGTCATATGCCAATGAGTACGATTAGAATAAAAAATCGAGCCCAATTCGAGCTCACTCGGCATAAATGCATAGGAATGCGGCTGGCTACCATACGTTTCGAGCGTGTGTTCACCCAGTTCAGATGCCGGTTTCACAAAAATTTAACTCCGGTTAGGATAGGTTAACTTTATCCTCAGGGTGGCTGCTCCGTAGGGTAGCTAACCTGCTAACCCTCCACCGATTTCACAAAGGTTTACCGCCGCAGGGCGGCTAACCCGGCACTACCCTTTTGGCTGCGCGTCCTGAAATACAACGTTGTGCTGACCATGAGTACGCAGCCAAAGTCGGCCAAAATGCCCGTTATACTCGATTTTAGTTAAGTGTTCGAACTATTTGTATGTGATATGTAAGGAAGGGCATAATTAAAGGTTAAAGTCGCTTCTAGACTGAATATTAAGCATCAATTGGATAAAAAACTTACCAATAAAGTAATCGTAAAGAGTGAACAACTTAGTTTGGCAATAAACTATACATTTTAATTTGTTTTTACTTATAACGGCTTATTTGCTTTCTTATCGAGCACGTTTTACCTTTTTGTGCTCATAGTTTGTGACAAATTTTGGGTAACCTACTAGTATATTTAGGTATTACTATTATATACCAGTCTTGTCTATGACAATTAAACAAAAAATATGCGAAAAAAATATGGAAAATATTTAATTCTCGTATGTTCTCATTGTAGTTCTTTTTGAAAATGTAAAGAGAACATAAATATACATTAAAAATAATCTTAAAACCTTTCTTATTGCATTTCTTTAGCAAATATTGCAAGCAAAACTCTTTGTTCGACATAGCCCGGGTTAAAGGGACGGGCTCATCAAAATAAACCTATAGTTTGCATGTTTTTATAATTTGTATAAAGGGGGTTTATTATAATATATGTACACTAAGTTACGGCTAGACTTTATCCCGCTGAAATTTTTCGGTGTCGATAAACTCAAAAGTATACCGTAGAAGACCAACAATTGCACCCTTATTTCCTTACCGCGTCTCCCGAGGATACCTCGCTCTGATTGGGACCCGGGAGACTATTTGTCCATATAGCCACATTCCCCCGGGACACGCGACAAGAAAATAGGGTGCAATTGTGTGTCATCTACGGTATACTTTTAAGTTTATCGACACCGAAAAATTTCAGCGGGATAAACTCTAGCCGAAATTTAGTGTACATATATTATAATAAATCCCCTTTATACAAATTATAAAAACATGCAAAATATGGGTTTATTTTGATGGGCCCGTCCCTTTAACCAGACTCCGGACTGGGGTTAACCCTGCCCCGCGTTTGACTTGGAAAGAGAGGTCATGGGTTAACTTTACCCCTGCTCGGGATAGAGTTATCCCGGGTTAAATTTTGTGAAATGGGTTTCTCTCTCGCGAGGCTGGGTTAGGGTCCCTACCCCGGAGTTAAATTTTTGTGAAACCGGCCTCAGAGTGCGCTGCCCGTATGCTCAGAGAGTGCCGCAAGTCGCGAAAGTGGACATAGACACATTGAAAAGGGTCCGCTAAGTTTCCTCCACAATAAAATGAAGTGAATTTAGAAGACAAAGTGATTCTGGATCTTCATTATATGGGAGGGAAGCAAATTTTATGTTTGATTCATATCTTTTTGGCCATTTTCCTTACTTTGTACAGAAAATAATCGAAAGACTTACCTGTCCAACGAGCGTGGTCACTATCTGTCTATGTCGGCTTTCGTCGCTTCTTATCAGGTCTGTCCCCACTTTTTCATATATTTTCCTCGTACACCATCCGATTGAAATCGCCGAAAGCAACAAACACAATGCCAAATAGGCTACAGTAGCCACAAAAGCGGGATTCCCATTTTGAAGTTCCCATACCGTATTATCGCCCGAAATTTCAGGAGTGAACTGCTGAAATAAAGACATCGATTTTGTAAACAGAAGGCGTGAGCTCAAAACAATGAGACGTTGGTGTGGGCCACAGGTGCGCCATGAGTGTTCGAAAGTGGAAATACCAATATTGTGTCATACTGCGCTCTCCAAAAGGGGGACTGATGAGCGGCCTACTCCCAACGCCCAGCCAAGTCTCATCATTATTGATGAAACTTGGGCCATGCGCGGAGAACCTCTGTCGCGGAAGTGCCGCACCGCGGCATCTTGGCGAATGATGGGCGAAACCGAGAAAATCGATCGAGGAACTGCCTAATTCTGAGAAAACGGTTCACCGCGCGCACGTACAATTTGAGCGTTGTTGATACATATCACATTTGGCCGGTTCATTCTGACAAAGACTCACTGTAAGCTTACCATAGCAATAAAACTCCACCTCAAATTGCATTGTCAAGAAAGAAGCCTCTGCAAAGTTGTACACATATTGCAGGTGGTCGAGGAATTCGGCACACACATCTGATTGGATTAACTAAAATAAAGAGGTTTGCGAAAAAAACTTTTGATATCGCGGTTCACTCATTCACTGGACCTTACCCATGATAAGCAAAAAAAAAATGAATTAAGTGCTGACCATCTCCTATTTCTTATATATGTAAACCAAAATCACCAAAACACATATCATATCTGGTAATTTTTGAAACAAATCGAGTACACCAGCGTTCTTATGCAGCTTATGCAAATGATAAGAAATTAGAGTAAAAAAATCTAGCTAAATTCGAACAAATTAGCATAAATACGTAAGAATTCAGTTGTCCAGGATGCGTTTCAAAAACCTGCCGGTATTTCGCATTAACCTTTCGGATAGGTAACTCATGCACCAACCACAAATTTGCTTGGTCTTGCTAGTTTTTCATTCGAACAACATTACCTCATATCCGGAGTGATCTTCATTTTTTGTCACGCAGGTCGATGTTGGCAGTGTGTTAGTTACGAATAGTGTCATCCAACCAAGAAGAACCAAATTCTCGAGAAGAAAAATTGCCGCGCCACATTTGACGCTATTCACTTCCTTCACCTTTCTGAATACATCAGTGGTCGACTTTGTGCAGTGTGAAAGGTTTCTTGCTATTGTGGTACCGCACACCACGCGAAGCCGTTAGTCTCTCAGGCTCTCAGGTTCTGGTTTCAGGGTCACATTCATAACTGCAGAACTGATAATAGAACCTGCATACTACAGAATTGCAATAAATGCCAACCTGCATACTACACAGTATCGGTGTATTATGAAGCAAGTCACAAAAACAACCGTTTCAAAATAAATAAAGATGAATAAAATAATTAAAAATATCGACACAAATTCGTTGCTGATCATTTCTGCGCCAATAAACGTTATAAAGTGGCCTTCAATGTGGATCTTCTGAAACAAAAATGGAATTTATAAAGTATTATACTTTTGAAAAAGTGCACACATATTTTGGCATCCTGGCAGCCACTGTATCAATAACCTATTTCGAATGGTTTATGTTGTTTTTATTCAATGACAAACTGTGAGTTATGCATTTATTATGAACGTAATAAATATTATATTATTATGATAGTAATGAGTTTTTCCTATACAGTGTCGTGTTTCTCAATCAGGCGGTACTCGGTACACCTAGTCACTTATGCAATTGAGCTCATTGTTTGCGGCAAATTTCCCCGTTGGATGTAGCTTTCTTGTTGTTCTTATCTTTGTGTTATATTTTGTATATTACTATCTGATCTCATTTGTAATAATAGTGTCTGGCCGTGCTAGAAATAAATCCCATTTTGTAAATAAAAAAAACTGGTAACGAATTAAAAAAATTTACTCACCAAGTTAACAAGGGCATTAATAGATGCAAATAACATATTCTGAATGTTGAATGCCACCAGTACGTATTTATATCTGCCGATTTGTGTAGAAGAATATTTCAGGATAAATATAATTGCGGCCAAATTAGCAATTAGGGCAATTAGATAGAACGCCCACGTGTTAATGGTTTGCAGCGCTTGCATTATTTACTTTTCACGTCGTCTGAGGAAAACTGGGAATACAGAAATTTCGCAGAGAATTCTAAAATGTGAAATACAGTTTTTTTAATTTTAATAATCAAACTATCAATCAATCATTTATTGTGGGGTTTCCAAATTTCCAAGTATGCCAAAAACCGTGTGTTTTCCTTCCAAGTATCAATTGCAAAATAGTGTGCCAATCTACCGTAATTTTGCGTAATTTTAACACATCCGCATTATAGAAAACCCGTCATTAAAGCTAAGCATTTGTTGAACAAATGGTCCCGTGGCGATCGGTCGTAAAAACTGCCTGTAGATATGCTCGTGTAGTGCCAAGATACGGTAAATTTTTCGATACTTGGAAGGAAAATCGGCCATACTTGGAAACCCCATTAAGCAAATTCAAGGAGAACCGTATATAACATTGTTGGCAAAATGCAAAATACAATGTGGAAATACAAAAGTAAACAGGAAATTTAAAAAAGCACCAAAACGAAATATAGATCATAGATGCAGCTTGCCCAATGCGTACAATAAATGAATTTTACGCGTGTATTATGTACGCTGGACGGCCTGAACCCTAACGGAATCTTTTTGTCAAAAACGAGAGATTTTAAATCCCCTGAGACAACAACTTATGCTATATTCCATATTTTGCCTTTTGTTAAAAGTCCTGACGACCCAAAATTCCAAATATCAGCACGTAGTCAATATGACCATGATTAGGAATTAGGATGTGTACCACCACATGATTATATGTAATTATACAGTGATGTATCTGCCCTGTCTAATGTACCCGATAATTGACGAAAGAAAGAAAACGTTCGCTTTTTGTACATCTGCGGAATGCACTTCACATTCCGTATACAGACTTATTGTGGTTTGAAAATTCTTAGAAAATGGGCAACGTCTCGGGACATTATGAAAATAGAAAACCATGCATTAAAGCGGCATGGCACGTGGTTTTGAAACATATGATGTATTTGTATGCAAATTTCTGTGCCGCAAAGACACATAATAGACATACAGCGTGTAAAAATATTTCTCAGGGTTGTGTGATAGTGTTCACGTCCGGGCTTAGTTTGTTCCATAGAGAGGTGACACTCATCAGTTCTATCCACTAATAAAGTAACCTACCCAAGATCAACATCTGTTAGCGAAATACCGGCCGGTTTTTGAAACGCATCGTGGACAACTGAATTGAAATTATAACCCACTTTGTCTACCTAATGGCATGTTAGCTAAAATTCAAACACCAAAAACCGATTAACCCATTGCGTGTCGTCTCAAACGATGAAACGCGGTACGAACCAAAAAATCTAATTCTAAAATCATAATAAATCTCGCCTAGCTTTGATAAAATGACGGTTTGATCGCACTGACGGCACATTATCCGATAAAGTTAATAATAACAGAAAAGAACAGAGACGCATTTTATCCTGTACCTGTACCCATGCGTTGACCAGTATAATTGAATGAAAAGCGGTCAACTCGTGGTTGGACGTTTTGTGCTTCCGAATAAACTCGAAACTTTTAATTTTAATTTTAAATTACATTAGTTTTTCCAATTAGAATTAGAGAATAGTGTACAAACAATGAAACCCCATCAACAATAAGCTGAATCACCGCGAATAATGGTTGTTTGTTTTTGTAGAAAATAATCCATTACAGTAACTCACGACTTCCATTTTATTAATTTAAATAAAAACTTGGAATAAGTAAGTGCCATCATAAAATAATGTCTTCTTCCTAGCCTAGGTGAAACCTACCGTAGTTTTACGCCATGCCAAGAAAAAAACTTCTTACCAAAAAGAAATAGGGAGGATATTTTTCTTGGGATTTTTAAGAAAATTACGTGAAATATCGTATTCGAAAACCCCCAAAATTCGCAAAGTTATGCCCCGGGTTGGTTGTCTTATATACCTCCGTTGTGTTACCGTAGTCGTACAAGATTTACCCGTTGTTTTGGCCTTATGCTAGATCATTAGTTATTGTTATTAGGCATTAGGGGACTCTCGGAGAAATAACGTTGTGTAACTCTACGTTTTGGATGACTGTTCCTGAAACCCTTCTCTTTCTGCACAAACGGATTCAGCAAAATGTTTCCTTTGGGCCCGACTAAGTGGAAACGTAGGTGGGGCACACTTTCCAATTTAATTTAAGCTTAAACATCAGCACTTCACGTGAACTTGCAATGAAATTCCTTCAGTCCAATGATTATCGGAGGCAAGCGAGGAATTAAAAGGATAAACGAATTACTACCTAATTTAATAAAATGTTATTATATTACGCTCCAACTTCACAACTGAATGTGCCCACCATGTCATAATAAACACTTTTCAACGTGTAAATATGAGCAACTTTTTGTGTAAACAAACAAAAGAAACCATTGGTACTGTAGTCGATTCGCAATCGGGTAAAAAAGAGAGAGAAATCGCGGGGTCTTGGGACCCCTTTGGTTGACGTTCTTTATTTGTATTTAATGATAACCAATAAACCGTTATTATAAATGGAAAGGTGTATTATACAATTGTATATATATATATATATAAGTGTATTTGGAACTCTGTCTTATAGCAGCAGTTCCTAGGGGAGCAAAACTACCTCAGGTAAGTCATCTACTCAAGTTGTTGACACTATGAGTACGGAAGACATTTATTTGAAATTACATTATCACAGAGTTATTGTAACACCGCACTCGAAACCAATGCATAGTTACTAATATGAAGTGCGCTTCTCTTGAAGCGAAATGCTAGCCTCTTTGGAAAATTTGCATATGATAAGCAAATCCTATGTATCCTATGCTAATTTTGTACGATCGTCCACGGCAATCGTACAAAATTAGCATAGGATACATAGGATTTGCTTATCATATGCAAATTTTCCAAAGGGGCTAGCATTTCGCTTTAAATTAGACTCCAGCTAAACTCCTTGTGAGACTCACAAAGGCGATCAAGCACGAAGAAAATTGAGGACTCATGTTTTATAACTGATCCCATTGGTTTTATACAAAATTGTCGGTGCCTTACAAGAATACTCTCGATGAAAACGAAAGAAAAACTTTTATTATGCAAACAATGGAGGATAATAAGTGAACAAGCATACAAGTTTCACTCAGGCACATTGGCATATATGGCCAGAAAATATTTAAAATAAATAATGCATAACATACTAGTTCATATAAGTTCACATCTTTAAAGAGATTTAAAGAGCTCGTCAGCCTAGGGAGGGCTCCCTATGTGTTGGTGAATACGGCCTCTGGGGCATCCGTTTTTTGTAGACCGTGCTTCGGTCAAAACCACATTCTATTTTACAATTGCTGATCTGGCGCGTGCCGACGTTGGCGCATTCGCGTTTGGAACATTCACCCTTTGGAAGCACGGTGTTTGCGAACTTGCGGAGGCCGGCTTCATCCCTGAATTTTGTAAATGTTTGGTTAGATTTCAAATAATTTGGTTTGGGTAAAGTATTTTTTTTTAATTCTTTCCTATATTCAATTATACACAAAGTAAAGGTACAACGTTTAATTGACTGCGTTCCTTTAACGGGACGCGGTCACTGTTTTGACCCTTCTTATGTATACTTTGTGTTTTTGTTAGCCACAGAAAACCAAATGTTATAATGCCCGCGAGTTATTCGGTCGATTAATTAGTTGAATAACGTTCGACGAGTCATTATCAGCACGGCCATATGCTGGACGATTGCTAGGGTTACGGTGCGTATTGGTTCGAGGACAACATTTTTCGTCATCATTTTACTCGCTGTTACCGCATTTCTTGCAAAAAATTTTCCCAACACTATGCGTTATAAATTATGAAGATAATAAAAACACAAAGTATACATAAGGGCCAAAACGGTGACCGCATCCCTTTATTCAAAAATCACTTTCGCTTGGCGTAAAATAGTTTATGGTATATCTAATAACGCTGGTATTACCTCACTGGTAATGCTGATCTCATATTGTGCAGAATTGCAGAATACTAAAATTTTAGTTAGGCACATTTACTTATGAAACGTGGTGTGCGCGACGCATGAGAACGGCGTGCACACCATGTTTCATAAAAATGCTCCTTAGGCAAAATGACAGCGTATAAAATGCACGCGATCTAGGATTTCATTGTGCTAGGTAAAACTACGCCGCTTGCACGCCACAAAGCTGCCGCTTGCATGCCAAGTTTCTCCCAATGGGGCATGCGTGGAATACGAAATATAGTACTGCTCACCAAATAAATTTCGTATCTTGTTCGTCACTGCTCGGCGACAAGCTTTTACTCCATATATAAGTACGACGGCCTGCAACAATTTTCAACAAATAATATAATAGTTTTATATGATTTTGCATGGACAATCGTTTCTATTTAGTCATGAGCATTTGTATGAAAACTTCGCAGTGAAATGCTCAATCTCGTCTGAAAGTATTCGACCAATTTACAAGAATGTGGTTAGGCAAATCGCAAATAGTCAACAAGTTTTATATACATAATTAGGATTATCCCAACCTGTATAATTGGGTACCATGCATTGAAATACGGAAGACATTGGAATGCCAAATCCATATCTTCATTTATGAAAGTCAGAGTACATGATACAACCAAAGGAATGTGAAGGCAGAGGATTGGAATTACAGCCTGAAACACAATGAATTGCCTAAAGAACATAATTCAAAATTAGTTGGTCCTTTGTCCTGTCCTGTCCACTTTCCAGAGCATACCATTTACAGCCTGGGAAGGAAAATAAACCAGTTAAAAGGTCAGGCTCACGAGAAAAACAGAATTTTGCTAGCTTGATATAATATTCCGGTTCTCCATACGAGTTTACACATGGGAACGTCATTGCGTCATTGCCATTAGACTCGGCAATTATAATATCCCGAGACTTCGTAGTTTTTGCATATTAATGCGAAAGCTGCATATATACATTTGGTTATATGCTAATTGAACTATTTCGCTAGCATTATGACGAAGTATCTTAAATTTGCATACAGTCCGATTAACTCCTATGTTTAAATGCCAATGTACGATAATATGGAGTGTCGGTACATTATAATTGCCGTGTCTAATAGCTACATCTGCACCATGGCATTTCCGTGTGTAAACTCGTAAGAAGAACTGGAATATTATGGCGAACTAGCAAAATTGTGTTTTTTCTCGTGAGCATGGCCCTTTGAAAATTATCGATTTGGCACTGTGTATAAATGTATAATTGTTCTCTCTTACGGTGCAGGCACACATGAAAACGGTGCGCGTCGACTTCAAATTCGTTAGTACCCGCTACGGGTAGTCGCGAGAAAATCCAGCTAGGGCTCACAGAGGTGCGCGGCGAAATATTGGCGCACAAGCGTTTCGCGCCATCAAAGCTTGAAAAACGTACCTGTCCTACAAGCGTCGTGGCAATCTGTCTATGTCTCTTTTCATCACTTCTAATTAGATCGGCCCCAACTTTTTGGTAGATTTTTCTCGTGCACCAAGCAATCGATACTGCCGAAAATATCAATGCAAATACAAAATAGGCCACAGTGGCCATGAAAGCTGGGTTCCAATTTTGAAGATCCCAATCCTTATCGATGGGAGAAAAGAACTAAAATAAAATTATTAAATTGATGATTGCTTCCTAAAGACTAATGGATCCTAGGAAAAATAATTTATTTGCGTTTAAAGCGAAATGCCGGCCGGTTTTTGACACACATCGAGTACACCAGCATTCTTATGCAGCTTATGCAAATGAACATAAATTATAATAAAAAATCGAGCTAAATTCGAGTAAATTAACATAAATACGTAAGAATTCAGTTGTCCACGATGCGTTTCAAAAACCGGCGGGAATTTCGCTTTAATATGACAATAAAACTCCACCTCAAATTGCATGGTCAAGAAAGAAGCCTCGGCAAAGTTGTATACAAATTGCAAGTGGTCTATGAACGCGGCGCATACTTCTGATTGGACTAACTAAAACACATGAAGGATTACGAAAAAAACTCCTGTTGATTCGCCAACCTTGCTCAGAATTGTGAATTTTATGTATGTCAGACCTCCTGTTCTTTCTTTTTTTTCCAACTATTCTAATTCCATTCCTACCAACATTCTGTTTACCTCATATCCTGAGTAATCTTCATATTTTGTCACACAAGAAGACGTGGACACCGTAGAAGTAATGAATAGTGCCATCCACCCGAGAAGGAGCAAATTCACCAAAACAAAAATTGCAGCTCCACATTTAACGCTATTGACCTCCTTCACCTTTCTGAATACATTATTGTTCTGCATACGGTAGTGATGGAAAGGCCGCCAGTGTCAGCCAGTGTGATGCGGCGTACACAGGATCGGTTGAGCGAAGGAATCGGCGCGCGTAAAATGAACGGCATTTGGCTCTCATGCGTTCCTCCAAAAGGTAGCCGTTTCATGGTTTAATGGGCGTGGGTTACCAGGTAAACCGGGTACCTCGGTACCTTTTGCATGTATTCATTTCCTGACGTTCATAATTATCGTTCTGAGGCCATATTCACCACTCCGCTTCACTCGGGGAAATATTCCCTGGGGACAGAAAATAGCATTCTAATGTGAGACACGCAGGGAAAAGACGGGAATTGAGTGGTGAATATGACCTCAGTGGTAACACCTATGAAAATAAAATAAAAGCAAAATATACGTTTGCAATGAATACCTGCAAACCACACAGTATCTGTGTATTATGAAGCAAGTCACAAATACAACCGTTTCAAAATAAATAAAGATGAATAAAATAATTAAAAATATCGATGCAAATTCGTTGCTGATTATTTCTGCACCAATGAAGGTTATTGAGTGCCCTTCAATGTGGATTTTCTGAAAGGAAAATGATTTGAATAAATAAGTGCTCGATTTTGACTCTAATCGCACTCATTTGCATGTGATGCATGAGATGAGAATCTGATTAAAACCAGCTGGTCTACCGCTTCAAAGCCGATTTGACATTAGTTGGAAAAATCTATGCTAAAATGCTGAGTGTTCGCAAAAATCTTTTTTTTTTCTTGCTGTTTTTTGAATCGCATCGTGGACAACTGGATTCCTATGTATTTATGCTAATTTACTCGAATTTAGCTCGATTTGTTTTTATTATAATTTATGTTCATTTGCATAAGCCGCATAAGAATGCTGGTGTGCTCGATGTGTTTCAAAAACCGGTCAGTATTTCGCTTTACTTTAACATACAGTAGAAAATTATTTTCTTACCAAGTTAACGAGTGCATTCAACGATGCAAATAACATATTCTGAATGTTGAAAGCCACCAGTACGTATTTATATCTGCCGATTTGTGTAGAAGAATATTTCAGGATAAATATAATTGCGGCCAAATTAGCAATTAGGGCAATTAGATAGAACGCCCAGAAGTTCATGTTTTGCATAATTTATTAGGTTCGTCCTCTGAAGGTCATCTAAGAAATTGCATGTTAGCTCTGAACTGGTTTACTTTTTTCGATTATGATTATAAATCACCAACCATGAGTCGCTTACAAATAGAACATTTAGAATTGCTGTTATGAATATATTTAAAGTGAAATGCTAGCCTCTTGTGAAAATTTGCATATGATAAGCAAATATGTTATGTATCCTATGCTAATTTTGTACGACTGCCGTGGACGAGCGTACAAAATTAGCATAGGATACATAGGATCTGCTTATCATATGCAAATTTTCCATAGGGGCTAGCATTTCGCTTTAACAAACATTCAAATAAATATGATAAAGAAAAAAATCAAAGCAACGAGAAATCACAGGTACTTCCCGGGTACTAGAATAATACGTGGACCCCGAACCAAGCATACCATTTTCTTAAAATAAATATTTTATTTAGATAAAATTAATAAAAAGTCCTAAAGATGCTTGTTAGAGTTAGCGAGCGAATCCCCGTGAGACGGGTACTTTAATTTTCAACTACACAAGCTATTACGCTCGCAAGTGGAGGGAAAAAGTTGATCGAAAAATAATCACATAACATGTCACGTTTCAAAACTTTGTTCTTAATTACTGCTTACTTACAATTAGTGGAGATTGTTATTAATCCTGCGGAAAAGAACGCCAAATACATATTTCTTCATTCTGAAGCATTTGATAAGTGGGACTATGATATATTGCATAAATGGTTAAGTCGTAAAGTGCACTTAAACTAAAGTTAAAGATAGTATTTCAAAATGGAATAACATGAAGACTGTTTTCCTCTTGGAGACAATTAAAAAAGTTCATGATCTCTAAACAAGCTATGCTTATATTCTGTATTCCATTTGTCAAAAGTGCAAAATATCCAAAAATTGAACTTCTGCTCCAATTTCCGAGTAGCGTACGTAGTCCATAAGAACACAATTAGGACGTGCACAACAAGTAATTATATGTAATTATAAAATGATGTAGCGGCCCTGTCTAATGTGTTACATAATTGGGAAACCCTCTGTTCTTCTACTGCACGTTTCCCGCGAAACAAAAATAAATCCCGCGTTTCCTGGCATGCTAACACCCAATCCCACGCAATAAGAAAAGTCGCATGTTTCCTGACAGATTAGCCAATCATATCCCGCAATTAAACATAGGCAAGGCCTTGTGTTAGCGGCAAGGCCCCTAATTAGCGCTCGCACTAAAAACCGAATCCCGCGTTTCCCGCTTGTTTGGGAGGAAACATGGGATTACGATTATCGCTAAACTGCGAATGAGGAACATAGCAAGACTGCACAATTGAGAAGCATAACCAATTTTTGCAGTACTGTATTTTGGATGTTCATTTACGATAAACGGCTCGGCATGGAAGGAGAAGTCACTGATTTTTTTCTCTGTAGACATCAGGCACAGAGTAAAAGATAAATATAATCTTTTGTTTTATTTGTGGTGATGCGCTTGCGCAACGGGCACACAATTTCAGGTGGCACAGCTGTTCGTGAGACGCACTTTTTGCGCCCTCTAAAAGTGCCTCTATACTTTATACAAACTTTCGCGCACACCTCGCGCACTCTGGCACACCATGATAGAGGATATAGTTGTACAGTACCCATTTTACAAACCAGGTACAATAATTCTTTTAAAAAAAAAAACAAGTAAACAGTGGTGCTGATTAACGGGACGCTATTATTGCCTGAGTTACGCCTGAAACAACCACGTTTAAAGCGAAATACAGGCCGGTTTTTGACACACATCGGATAGACCAGCCTTTTTATGCAGCTTATGCAAATGAAAATAAATTAGAATAAAAAAATCGAGCTAAAATCGAGCAAATTAGCATAAATACGTAAGAATTCAGTTGTCCAAGATTCGTTTCAAAAACCGGCGATACTGTAAAAGAAACCTCCGCAAAATCAACATTTGAAAGCCATCGCCGAGATGGAATGACGCCCCCTTGTAACTTGTATATTTAGTTTATAACCAAATTTGCTTTGCGAGAAATTTAATTTACACAATGTGCATCAAAATTCATGTGCTCTCAAAATCTAAAGTCTACGAAAAACGATGAACTGCGGTACAGTCCAACAAAAAAAACTAACTACACAACGCAAAAGAATTAAGTTTCTCATGCGCAAACCGATAAAATGCATTAGAAAACCGTCAGATGTAAAGATTTACTACTGCTTATGCGGTAGCGAAAACTTTAAAGCGAAATACCGGCCGGTTTTTGAAACGTATCGAGTGAATACTCCCTGCTTTCCTATGCTTCATATGCAAATGAGCAAAAATTTGAATAAAAAATAGACCCCAATAGACCCCTTTTAGCATAACTGCATAAGTTATGCTAAAAGCAATAAAAATTTATTGCGATTTGCAATCGCAATAAATTCAAGTAAAACACAAATTCATCGTAACCCGTATCTACGTGCTAATTTGCGTAATTTAATAGAAATCGCCAGCCAACAACTCGTGGATGTGGAAAAACTTTGCCTCAAATTGCATTGGTTATCCCAATTAAAATTAGTGCATAATATTATGCATTCTATATAGCCTGTTGCCTATTACTGATTAACACAATAAATAACGTTTTTTTCGCATTCCTGGAGCTCGCCTGCATCTACTACGTGAACAATGGTGGAGGTAGACAGTTTTTGTTTATTGTTTTGAAAATGTATGAAACATTGCAAACATTGTAAATGTTCTTCTGTTGTTATTCTGAGGTAATGCACGAAAAGTCTTTATTGCGGCGAAACACTCAAGCTTACTGCACTTACTGGTGAACTGATTTCTAGCAAGTTATTCCTTTTTTCTTTTTTCTCAATTAAACTCAAGCTTATCGTTGGATGTGGCTTAATTTGCCAACCTTATATCATCATTTTATATGATGCACACTTATATATAATGTATCAATACATTATTATTATAAACAGAGAAATTTCGGTAACTGTATACAAAAAAAAATCACCTAGCCAAAATAATTAGGGATTTTCTTCGGCTGAAACACAAATATTTTCACAAGGTACTCAATTCAGATAATACTGAAGCTGTCGGGTACCTCATTTTTCATTTATAAAGTTACTAGTCTCACTGACAGCGGGATGCCTGCAGTGTGACCACAGTGAACTATATAAAGTTGGGGGAATATGGAAAAGGCGCTTTTATGAGAGAGAGAGAGAGAGAGGTAGAGAGAGAGAGAGAGAGAGTGTTGCGAAAGACTGCTTTACTTCATCTGCGTACTTACCGGTTGATTTGAATTTGACTCTTCCATTATCATATTTCTTTTTGCAGAATTCATAAAACTATGAAAATAGAAGAAAATCGTCTGATCGCATTGTCACTTTTCGCTTGTGTGACCGTTCTAGTTGGGGCTTTATTTTCTATTATTCGTCTATCGATTGATATCCAAAATTATCAAGAAAATATGTTAGAAGAATTGGACGGATTTCAGGCAAGCGAATATTGAAATCACATTTTTTTTTGAAATCCGCCATGTTTCACTAAATATATTTATTACTTCTTTCACTGGCTTCAGTACTCGAATTTATTAGATTATGAATACTGTCGAAAACCAGAAAGCACGAGCAAACATAAATATTTTCAAAGCACCATGAATGTTTGTAAATGCTTCACAGAACTTAGAGGTGCAATTTATCAACAACATATGATTCACCACTCCGATTCCGTCGGGGAAATATTCCCTGGGGAGAGAAAATCGCATTTTAATGTGAGACGCAGAGAAAAAGACGGGGAATTCCCCATAGGAAATTGAGTATTAGTGAATATGGCCTCAGAAAGCAGAACAAACATAAATATTTTCAAACAATCATGAATGTTTGTAAATGCTTCGCACAACTTATTCTTCTGAGAGGTGCAATTTATCAACAGTACCTGATACTCGAATTTTTCCCATTCCTTTGAATAATCAATAAACTAGTCGAGCCTAATCGATGGACGAACCCTTTCTGTATTATTCCAGCACGACGCTACAAACTTATGGCAAGCCCTTATTTCTGAGTCGCGGTCTTTCACAAATAGACACCGTCGTGGTACAGATGATGATTTCTTCCCTATCGCACAACCACTTGAAATACATGAAGAGAAAACTACAAAGGATTTTGTCGGTAACATTTTTGTTGTATAACTGGACCGTATTCCTGTCGAGCATTCTCGAACTCCTCATATGCGAGCGAAAAGAGCGCCGTTGGTGCGCCAACTGGAATCGAACTCCTTTTGACGCCGTCCGCGAGGGACGCCGCGAACCCTACTACTTTGATTTCTGCGCGGTTTTTCATCACAGTAGGCTACATCACATTTGCGGTGCTTCACTCGCTGCGTTTAGAAAAATGTCACAAATTGTTTTCTTTTTTTTTGGAAATGCTCCCATTGCTTGTTGCAAATGAAACTCAGAATGTCGTTAAATATATTTACGAATAAATGAATGAATTTAGTGGAACGTCCTTCCTATTCTTCGTATTCATATTTGCATCGTCCGGCCCGCCCGATTTCATATCCTTCTCCTTCTATTCCGGCTCCACCACAGTATCCATCCACACCAAATCCGTGTCCCAGAGGCCCACCTGGACCAAGGGGGACTACTGGGTACTCTGGTCAAGATGGACCTCCAGGTGGCGGAATATTTACAACACAAAACTATCGCGATATTTGCAATCTTACAGCATACTTCAGGAATGTAAGCTATAGCCTTTTTCTACCTGAAAACAAGAAAAATTATGTGTTTTAGGTGATCCTGGTAAACATGGCGCTGATGGAATCGCAATCGCTATACCATTGGAATATCCAGGTTGTATACGATGTCCGCAGGGGCCTAGGGGCACTCCGGTAAGGATACTTACATCAACGATATATACTCTGGTCCTCAGGCGCGCATCGCGGAAATGCGTAGCCGCGTCCGCGGATTGCAAATTTGTATTGAAAAATTCGAGACACAGATGCACCTCTTTTCTGCGTCTCCGCCTTTAACATGCTAAAAAAAACACCTCTTTTCCGCGGACGCGGTTGCGCATTTCCGCGCTGCGCGCCTGAGAACGTAGTAGCAGTGATGAAATATTGCATGTATTATGCCACAACAGCTATGAAACGTATGTTGGGCATCGAAATAGACATGTTTTGTATGCAGTATGCAAAGTGTGAAATATGCTATCTATTCAACAGTCATTTGCATATAATACATGGAAATGAATTCGCCCATATATCCATATCACTTAATTTCAGGGCGACCCAGGAAGGGAAGGCATACCTGGGCAAGATGGCGAACCGGGCGTTATGGGACCGCCGGGTAGAAATGGACGTCCGGGACTTGCTGGACCAAATGGATTTCAAGGAGACCCTGGGTTACCTGGAGAGCCTGGACAGAGAGGAAAGCCAGGTGCGATAATTCTTATCCTCTAAGGTTTTCTACTTCGAGTCGAAACAGTCGACATACCATCGGAACAAGTCTCACTTTGAGGTGTTTAGGTGATTTATCCGCTCGGACAATCAATTTTCCCGGACGACAGGGTGCAGAAGGTGGCACGGGGCCAGTGGGGGACCCCGGTCAAGATGGCCTTCGAGGAAGACCTGGCCGTTTAGGCGAAGGGGGCCCAGAGGGACCACCGGGAAATCCGGGACAACCGGTAAGCCTGCATTCATTTTTCTAGAACTTTCTGTACTTCGAAATATAATAAATTGCTACTTTATGCAAGGCACCGCTAGAGGAGAGGGTATGAAATTTAAATAAATCTTTTTTTTTAATATTTTATCCTCCAAGAGCATGCACCATTATTCAAGGGTGGTACAATACAGTTTCAATGTGAGCTTGTGACTTATGACTTGTTCCGCAGCGGACCTGGGCCACCCAGCCCCAATACATATACATCTGATACCAGGGACGACCTGGCGGTGACGGCTATGTCGGACAACCGGGAATACCTGGGGAGAATTCTGACTACTGTAAGTGTCCGGTTGTGATTCCAAGACCAGCTTACGCACAACCACCACCTACTGTTGTGTCGGAATACCCGAAGGTGAGTAGCCCTTGCAATTGAAGAGATAATCACTAAGTAAAAAATATTACCTTGGTATGTTCTATGTACTGTACCACGCAGAAATGCTGTATTAGTTGATACGAGCCCGGTTTAGTTACCCATGTTTGAGGTATAGACTACTGCCGAAAAGTTGACAATAGAGATCAGCAGTGTTGTCATTTTTGGCTGGGATTCGTTCACAAGCATGCATCTTCACATATTTGTATACAATGATAGAAAGTGAATAATTTCAATACCGCTTCAGGTGGCCACTCCCTTTACACCCCAAGCTCCGCCTCCAGTGGCTCAGATGCTCCCGCCCCAACCCCAGATGCCTCCTCCCATTGGTCCCCAGGGTTACCAGCAAGCTCCACCTCCTGGTCCAGTTACAGTACCCTTTCAAGGACCCTTCGCCCAGCCACGATATAACACGTCACCCTTCAGTTCTCCAATGAGAAGACCAAGTTTCATACCACAAGCGTTTGGACCCCAATTCAACCCACAGCTACGACCACAAATGTTCAGAAATAACGCGCAACAAAACCCATTTTTCGGATAGAATAAGCCTAAGTTCTCGCTATCGGAGCGCATTAATTGAACATGCATAGCATATGCATAGACCGCATAGATACCTTCTCTAATAAAGCAATTTTATTCAATTTCTTCTCACGATATGAATGGAAAAGAACATACACTACACCATTTAGAAACATTTGCTTTGCTCCACGTTGAGCTATTTGTTTAAAACTCTTCTCTAAACGAATTGAGCTAGAGAGAGAGAAGAGAGAGAGAGAGAGAGAGAGAGAGAGAGAGAGAGAAAAGAGAGAGAGAGGGAGAGAGTGAGCGAGAGAGGGAGAGAAGAGAGAGTGAGAGTTTTCAGATTTTTTTATGCCGAAGCGAAAGCTGCTTGACAAAATATTGTTAAAAAAAACTCTAATACAGCTCCTCCGCTTGCCTTGAGTTGCATTTCTGTCCCTTCCTCTCCATTAGACTCAGACTCGCGCCTTCAAAATGCACTTTTTGCTACTCTAACGACGATGTCAAAAACGTAACGCAAAATCCGTCAAGATACCCAATAATCACTAATGGGGTTTCCAAGTATGGTGAAAATTTACAGTATATTGGAACTACACGATAATATTTTTTTATTTTTCATATTATATATGCAGGTTTCGTGCAGAAATACGGTAGTATTGACAGAATCGCACCGAGTTTTTGGGATACTGGAAACCTAGAAATACCACGCACAACGCAAAACATTGCTCCACGTAACCAGGAATAGTAGTGCTGAAACTGTGCATATTAGTGAAAAAAGAGTTGTACTGTAGGTGTACATTTATCGTTTAAATAATCTGCCCGAATTCGTTGTTCGTTCATTAGCGTAGTGTCCGGCGCTGTAGGAAGCAACTGTGCGTCGAGCTCTGATCTGGTTTTTTCTGATCTAATTATTTTTTAAATCAAGATATCGATAGATAATTAGAAGAAGCTGATTTCAGTTATCTAGTTGTCCATAACATGTTGTCCACCCTGGCCAAGTCTGGTGAGGATCCGCCCACTTTGGGCCGAAAGTTGACTGCCCCCGTTCTGCAATAATAGCACCAGTTTTTTAGTAATCTCCTTGAAAGTTTCTGTTTTGTTTGGTTCCTCTATGATTGGACATTCCGTTCGTTAGAGCTGTCTATTGGAATGCGTGTGTTCCAATCCTGTATTTTGTCCGTTTTGTACTTGAGTAATAACAAGTTTTGTTTTCATTTTCTTAGTTCCAGGGATCTGTTTAACTGCAATGGACCACTTAGACAATGAGGACGATCCGAACAGACCTGGAGAAGAGAATTCTGAGATCCTTGTTTTCACTCCACTGTAAGTTTTTGAACGGTACTTATCTTATTGTCACAGCTTCCACGTAATGATAGGAAGTGTACATTGTGAACTCATTCATCTGAATAATCTGCTTGACTATCCCTTCTGGCAGGATTGTGTACATGGGAACTGGGAACTCACATTATATACTTTTTTTTAAATGTTGTTTTGATTTAGTGGATCCGGTCAAGAAGTTGGAAGGTCTTGTCACCTCTTGCAATATAAGGGAAAGCGGATTTTGGTAATTTGTTTTGCTCAACTTTTTGAACGCGACACCTGGCGACTCGACTGTTGCTGAGAAAGTCCAGTTAAACCTCATAGTGTATTTATCTCCAGTTTCGCGTTTCCATTCCAGTTTCCCATAGTTAAGACGCGCAATTGCCCAACAATTGCACGTCTTAACTATGGGAAACTGGAAACGCGAAACTGGAGATAAATACACTACCATAAAGATGCAGTACTTTCGTCTCCTTTGTTGTCTTGTTAAATGACTAGCATTACCATTAGTTTATCTTTTTAATATCCTTCTCATTTAGCTAGATTGCGGGATCCATCCTGGTATGAACGGAGTGGATGCCCTTCCCTTCGTTGACATGGTTGACCTCGAAAAGATCGATGTTCTACTTGTAAGCTTTTTTATATTGCTGCAGCAACCAGCAGCCGTCTTGTCAATTGCATTAACCAGCTATCGTTATAGCGATACATAACTTCTTTGCGATGTATGTACTGAACATGCGAGTTCCCATTTATTATTTGCATTCAATTCTGTGCCGAGAGGAAGAATGGTCTCCTTTTGTTTGTGTGCTCGTTTGTTATTTACCAGTTAGGTGTATGTTTACAATTGCCGGAAGGACGGAGACCTTTTATGCCTTATTAGTTACCAGCCGGATTAAGACCCCTATGGGCTCCCAACACGAGGAAATGATTTTTGTTCCCATTGTGTATTGCCGAAAACGATGAAAAGCCTTCGTTTCCGACATTGTGACAAAAACTCTTTCTCCTTTATATAATAAGATCTTCTTTTAGATCACGTACTTTCACTCTGGCGCTCTTTCACGATGCTATTAATGAAGACAAACTTCAAAGGTCGGGTATTCATGAAAAGCGACCAAGAGTATTTTCCGCCTGCTCATTTCGCAAGGTATGGAGTTAGAGAAATGTTTTGCTAAATTTGCACCTTACTGCTTACTGCAGTGACGCGATTAGGCTAAATTTATAAATATTGTGATTCGTGCGTGCTTGTGATAGATCGCCATGATGCCATGATTTTGATAAATTTTTAGGTGGCCAAATTTGGTGGATCGGACTCGCGAATGTTGTTCACTGAGGATGATATCGATCGGAGTTTTGAGCGAATTGAGGTATTTTTGTCTTCTTTTTTGTTTTTGGAACGATTAAACTCCTTGTTCTAATTGTTGACAGAAATTCTTCGAATTTGTGTACAACATTGAATTCCATTAGAGGAGTTGAAATGCTCACTTTACAGCGTTTTGATTTACAGTCGGTCAAATCTGATTTGGTCTAATTGCAGGAAAAGGTATGGGGAGTGCAAAAAAAAGAGCACGTAAAAAAGAACACTATCATGTTTGTTCCCTTTAAAGCGAAATACCGGCCGGTTTTTGAAACACATCGTGAACAACCGAATTCGTACGTAATTATGCTAATTTGCTCGAATTTTTATTCCAATTTATGCTCATTTACAATTTATGCTGCAGAATAATGATGGTGTACTCGCTGTGTTCCAAAAACCGGCCGGCATTTCCCTTTTCTTCTAGGTCATTGATTTCCGTGTGCAGGCGGTACAGATCGACTTGGATGGACTGAAATTTTGCGCCTATGTTGCTGGTTCGTTGTTTATCATTTTCTAACTATTTAAATTTATTTTATAATGTTTCCGGACGATATATTCTGAGTTCTGGAACAATTATTATATTTTGTTTCTGTGACCGTGGTTAGTTCGCCAGTCCATTTGGTCAAATATGTTCTTCTGGCTGATCAAAGCTGGCCAGCCCAGCTACATGTATGTACTGAATCCTGACATTTTCAGGGCACATGCTTGGAGCCTGTATGTTTTTGATCGAAATCGCGGGCAGTAATTTCCTATGCACTGGCGACTTTTCCCGCATGGAAGACCGTCATTTGTGTGCCGCTGAGATTCCACCTGTCAGACCAGATGTCGTCATTTCTGTGAGTTTTATTACTCATTGCGCTGCCTATGCATCGCATCATCTAGGAACGTGAGAAGTGCTGGTACTGTAGCCGCTTCAATTTTCATTTTTGTTTTGTTTTAGTAAATCAGTAGTTCAATTGACAATTTTGAATGGCCAGTGATGTACCTTATTTATGCATTTATTATTTCGCGTGCGTGTGAAGCATTGTGATTTTTTTAAGTACGAATTTTTCTTAAATAAGTAAGAAATAAGGATTTGCCGTCATTTTAGGAGTCAACCTATGGTACGCAGTTGCACAAGGGCCGTGAAGAACGTGAAACGAGGTATATTGATTTTTCTCGTTATTTTCGCATTCTGTTTCAGTTTCACTATATAACGCGTATCTTGTTTGGCTGCTAATATACCGTTTTAAAGCTATGTCTCACCTGTTTTCTGAAGCTCGTGTTGATGTAACATTGCCCTTTGTATTTTTCAGGGAGTGGCACATTTTGAGAATACTGGCCCTTGAACTGTGCTCTCCCGACATGCTGCGAAGTGGTCTGAGCCGAGAATTATTGGATGAGCGGGAATCGAACCCAGCGCCTTTGGACTACCGCGTTAACCACTGCGCTACCACCACCCAGTTTTTCGATCAGAATAAAATTATGAAATTTGGCGTAGGGCTACCAACAATTCCCTTCCCTTATACAATTTGCATTCACTTTCGCATATTTAAACCCTTGGTATGGTAAATCTTAAGCTGGGATTGTGGTATTTAACCCCACCCCCTACAGTTTTGTATTTACTCACTGTGTAACGCCTTGGCGTCTTGGCGACCTTAACAGACCTGTCGCCCATACGGGTATGCGGTTTGAAACTTTGGCGGTGGGTGGCGGTAGCGTAGTGGTTAACTCAGTGGACCGGTAATCCAAAGACGCTGGGTTCGATTCCCGCTCGTCCAATACCCCAATTTTTCGATCACATTAAAATTCATTGAATTTGGCTTAGGGCTGCCAAAAAGTCCCTTCTACAGTTTGCATTCACTTTCGCATATTTAATTCGGAAACTTTAGACTTGCCAAAACTTCAGCAACTTCCCAGCAGCTCATACACATTGGTGGGCACGATAAAGGAGGTGGGGTTTTATTTTATTTTATTTATCTTTTAGCAAAAATTGAATCGTTTTATTCGTTTTCATTTTTCTTTCAGCAAATAGTGAATTTTGTCAGTAAACAGTTTGATGAAATGTAAGAAAGGCATCTGCAGAAGTTGCGCAGTATGATTTGATTGTTGGCATTACATTTAGGCAAAGTTGTTTTATTTTGTTTTGCTTGTTTATTTTTCTTGTTCACCCATTCATTTTTAAGATTTGCGGCGATGATGCAAAAATCTCACTGTGAGGAAGGAATATTAAACTAAGGCTAGAGGTGAGGTTCCTTTTTCAAAATAAAACTTGAAAAATATAATTTAATTAAGCTGTGCTAATGCGTTTGTTTTATCATATTCACCGATGAGCTCTAGACACACCGGATTAGAATGTTTAGAATTTGAAATCGCAAGAAGTTTCTCAGAAACAGGTTATGAACGTCACTAGTCATTAGTCAATTCAATATATTAGTATTATTTTATAGTCTGTATTTTATTCACTGACACCGAACATATATTTAATTTGGGTCCACGAAAAGGAGGCGATAATTGAAATTTCTTATGGAAAAGTCACGTCATCTGATCCACTATTGGACCATTGACCACATCCAAGGACTGCAAGGACAGACAAGGTGGAAGATAAGCCAGAGCATTAGCCTATGGAGGCCAGTGCAGCGTAGTAGTTTGAACGGATTTAATAAAATATGTTAGTTGCATTTAGTTATATTAGTTGTTATTTCGTTGTTAATGATAGGATAGGTTATTACGGTTGTCAGTTCACTACAAAATCAAATGAAGATTTGTATAGAAGTTTTTGTTTCGATAACAAACACGTTGTTGTGCTGTGTGATCTCGCTATTGATTGTTGATTGTTTAAAAATCGTTCAATAAATAAATAATACATTTTTTCTATATTATATTGTCATTTTGATTTATTTTATGGAATGCGTTGTCATGATGCCTCTTTGGACATTGCCGCATTCCTCACTCTTCGGTCAGAGGGGGGATGCCAGCTAGCTGGGTGAAACAATAAATAAACTGTTTACCTCGGTATGTACAATTACGCAACACCGACTGCCAGGAGTTCGACTATAGCAGTTCCTCAGATACCATGCCGTCGAACAACAAAATGGGAACTCGCTCTATATATTAAACGGAATAGCAGCCAGTGACTAACAAGCCGCAGTCGTTTGCTGTAGCGGATTTGTAACTTTCTGTCATGACTTCTCAGAAAGTAACAACACGTGCGCACGAAATAAAAGAAATAACACATAGTCCTGTGACAGATACCAGCACGATCAGCTAGCTTATGGACGCCGCAGTCCACCATCAATACGTCGACTGGCTTGCATGTTGGGCGTCAAAAGTGCCACAGGCAAAAATGAATATAACAATGCAAGTAGCATTGCGCTTTCACTGAATATGTGGTCGAAAAACTAACATAGTTTATTTGCAAAATCACGACAAACTTCGGACAAACAGAACAAAGATACAAGTAATTAGCTCAGCGAAAATACGGTTTCAAAAAATGTAGTATTGCAGATCTATAGAGTATATAATTTTTTTTTAAAACGAGTGCCCCTCCTCCGTGCCCAGTTTGGAAACAATGCGCTGGGAAGATTAGGAGATGCAAATCCTGAAAAGAACGGTCTTTATTTATTGTCTATGTTTTTAAGTCTTATGGGTGATTACTATGTGTTCCTATGATTGATTACCCGAACATGGACATACATTTGCATTTTGGCTTGTGCGTTTATGGGGTTTCCAAGTATCCAATCTTAGTAATATTGGTAACCAATCTTGCTACGTTAGGCTACGAACAATTACAAAATACCGTTCAAAAATGGAAAGCAATGCAGTACCATAGACAATAATATTTCCAGAACAGAGACTATATAGACAGGGACATGTTTATACGATGAAATAAAAGACTCACTTATACAGATGTTGTCACGTGGCCAACTTCAGAATGTGATTCGGCGTCCTCCGCAGCCCCAGCCATCTCAATCTTTTCTAATTCAATCTCAGAAGCCCTGATGTTCTTTCGCTGATTCTTAAAACATAAATATTTGAAAAAGAATTTTCTTTGTAGGACATTCCCAATTGGGAAGCCTACCAAATGCCAAACCAAAAACGGGTTAATGAGGCTAACATACTGTCATGGATAAGCTAAAAGAGATAAAAGTCTACCATTGTTCGTTTCATGGGATGCTGGGCCTCGACCTGAATTGCCCGTCGCTTGGCCGCACACAGATGCTGACAAGCTCTGTGAGTGATCTCTTTGCATCCTGCAATAAGGTTTAAACAGGAAACCAAGTTGTTCGCTCTGTAGCGAATAGGCAAATTAAATCCTCTCTCTGTCACACACATACAACAACACCAGAGGCCGTATTTTAAAACAAAACATTGACTCACGAGTGCAAATTTTTTTCTTCACAAAGAAACCAACTTCCTTGTCGCAAGTCGCACAGACTCTAAAAGATAATACGTTTACGCGGATATGTACAAGGAACAAGCGACTTATAGCCTTTTGTCAGTTTTTTTTCTCCCATTTTGTTTACATTTCTTTTCTTTAAAAAAAAAAGTCCCAGGGGCTCAACATTAACAAGTGAATTCCGATAAAAAAACTCACCTTTTCTTTGGGTCTGTCGTTTGGGTCGAATTATCTCTCCTAACCGATCCCTTAGACTCAGCTTCCATCTGGAAAAGACTATATACTAAAAACGTTAACAAAAGCGAAATACGGGCCAGTTTATAAAAACGAATCGTAGACAACTGCATTTTATGAATTTATGCTAGACGGGTCTTTTTGTTGCTGATCATATGCATATGATGCATAAAAATGCAAATGTTCATGGTGCATTTCAGAAACTGGTCGGTAGTTCGCTTTAAAGTTGAGCGAAATGGGCAGATGGTGAAGGTTGGGCGAATACTTTTCACAAATAAAGCTAAAAATTCTAAAAGCAGTGGCCGTATGCACGAACGCGCCGGGGAGCTCCAAGCCTCCCAGCGGGAGGTTAGAGAAAGAGAGGGATCACACGAATCAGGGACACACAGAGGCAAATTCTCCCACCCTGGGAGGTTCCCGCTGTTGGTGCGTGCATAGGGCCACAGGCAAACTTGACTACGGGATACCGTAATGGCCTGAAACAAAACAAGGAAAATTGACCAACATTCAATTCAAAAATTTACAGACAATTTTGAAAAAAAAAACTGAGAGAATGTTCTCGTGTGCACAGATTTTAAACATAGTAGCTGTGTACGGTACGTAGACACCCAATAGAGGCGACATTTTTATTTTATTTTTCAATCTACACCAATTGTACGCCACATGTTTGGTAATTTTTTTTCAAAATGGCGACAATGTAGTAAATTGGGTGGGAAAGCAAATAAAATTCCAACATATTTTAAGTTCCAACATATAAGAAAAATTTCAACATATATATCGGTAATCGGTACCAGCGGTTTGTGCCACGGATTTTGGAACTGCATTCCCAAGCACCACGTGCAAATGAGTATATGGTTTGAATAAAATACCGAGCTCAATTCTTATTTAACATAGTACATAGGAGTGAAGTTGTCTGTCTTCCGATTCTTACGTCTGTCCAGCATATTTTCGGACTCAGCGCTGCAAAACACGTAGGGTAGGAATAAGGAGGCAAAACTATGCAAACTGTGAAAACTTATTTTGTCCAAATTGGATCGCGCAATCGCAGTAGTATAGTTATATAGTACCGAGTTGTATAATACTATAAGAAAATTAAAGAAAATAACTACTTTCTGGCCATATTATGACAATTATAAGGTCATTCCGAGACTATATAGCTACCCCACCTAGCTGACAAAATTTTCGGAATTTTCCATATTCCGAGATGCGCACAAAATTTGCATGCCCACTATGGAAATCAACTATTTACTACGATCAAATTTTTTTTATAGAATTCACAGCTTTATATTGTTTTACTCCTTCCAATTAAAAGCTTTTGCTTTGTAAAGCATGTCTTTCGGAATTTAATACCATCATCTTATTATATAAAGGAGAAGAGTTTACTTGGCCTTTTGTTTGTATGCACGAAACGAAATCCTTTCATAAAGAAAATTTTCTATTGCCAAAGAGCATACAAAATCTTTGCCGCTGGCGAGATTCGAACCCACAGCAGGGCACAACCTCTCGATTCATAGTCCAACAGCTGTTGAGCTATGCTAGCTTATCAGAAGAGCCCGTATTTTCGCGTCACTGGTAAGCCTCCCAATTGGGAATGACCTACCAGTGGAAGAAAAAGCGCTAATTTTGGTGTACTGGTAGGAGACGCGTCGCGTGTTGCGGTTTCCCAATTGGTAGCGGACTGGGAGGGCTGTTGCATGTATTAGGCCTACCAGAGGAGATTACCACTTCCAGGAGTCTACCACCGGTAGGCCTCTCCCATTTCCAATCTGGTAGACCTACCAGAGGAGATTGGGAATGGCCTACCAAAATGCCTTTCCCAAAGTGGTGCGAGAATACGGGCTAAGGATAATCCTCTGCCCTACATACAGCACCTTCAATAGCAAATTTGCATGGTAGCCTTAGTCGAGTGGTGATCCAAACTGATTATTATACGTTTCCACAATCAGAGACGTGTGAATGTGTGGGAGGAGAAAGAGACGAGAGTTAACTTTTTAAATTGTAGCAATAATTTTTTTACAGGGAAACAATCGGCCGAAGGCCGATTCTTCCAGTCGGAGAAGAGCCCGTAGGGCTCTTCGAACGGCTGGTATTTTGATGAAAGGAAACTATTTGAGCACTTCATTCTCGTGAGCCTCCTCCTTTAATATACCAAACAACGAAACTCAAGAGTTGCGCGCGGCAACAGTTTGGAGGTGTTTCCCGCAAAAGAATTTGATGCGCGCCGCAAAAGTTTTTTCACCGACTCCGGTTGCCGTTTTGGTGCGGGAAACACCCCCAATCTGTTGCGGGAAACACCCCCAAAACGTTGCCGAAAAGGTGCGGAAACGGTGCGGGATAAGTAGCAACTGCAAAAAGAAAGCATCGTGTTGGATTCGAACCTACACTCTTGTTAGCTACTTTCTCTAAACAGCGCCCTAGACCACTCGGCCAAACCACACACGTGTGCTTGCGGAAAAACATAGTTACATCAAATGTAGTTACGGCAGATCCTCCGAGCGCTTTCAAAAACGTTGCCGAAAAGGTGCGGAAATGGTGCGGGGCGCAAGTTGCGCCCCGCACCATTTCCGCACCGTTTCCGCACCTTTTCGGGAAACACTTTGCGCGCCATTTCTATTCCGCGCGCATTTTGTTTCCCATTCCTTTGCGGCGCGCATTTTGTTTCCCATTCCTTTGCGGCGCGCATTTTGTTTCCCATTCCTTTGCGGCGCGCATTTTGTTTCCCGAAATGGTGCGGCGCGCAACTCATCGGCTCTCAGTGAATGCATTCCGAAGGCATTCCGAGATGGTTTCCGAGATGCGTTCCCGAGGTGGATTCCGAGATCGAATTCCGAAAATATTAGCGCACTCAAAATACCAATCGCATTCCGAAACGATTCCGAGATCGGATTCCGAGATGAAAATTTCAGTTAAAATACGGCCTCTGGACTAAGATTAGGATGTCGGAATGGGATCCAGATCCGGAAATTTTGCACATTTCTTCTTCAGAACGTTCAGCACATCGCGTTCACAACATTTGTTAGCATATTTCGGCCTCTCGGAAAAATGAAATTTATGCTTATTGCGGGATCTACCGAAGGGATGGGCAATTATCATCGACTCTGGAGCTTGTGGAAATGATAAGCAAAATTTTAACGGAAATTTTGAAACGTGTAGCAAATTTACATAAATAAACCAGAATTATGTCTGTTCTTGTTTGAACTAGGTTCAACGGTGGAAACAACGATGCCAGAATCTATTTATTGGCTCAAGAATGTAAGGCAAGGAAACAGGGAAAGCTTGACGTCTTCTTGGTCTTCTGAGTCCGAAGGGATGGGGGGCTCACAGGCCTCTCTGCCAACTCCAAGTGACGGGGTTTCGTTCCTCTGCGTCACTGGCCACTCCGCCATGCGTCCATACACCAACCACTGTCCAGGGGCCATACAGTTTGGAGCGGATCTGTTAACCGCGATCAGACTTATGGGCTCTGTCAGACCCTAGGCAGTTTATAGGAACTCTGCCAACTTGTGCGAGTATTTTGGAGAGGACGCCCGCCTCTTGGTAGAGCTCTGTCACCAGTGCTTCCACAATCTCTAGTCTTAATCAACAGTATTTATACATTAGTTAAGAGGCTAATACAGTACGTAATTACTGTGATTGCATAAACATCGTCAATACTAGACATAAGTTACAACTATGTTATAGACTACGTTTCGTGGATAATTATATGTATTTCTATAGTTGCAACGTAGAGTTGCAACAGTTCTGGTCATGTTGTGCTCCCGCTTTTTTTGCCTACGACTATAAAACGTCAAATCAAATGTACGTTACCTATTATTGAACCTTTTTTGGTTTATTTTTGAACTGTTTTATAATCGATGGTGTCTGGATGTAGGTGGCCTATGTTTCTTAGTCTGTTTGAATCATTTCCGTCAGGGTTCAAACTTCAAACTTTTCCACTCTTTCCAAAAATGTGCTTTCCACAAAAGGGTAGGAGTAAGTCTTGTAAGTCTTCATGCAAGAGGACAAAAAATTCTGGGTAGCTTTTTGCACGCGAGCTCCAACTATACAGCACAAAAAAAGAGCGCTCACTAATTCACAGATAACCGATATTTCAATGATTTCAAAACTACCTGATTGCAAAAACGAAAACAACTTCTCGTTCGCAGAGGGCCGCAGTTGATCTACACACATATGTATATAACATCGATGGAAATGCTTAATTTGTCCAAGGACACCGCCGATTGCCAGCCTTGCAGTGTGGTGCCCACTTCTTGTCAAAAAAAATACCTCCTCACGGCAGGCTAACCAGGGATTTATTTTCTATGTCGCCGTCTAGAGGTGAATCTGCGTAGGCCACGTGAAAAGGCATAGTTTCAGCTACATTTTCAATAAATAAAAGTGTTCGTTATATTTTTCAGAAGCGAGTAATTGGCCTTCAGAATTTTTAGCACGTTATGTATGTAAGGCAAAAAACGGCTAAATATTTAGTTGCCAGATTGCAATTTTCAGTCATTGGTAGTGTAGTGGTGAAGGCATGGGATTGGCAAGACGAAGGTCAAGGGGTCGATTCCTCTATAATGATGTTTTTTTTGCAATTTTTTTGTGTGTCTAATTTTGCATTGAAGCGCTAATAATTATGTTTAGTTACTTGTTTTAGACTTTCAAACACTTTCCTAGTGTGAAAAAACAACCATACCTGCCAACCAATACCAAAAAATGAGAAAAAAAATTCCAAGATTTTCTGATAAAATCATGGTCCAAAAATTTCGATGCCATAATATAAATTTTTTAAATGAATATTTATTTGCAACACGGGTCGTACCACTACGGAAATCGATAATAAAATGCTTGCTTGATTAGAATGTGCGCAGACAAGGAGAATTACGCCGCGCCATGATAATGCCATTGGGCTCCTGATCGTTTCATAGTTGGTATTGCATGGCTAAACAAACTACAAAGTATAAACTTTGTAGTTTAGGCTAGTACACATTGGTGGAAAGCATTGAAGCACCTTATATATTCGGTTCACTGACCAAAAATGCTCTTCGACGCTGCCGAAGTAGTTTCACTATTCAAGGATGGGTTTGGTACGTTCGCCGGACCTCTGCTACATTCTCGTTTAGAGTAAGAGCTATCTGATAGCTTCTCAACAATATTACGTGCCACTCTCGAAGGAGAGATATTTGTCGACCAGCCAAATGATCTGCTACGAGACGAACCAACAGTGGACGACGACATCATTGCGTAAGCGGGCTGTACAAGAAATAGACTTTGAAAACACTGTGTTGAACCCACATTATTTTTATATCTTTTATTAATATGAGAATCACGGAGACGCAGCTGATTCGGACATAACAATTATTATCATCACATGTAAGTGCCAAAATAAACAGATGCAAGTGGTACTTCACGTTTAAACAAGTATTTTAAATGGGATGAAACGTTTAAACATCGTTTGTCCAAGCAGTGATTGATCCATCATAACAGCCCACGACAACATCGCCGTTCAGTGCGTCCATTACCGTTGGTTCGTCTCGGAATTTATTGTAAGATCCGAGTTGTACAGGGGTCGATCCAAGTGAATAGGCCTGAACTTTTAATTCTGTATTTCCAATCGAGAGAGTGAGAGGGAGAGAGAGAGTAGAGTGCGAGAGTGCGAAAGAGTGACATAGAGTATTCAAGTGTTTCTACGAATGTTCGACTAACCTAAAAAAATTCGTCTAGCTAGCGTTCAGAAAAAACTAGTGAATGAAAAAACTGGCCTTTGTATGAGTGAAGGCTCAGCGTAAAATATTTATTCATTATGAATCTTCTTGGTGTATTTATTTAAGTAAAAGGATAATACTATCTGAGATATAAGTCGGTAAACTATCCATAACTTGGGAGGTCAGTTTGCTACCGGCGAAAATGTAGTTACATGAATGGAGAGTTGGAAATTAGGAACTGAACGTTTTGAAAGGGCGATTAACTACATCTTCATTCTCTAGCTCCTTCAACCCTATAAAACACGTTTAGTCCTATTATGACGGTCGACAGTATGGGTTCACTAAAAATCACCCTGTTGTACGGCAAAATTAAACAATGAGCATAAAAAATATTTCTTGAATTACTCCCTAGGAAAGATATTAGGTAAAAAAGGTGTGTATTGATCGACCTTCCGATAAAAAAGTGCAGCAAGATAAACTAAGGAAGCTAATTGTAAGAGATATGACTGAAACACACTGTTTTGCATGGTTTTAGGTAAAATAAACGATGAAAACTACAGTATATTTTGCTCAAAACAGTTTGTTTCAGTCATATTTCTTAGCTTTCTTTGTTTATCTGGTTGCACTTTTTTATCGGAAGATCGATCAATGCACAGATTTTTACCTAATATCTTCCCTAGGGAATAAATCAAGAAATATTTTTATGCTCGTTGTTCAAGTTTACCTTTGAACAATCAAACAAAAGCATAAAAAAACAGTGTGATTTTCTAGTGAACCTATCCCTTTAATTATATGTCCTGTCAGGTGTCAGGTGCAATACAGAAACCGGTTCCTTTTCAAGACTCGGAACCGATTGGAGAGTTTCGCAGCTAATATAGGTTATTAGGTGCCTTTGTTAGCACATACCCGTATAGCCGTTGCTGTGAGCGCAAAGACGGCTCCTTTACTTTTGACCACTCCATGTAAAAAGCTTGGATCCGATTCTTTTTCAACTTGGAACGTGTAACATGGATGTAGGTCGCTCTGTCGAAGTACGAGCACCTCGCCTCTAAACATTGATAATATGGTTTAATATATCTGACTAGTGACCCGCAATTGACACAATGTATAACAAGTGAAGAATATGCATGCTTCGGGTCGCGGGTATTTGTATCTTCTCACCTAGTATGACAGCAGTGTATAAGCCCATCGGTAACGTTCATTCTAACATATCCGTCACTGGCTGTTACGTTATCCAATCTGTGTATTTGGATGGGGACGTTGAGATTTCGAATATCTGCGGTTAACAGTTTCTCGTCGTACAATACGTACAGTATATTGTCCTGCAATGCAAGTGTTTTACGCACGGTATTAACGGGCAAATCTTCCAAGCAAATCTTTTTTGTTTTGATGAAAGTTCAGAAACTTTACCACAACTGCATTCCGGATATAAAATAATATATTTTCGCGACTCTGACTACGGTTGCTCGTGGAACCGTTTAATAGGGAAAGCTCGGCTCATATTTGGTGGAATGCGAAAAATTTCTGAAACTCTAATCTTTCGAAAAAAGTCCTTTTACGTAAAAATCAATTCTGGGGGAGTAATAACTGAAAATGGGAGAGATTACACTAGAATGGGCGTACATATCTTATACATATATCCTAAGAAACAGGTGAGCCCTCTTGGATACGATTATTTGGGTTTTTTTCGTGGGCCTTCCCATTTAGCTCGTGACCAACTCGTGACCGAGTTTCATAGAAAACCATCATGAGTTGGTCACCAAATGGTCACGAACCAGTCAGGAATAGTCACCAGATGGTTTTTGTGTAAAAACCGTCTGGTGGTGGGAGAACGACGGTTTTTTTCTGTGACTATTTCGTTTTCCTGTGATATGCAATTCCTCGCTAACAGCTGCTAAGAGTAAGCCCTGGAGTTGTGACATAAAATCATAGTTGCATTGCAGGGTATTTAAAGCGAATGTCAACCCGGTTTTGCATGTTGGGCTAAAAAAAGCTTACTTTTTGTAGGTAAGGAAAGTGAACGCAAAAATAAACAAAAAAAAATTGTTTCGTGAGGCAAAAGTGTGTGCTAAAACGGTCTTTCTAGATGAGTTGCAAAAAAGCCTTTTTTTCATCGCGCGCAGATATAAAAAGCGAGGGTGCCGATAGACAGACAATATAGATGCAAGTTGTAAACTCTTTTGTTGTAAACTCGATTTTCGACAGCGCCTGATAAAGTATAAGGGATCTGGGTTGATGTTCCCTTTAATATCAGAGGTTATCTAGTTAATTGACTTTATTTCTATTCTATTGTAACTCCCATTCTCAGCGATCTCTCTAGTTAGTTTTTTTCTGTCACAATTATCATTTGGCTCGTTTGTTCTGTATAAGTTCCTATATTTGATGGAACTTAAATGACGAGTATCCAGTGACTTGTACGATACGTTTGACTGAATTGCTCTTTCGGTGTTTTGTTGACTTTTCACTTGCGGACGCATAAGTCATTAGCCCGTATTCTCGGGTCGACGGAAACGTTCCGTTTGGGAAATCCTTTGTATGCAAATTTCTCGACTATCTAGACTAGCTGGAGGAAAAATTTGCATACGAATGAGCTCCCAAACGGAACATTCCCGTCGACCCGAGAATACGGGCTATTAACAAAATTCAGACCCGTTTCTCTGTGGACAGTAATGTAACGGATGAATGCAAATATGTAGATTGTAAAGCCAGTGGTTCACCTTTAAATGTAGCGATAAGATGCCATTTAATCCTGCTAACATGAATGAATGGCGAGCAATATCCTGAAACAACGCTATATTTTCTACTTATCGGGCGGGAAAACTGTTTTGTCCATAACTTACGAGTTTCACTACAGCGTCGATTATTTTTTTTCATTTGGAAAAAAATGGAAAATGAAAAGCCTGGAGAAGAATTTAGACTATTTATATTAGTTTACCTGCATCCCATTTCGCACATCAAGCAAAGCAATATCTTCCACTTCGGATGAACAAGCTAGAATTCCGTCATCAACGGACAACCAACCAACCATGTCACTGTAGGTGGGTCGCGAGGCAACCTCCTAAAAATTGCGATGTTGTCGGGTGAAATAATTAACATTTTAATACGTAAATGTTTTTAAAAAATAAGGAACTGTCGTAATTCTGCGTATTCGGGAACAAAATTCGCAGTATTCGTTTGTAGAAAAGAGTCAGAAATTTACCTTGAGTAAAACTGAAATTTAGCAGAATAGATGAACTATGTACAACTTAGCTTAATTGCCGACGGCCCAATATCCCATAATTTTACGGAATCCTCAGAATTTGTCACAAAGTGGTCGCTGCCATGCATTACTATTTCTCCTTGTTCTCCGTTTTGATGGGAATCACACTCAAATAACAGCGAATCGTCCTCCGCACAGCCCTCCTGGCAATAGAATATTTCTATTTCTAGAATAATATTTCTTGTCCGTATACATATCTAAGCGCACTTACAAGCATGGTTTTTGCAGGCTTTCTGTTTTAAAACTATCAGAGTTATACAACCACGGGTGCTACGAACGCATTAGCAAAATTGGGAATCTTGCACAGATATGGCAAATTGAGGGTTGTAAGTCTTTCTCCCAACTTTAGCTAACAACTCCGGATCTACCCTTTATTTTTCGTGACCCACGGCGGTTTACATCATGCTAGGTAAAGTCAATCAAGAATATGTTCAACCTAAACTAGAAGGCCCTTTCTGCTGGCAAAAAAAGTTTCTGCAGTGAATAAATGTGGGTTATACCGGAAGTATCCCTACATTTATTCTGTCCACACTCCATAATTTGATGCTAGATCGGTTTAGGAGGCAATTTTGCGCCGAGGACAAACAAAATCGATGTGCCGAAATTTTGAACAGTTTGATTGCACTTATAAATCCTCGATTTGGCGCCGTGCTGTATCTGAAATTGGAAAGGTAAATCAGACACAAATTTCACAGGCCATCACGAACATGCTTGTGCTCGTGGAGACCAAAATACAGTTCCACAATAGCCCGTATTCTCGGGTCGACGGAAACGTTCCATTTGGGAAATCCTTTGTATGCAAATGTCTCGACTATCTAGACTAGCTGGAGGAAAAATTTGCATACGAATGAGCTCCCAAACGGAACATTCCCGTCGACCCGAGAATACGGGCTAATAAGTCTTCATTTGTTATGTAAGCTTTTGATATGCAGTAGGGCACATCTTATTCTGATTTTAAAGTTGAATATGAATAGAAATCAGAACACGTGAGAAGTATATTAAACGGATAGGTTCATCTCAAATCATCGCAGAAGAAGCTTCCTTTATTGGAAACTTGTGATCGGAAGCCAAAATCTAAGCTCAGCACTAATACCGTACATAGATCTCGTGGGCTAATGGCAATTAGCCAAGACGAATTAAATGATACCCACGCCGTGGGAAATAATGACCTGCCGAGTGTAGTTTGTAGGTTGGCTGAATGCTATTGGCCCACCCGATCTTTGTACGGTATTAGTTTTTGCGTTTAGATTTTGGCTTCCGATCACCGAGCTTCCAATAACGGAAGCTTCTTCTGTGAGGCGTATTGTTTTGTGATTGATTTAATTTTCATTGTGAATTATATTTTGGCTATTATCAATAAAAACAATAAAAAGAGGGGTCATTTGAGATGAATTATCCCTTTAAAGGAACCGCAGTCATGATAAATTCGTCATTTTTGTTTGATGTTACTTTAAAGGGACAGGCCCATCAAAGTAAACCTATATTTACGATTTCGTCTTAATTTTTATTAAAAGTGTATTTTTAATTTTTTAATTTTTAATTACAATATATGTAAACCAAATTTTATCGACATTCACCCCGGGGAACTTTTTCCGACGAGCGCGTCCGCAAATGTATACCGTTGCCTGGCCCTTCCTCTCGTTGTCTATCGCTCTGGTTGTCTGCTCTCCCTGTCTTTCATGCGTAATTTCGCAACTGTGTTATAACTTATAACATACGCAATGTAAAAGAGTTATTAGGACTAAATTGATGCAACTACGGTACCCTTATGAGTTGGGCGCGTCGTAAAAAAGTTCCCCGGGGTGAATTTGGATAAAAATTAGTGTGTATATATTGTAATAAACGCTGCTAATAAAAAATAACATGAAATCGTAAATATATGTTTATTTTGATGGGCCTATCCCTTTAATATAGGATATAGGAAGGTGTGAGGGAAAATATGCTCCAGGAGATATTTCACCTACAATGGGAGTGACTGGATAACAATACATGTGCATGAAAGCAATTGCCTGGATTGCGGCCGAGGATGAATACCCTACAGTGACATCATATACCAAATGTGTAACATTGCAGGTTGTTCATAATATTGTAATGAGCCAACGCCCGGACAATTGCGTATATAGTGTAGTCGAGTAACTCCCATTCTTAGTGAAATCTCTCCCCGAGTTTCTTTTTCTGAAACTTGGTATTGATACCGAATGTTTTTTCATAACTTCCTCAAAAAATTTATTAAATAAAAGGCTACGAATAAAATTATAGTAAATCCTAAAACTGTTATTAATGAAAATCAAATCAAAATTGCGAAAATCTCGTGACTGCGTTCCTTTAATTTCAAAAGTCTGGAAGAGAACCCTTCTTTGGCCCTAAGCTCCTCAGATGACCAAGAACTTGATTAAGAATTACCGTCGAATTAAAGTTTTTTGCTCACATTACAGTTTTTGCAAGTTTTTTTTTGCTTTTTTTGTTTAATGGTGATTTAGCGTATTTATTTGTTTGTGGGCCTTAGCCTTTAATACCTTGGCTTTTCATTCCAATTTTCGCGACATTTTTCCTCTACTATTGTTGCATCGAGGGTTCTAAAGTAAGGAAAAAGCTAATCAAGATAGTCTGTGTGAAACTCAGTGGCAGCTCAGTGACTATGGAAATTTAATATTACATATGTAATCAATAGCCACGGTTACCCATGCAGAAACTACAATTGAAGTATCAAACAAATTATACATTATTTGTGCTGAAGATAAGTGGTATTATTATTAAAGTTAAAGGGATTGGTTCACCTGAAATTGTGCCTGTTTTTTTTTGTTTCTTTATTTTCTATAAAAATTTGGAATACAAAAAATAGTGTACTATTTCAATACTCACGAAGATATTATGTGATAAAGTGGTGGATTGATCGGTCCGGAATGCAAAAAGGGTAATTGTCGACAAGACGAACCGATCCCTTTTAAAGGGACAGGCCCATCAAACTATACCCATATTTACGAAATGTTCATAATGTATATAAATCATTATTATTACAATATATACAAACTAAATTTCACCTAATCTCGCTCACGAGAACTTTTTCCGGTGCGCTCATCGTATATGCTATACCGTAAAACTGCAGAGAACGAAGCCGTCCATGCAAATTTATCATGAAAATAAAATGCGAGCTAAATTTGCATATACGCCTTGGAAATCTGCAGCTTTACGGTATACATATACTATGAGCTCATCAGAAAAAGTTTCTCAGGGTAGGTGAAATTTGGTTTGTATATATTGTAATAAAAATGCTTTATATACATTATGAACGTTTCGTAAATATAGGTTCACTTGGTGGGCGTGTCCCTTTAATGCTAAGGTAAAAAACTTATTTATTCGGATATTATGAATCAACAAACCTGACGGTAGAGAAATCAGACGAGTTCATTTCTTCTTCACACAGTCGAATGTTGAGCGGGTGAGACTGCAAATCGGTTATTTATTTTTATTTATCTATTGAATCTATGATTATGATGTTTTTTATCAATGGGCTATAATAATTCCAGTGTCTGAAATTCTACAAAACACGTCTTTCTTCACACGTTACAAAGAACTGTACCTTTAGTCTTCGAACCCATAATTTTTCGCTGCAGAGAATGCTGAAAAAATAAGGTTTGGAAACCAATATACATAATACTGTATGACTACTTTGGTGAATAACATAACTCCACCAAGATATCCAGATTGTGTTCGTAAGCAAGGCAAGATCCCGAGCCAGGGGAGCTTGCCTCGCTTACGAACACAAAAACTTTTGACCATCAAAAAGGCACTTATTAGTAAATTTATAACTTAAGTACGCTACAACAGCTTTTTGATGGATTTCACCAGCAGCAGCTAAGTACGGAATTCGGCAGCTTGACAAACTTGTAACAATGAGAATACTATTGAAGTACCGGGATACGTCCACCATTTTGGTTTGAGTACGCTTCCCATGGTTATAGGCGCACTTCTGTCAAAAAGTGCTTAAAATGTCAGGCACATTTCAAAAGTCCCCTAATTTTGATGATTCCGCCTGATTCTTCATGTCAAATATAGTAGGATGCAATATTTTTCTAGTTTCCAAGAGCAAAATTCACATACTATTCAGTATTTTACCATGGCCAGTCATACCCAACTATCTATCGCAGTTGGTACGCTCGCTGATTGGCTAATATCGCAATTGCCACGCCCAATAAATGCCCAATTGGCGCGAAGGGGCGTGACAACTGCGATAGATAGTTGGGTATGCCTGGCTAAATTGCTGAATACTGCAGGAATTTTGCGCTTAAAAATTATAAAAACAACATTCATGGAGAAAAAGATCATTTACCATGGCCGGAGCCAAAATCAAGCCCAATCAGCGCGCTGCCCATAATCATGGGTGGCGCGCTGATTGGGCTTGATTAGGTGCCTGTGTAGCATATTGCCCAATCAGCGAGCTACGCAAGAATGTGGGCGTGGCAACTACGTCAAATTTCGGGGTAATGCCGGTAGTAGTATGGCCTTTTTTCTGCATGGATTTTGTACCAAAAAATATATTTTATGTTTTTCGATGTGGAGAATCAGATGAATGAATAAAATATAGGGGTAAAATGAAATGGAACTGACCCTGTAACCTAATTACCGTTTTGTTATAAGTAAATGATAACAATAATAAATGTTTATTGGATCAACGAGTCGTAGGAACAAAGAAGAAAGCTCTTTGTGATGGTGAAACCGGAAGTACCGCGCGCTTTTGACTGAAGTACCCTTTTTGACAGAAGTAAATGCTGGCGAAAACGGTCTCTGCATTATTACCAGCCGGCTACCTCCGCCTGAGGAGACTACAGCCAAAAAGGACATATGAAATGTCTGAAGCGCATGTTGCAGATTGTGTTCAATATGAACGACCCTACTGCTTTAACTTGAAGGGTTGCGAAACGTTACTATCCTTATAGTGTGGAATAGAAAAATTAGTGACGGAGCTTTTTGTTTTGCTGAAGACTGTCCACCCACCGACTCTCCTTTTATACCCGAGTGCGAACAAGAGATTTGCTAGTTTTCGCTGTGGATATACAAAGAACTAAACTGTGCTCATTTATACAATAAGGCAAGTAATATCCGGCTACTCGTCGCCTACTTCTACTCTGCTAGACTAGAAGTGAACAAGCTATGGCAATAGCGTGTTCTTCATGCCCCTAACCATAAGTTGAAAATAAATGGTTACTGTAGCATTACACGATTCTTGTAAGTTGAATGCAAAATGGGAAGTCTTGATATAAAAACTTACGCATAGAATCTTCGGCAGACTATCAATACATTTTCTATGAGTATTTTTGGACGAATGTGAGAGAAAATCAGTTCAAGGACTTCGTTTGGCAGGATAGTAAAAGGATTTATGTTTTCCCGATCCTCGATTTCTAAAGTCTCGAAATGAGGAACGAGGTCCATCGGACTGTCGTAAATCCTAAAAAAAAATGCACTTTACTGACGCAGCTCAGTGAGTAGTGAGCAACGGGCAACATATTTGGGTGCAAACTGCGCGCGGTCCTCGCATTGCTTGCGCAACGTTGCCGCTTGTTCGTCAAACTTCTCGTTGTTATTTTAAGGATAAAAGGACATCCGCGACGAAAGGAAAGGATAGAATACAGAATATATGATGGGCCAACGAAGAATAATGAATGCTAGGATATAAATAATGCTAACACGTATCTAATACATACGTAGGCGAAATGTAATGTGTAAATAAATATTAGACCGACGTTTTGAAGCGAGTAATTGTGTCACATCTGATTTGGAACTGTATCTTATGGCAGATGCTAGAAGGGGAGCAAAAATACCTCAGGTAAGTACCATCTGCTCAAGTTGTAGATACCATGAGTGCGGAAGACATATATTTGAAATTACATTATCACAGTGTGATTATGTAATAACGCACTCGAAATCAATGCATCGTTTCTATATAAGTGCGCTTCTATTAAAGGGTCAGGCCCATTTCAAATGACCCCTATTTTTGATGATTCCATCTGCTTCTCCATGTCAAATAGAGTATGATACGATATTTTTTTAATTTGCAAGCGCAAAATTCACGCAGTATTCAGCAATTTACCATGGCCAGTCATACCCAACTATATGTGGCATTTGTCACGCCCCTCCGCGCTAATTGGGCAATATACTCCATTGGGCGTGGCAATTGGATATAGGGCAATCAACGCGAATGGGCGTGACAACTGCGATTGATTGCTGTGTATGACTGATCATGGTAAATTGCTGAAAACTGCGTGAATATTGCGACTGAAAATTGCAAATAAAAAATGCAAATAAAAAAAATTTGTTTTACGCTTCAAGAGCGTGCACCTTTATTCAAGGGAGTTCAAAGTACAATTTCAAGGATTGCTTATGACATGTTCCGCAGAGGTCCTGCAGTAGGCGACGAGTTCCAGATGACAAATTGCTCGACGTCTACGAGTAGGCGCAAATAACATATTCTGAATATTGAACGCCACCAGTACGTATTTATATCTGCCGATTTGAGGAGAATATTTCAGGATAAATATAATTCCGGCCAAATTGGCAATTAGGGCAATTAGATAGAAAACCCAGAAGTTAATGTTCTGCATAATTTATAAGGTTCGTCCTCTGTAGGTCATCTTAGAAATTATATCTCATTGTCAGCTCTGAACTGGTTTATTATTTTAGATTTTAATTTTTCGACCTTTTATAAACCAGCAATCAGTCGCTCACAAATAAAACATTTAGAATTGCTGTTATGAATATATTTTACAAACATTCAAATAAATATCATAAATAACAAAAATAACGACTAAAAATTAAAAAAATCAAAGTAAAAAGAGAAATCATAACACAGGTACAGGTACTTCCCGGCTACTAGAAAAATACCTAATACGTGGACCCCGAACCAAGCATACCATTTTCTTAAAATAAATATTTTATTTAGATAAAATTAATAAAAAAAGTCCTAAAGATGCTTGTTAGCGAGCGAATCCCCGTGAGACGGGTACTTTAATTTTCAACTACACAAGCTATTACGCTCGCAAGTGGAGGGAAAAAGTTGATCGAAAAAATAATCACATAACATGTCACGTTTCAAAACTTTGTTCTTAATTAATGCTCACTTACAATTAGTGGAGATTGTTATTAATCCTGCGGAAAAGAACGCCAAATACATATTTCTTCATTCTGAAGCATTTGATAAGTGGGACTATGATATATTGCATAAATGGTAAAGTCGTAAAGTGCACTTAAACTAAAGTTAAAGATAGTATTTCAAAGTGGAATAACATGAAGACTGTTTTCCTCTTGGAGACAATTAAAAAAGTTCATGATCTCTAAACAAGCTATGCTTATATTCTGTATTCCCATTTGTCAAAAGTGCAAAAAATCCAAAAATTGAACTTCTGCTCCGATTTCCGAGTAGCGTACGTAGTCCATAAGAAAAAAATTGGGACGTGCACAACAAGTAATTATATGTAATTATGAAATGATGTATCGGCCCTGTCTAATGTGTTCCATAATTGGGAAACCACTCTGGTCTTCTACTGCACGTTTCCCGCGAAACAAAAATAAATCCCGCGTTTCCTGGCATGCTAACACCCAATCCCACGCAATAAGAAAAGTCGCATGTTTCCTGACAGATTAGCCAATCATATCCCGCAAATAAACATAGGCAAGGCCCCTAATTAGCGCTCGCACTAAAAACCGAATCCCGCGTTTCCCGCTTGTTTGGGAGGAAACATGGGATTACGATTACCGCTAAACTGCGAGTGAGGAACATAGCAAGACTGCACAATTGAGAAGCATAACACATTTTTGCAGTACTGTATTTTGGATGTTCATTTACGACAAACGACTCGGCATCGAAGGAGAAGTCACTGATTTTTTCTCTGTAGACATCAGGCACAGCGTAAAAACATAAGTATACTCTCTTGGTTTATTTGTGGTGATGCGCTTGCCGGGCACACAATTTCAGGTGGCACAGCTGTTCGTGAGGCGCACTTTTTGCGCCCTCTAAAAGTGCCTCTATACTCTATACAAACTTTCGCGCACACCTCGCGCACTCTGGCACACCATGATAGAGGATATAGTTGTACAGTACCCATTTTACAAACCAGGTACAATAATTCTTTAAAAAAAAAACAAGTAAACAGTGGTGCTGATTAACGGGACGCTATTATTGCCTGAGTTACGCCTGAAACAACCACGTTTAAAGCGAAATACCGGCCGGTTTTTGAAACACATCGGATAGACCAGCCTTTTTACGCAGCTTATGCAAATGAAAATAAATTAGAATAAAAAAATGGAGCTAAAATCGAGCAAATTAGCATAAATACAATTCAGTTGTCCACGTTTCGTTTCAAAAACCGGCGATACTGTAAAAGAAACCTCCGCAAAATCAACATGTGAAGGTCATCGCCGAGATGGAATGACGCCCCCTTGTAACTTGTATATTTAATTTATAACCCAATTTCCTTTGCGAGAAATTTAATTTACACAATGTGCATCAAAATTCAAAGACGAAACGTCTAAAGTCTACGAAAAAAAAAACGATGAACTGCGGTACAGTCCAACAAAAAAAAACTAACTTCACATCGCAAAAGAATTAAGTTTCTCATGCGCAAACCGATAAAATGCATTAGAAAACCGCCAGATATTTTTTTTTTCTACAAAAAGGTTTACTACTGCTTGTGCGGTGGCCAAAGCTTTAAAGCGAAATAGCGGCCGGTTTTTGAAACGCATCGAGTACTCCCTGCTTTCCTATGCTTCATATGCAAATGAGCAAAAATTTCAATAAAAAATAGACCTCAATAGACCCCTTTTAGCAGAACTGCATGCATAAGAATGCTGATATTTGAGATGCGTTTCAATAACCGGCTGGTAGCGCAAAGCGATATCGTACGTGGTTTGTGGAGAGTGACGACTGTATTTCAGTGGATTGAATACCATATGTTTCGAAACAACGTTCTATATTACTTTATGCCTAAAAGCGATTTGTAATGTCTGATAAAAGTTTGATCCCGTTGGATGTAACTAAAAAAAAGATAATAATTTCTAGTAAAACCTTTCAGCATTATTAAATAATCTTCGGTCCTTCTGTGGGATCAATCAAATATTTTACAATCGCAATAAATTCAAGTAAAACACAAATTCATCGTAACCCTACGTGCTAATTTGCGTAATTTAATTGAAATCGCCAGCCAACAACTCGTGGATGTGGAAAAACTTTGCCTCAAATTGCATTGGTTATCCCAATTAAAATTAGTGCATAATATTATGCATTCTATATAGCATGTTGCCTATTACTGCTTTATTTGATCGCAATAAATAACGTTTTTTTTTTTTGCATTCCTGGAGCTCGCCTGCATCTACTACGTGAATAATGGTGCCAGTGAACAGTTTCTGTTTATTGATGACAACATGTATGTAAACATTGCAAACATTGTAAATGTTCTTCTGTTGTTATTCGGAGGTAATGCAAATCAAAAGTCTTTATTACGGCGAAACTCTCAAGCTTACTGGTGAACTGATTTCTAGCAAGTTATCACTTTTTTTCTTTTTTCTCAATTAAACTCAAGCTTATCGTTGGATGTGGCTTAATTTGCCAACCTTATATCATCATTTTATATGATGCACACTTATATATAATGTATCAATACATTATTATTATAAACAGAGAAATTTCGGTAACTGTATACAAAAAAAAATCACCTAGCCAAAATAATTAGGGATTTTCTTCGGCTGAAACACAAATATTTTCACAAGGTACTCAATTCAGATAATACTGAAGCTGTCGGGTACCTCATTTTTCATTTATAAAGTTACTAGTCTCACTGACAGCGGGATGCCTGCAGTGTGACCACAGTGAACTATATAAAGTTGGGGGAATATGGAAAAGGCGGTTTTATGAGAGAGAGAGATAGAGAGAGAGAGAGAGAGTGTTTGCGAAAGACTGCTTTACTTCATCTGCGTACTTACCGGTTGATTTGAATTTGACTCTTCCATTATCATATTTCTTTTTGCAGAATTCATAAATCGATGAAAATAGAAGAAAATCGTCTGATCGCATTGGCACTTTTCGCTTGCGTTGCCGTTCTAGTTGGGGCTTTATTTTCTATTATTCGTCTATCGATTGATATACAAAATTATCAAGAAAATATGTTAGAAGAATTGGACGCATTTCAGGCAAGCGACTATTGAAATCACATTTTTTTTTTGAAATCCGCCATGTTTCACTAAATATATTTATTACTTCTTTCACTGGCTTCGGTATTCGAATTCTATTGGATTATGAATACTGTCGAAAACCATAAAGCACGAACAAACACAAATATTTTCAAACAATCATGAATGTTTGTAAATGCTTCGCAGAACTTAGAGGTGCAATTGATCAACAACAGATGAGATATTCACCACTCCGATTCCCTTGGGGAAATATTCTCTGGGGACAGAAAATAGCATTCTAAGGTGAGACACGCAGAGAAAAAGACGGGGAATTCCCCATATGGAATTGAGTGGTGAATATGGCGTCAGAAAGCAGAACAAACATAAATATTTTCAAACAATCATGAATGTTTGTAAATGCTTCGCACAACTTATGAGAGGTGCAATTTATCAACAGTACCTGATACTCGAGCTTTTCCTATTCCTTTGAATAATCAATAAACTAGTCGAACCTAATCGATGTACGAACTCTTTCTTTATTCTTCCAGAACGACGCTACAAACTTATGGAAAGCCATTATTTCTGAGTCGCGGTCTTTCACAAATAGACACCGTCGCGGTACAGACGATGATATCTTCCCTGTCGCACAACCACTTGAAATACACGAAGAGAAAACTACAAAGGATTTTGTCGGTAACATTTTGTTGTATAACTAGACCGTATTCCTGTCGAGCATTCGCGAACTCCTCATATGCGAGCGAAAAGAGCGCCGCAGGAGCGCCAACTGGAATTGAACTCCTTTTGACGCAGTCCGCGAGGGACGCCGCGGACCCTACTACTTTGATTTCTGCGCGGCTTTTCATCACCGTAGGTTTCAACACTGTTGTGATGTTTCACTCAGTGCGTTTAGACGGTAGGAAATGGTCCCATTCTTGTTACAAATGAAACTCAGAATGTCGTAAAATTTTTATGAATAAATGAATGAATTTAGTGGAACGTCCTTCGTATTCTTCGTATTTGCAACGCCCGGCCCGCCCGATTTCATATCCTTCTCCTTCTATTCCCGCACCACCGCAGTATCCATCCACACCAAATCCGTGTCCCAGAGGCCCTCCCGGACCAAGGGGAACTACCGGGTACTCTGGTCAAGATGGACCTCCAGGTGGCGGAATATTTACAACACAACGCTTTGTGATAATTGCAATCTTACAGCATACTTCAGGAAAGTAAGCTATAGCCGCTTTCTACCTGAAAACAAGAAAAATTATGTGTTTTAGGTGATCCTGGTAAACATGGCGCTGATGGAATCGCTATAGCCATACCGCTGGAATACCCAGGGTGTATACGATGTCCGCAGGGGCCTAGGGGCACTCCGGTAATGATATACATACATCAACGATATATTCTCTGGTCCTCAGGCGCGGAAATGCGTAGCCGCGTCCGCGGATTGCAAAGTTGCATTAAAAATTTCGAGACACAGATACACCTCTTTTCTGCGTCTCCGCCTTTAACATGCTAAAAAGCCACCTCTTTTCCGCCGGCGCGGTTGCGCATTTCCGCGCTGTGCTCCTGAGAACGTAGTCAAAGAATACCCACCACCCAATTTGCATGTATTATTCCACAACAGCTATGAAGCGTATGTTGACCATCGAAATACACATGTCTTGTATGCAAAGTGTGAAATATGCAATATATTCAACAGTCATTTGCATGTAATACATAGAAATGAATTCGCCCATATGCTTCCCGCACAACCTGCCATATCACTTAATTTCAGGGCGACCCAGGAAGGGAAGGCATACCTGGACAAGATGGCGAACCGGGCGTTATGGGACCGCCGGGTAGAAATGGACGTCCGGGACCTGCTGGACCAAATGGATTTCAAGGAGACCCTGGGTTTCCTGGAGAGCCTGGACAGAGAGGAAAGCCAGGTGCGATAATTCTTATCTTCTAAGGTTTTCTACTTCGAGTCGAAACAGTCGACATACCATCGGAACAAGTCTCACTTTGAGGTGTTTAGGTGATTTATCCGCTCGGACAATCAATTTTCCGGGACCACAGGGTGCAGAAGGTGGCACGGGGCCAGTGGGGGACCCTGGTCAAGATGGCCTTCGAGGAAGACCTGGCCGTTCTGGAGAAGGGGGACCAGAGGGACCACCTGGAAATCCGGGACAACCGGTAAGCTTCCGTTGAAATCATTTTTCCTAAAAACATTCTATACTTTTTGAAATAAAATAAATTGCTACTTTATGCAAGTTAAAAAAAATTGCTACGTTTAATTACCCAAGTTTGAGGTTAGCATTAACCCCGAGACCTGACATGTCACGGTTGGATAATTTCCTTCTTATAAAACGGTATGTTATACATCTGATACTAGGGTCGTCCGGGCGGTGACGGCTATGTCGGACAACCGGGAATACCTGGGGAGAATTCTGACTATTGTAAGTGTCCGGTTGTGATTCCAAAACCAGCTTACGCACAACCACCACCTATTGTTGTGTCGGAATACGCGAAGGTGAGTAGTCCAGGCATTAGAAGAGGGAATCAAAAACTTAAAAACTATTTCGAAACGTTGACAATAGACATACATGAAATGATTATGAGTTGTGTTGTCATTTTTTGCTGGGATTCTTTCAAGATGTGAACTTCGAATTATGATGAATCATGATTCATGATGCATGTTTCTCCATAGCTGTATACAATATACAGAGATATACAGAGAAAGAAAGTGAATAATTTCAATACCGCTTCAGGTGGCCACTCCCTTTACACCCCAAGCTCCGCCTCCAATGGCTCAGATGCTCCCGCCCCCACCCCAGATGCCTCCTCCTATTGGTCCCCAGGTTTACCAGCAAGCTCCACCTCCTGGTCCAGTTACAGTACCCTTTCAAGGACCCTTCGCCCAGCCACGATATAACACGTCACCCTTCAGTTCTCCAATGAGAAGACCAAGTTTCATACCACAAGCGTTTGGGCCTCAATTCAATCCACAGTTGCGACCACAAATGTTCAGAAATAACGCGCAACAAAACCCATTTTTCGGATAGAATAAGCCTAAGTTCTCGCCATCGGAACGCACAAATTGAACATCCGTAGACCGCATAGATACCTTCCTTAATAAAGCAATTTTATTCAATTTCTTCTCACGATATGAATGGAAAAGAACATATACTACACCATTTAGAAACATTTGCTTTCCTCCACGTTGATCTATTTGTTTAAAACTCTTCTCTAAACGAATTGAGCTAGAGAGAGAGAGGGAAAGAGTGAGCGAGAGAGAGAGAGGGAGAGAGTGAGTGAGAGAGAGTTTGCAGATTTTTTTATATCGAAGCGAAAGTTGTTTGACAAAATATTGTTAAAAAAAACTTTAATATAGCTCAATTTTTCTCCGCTTGCCTTGAGTTGCGTTTATGTCCCCTTCCTCTCCATAAGACTCGCACTCGACGACGCCTTCACAAAATTATGATGTCAAATTATTTTATGATGATGTCAATAAATTATGATGATGTCAATAAATTATGAACAAATTATGATGTCAAAAACGTAACGCAAAATCCGTCAAGATACCCAATAATCACTAATGGGGTTTCCAAGTATGGTGAAAATTTACAGTATATTGGAACTACACGCGATCATATTTTTTTATTTTTCATATTATATATTTTTTCGGTTTCGTGCAGAAATACGGTAGTATTGACAGAATCGCACCGAGTTTTTGTGATACTTGGAAACCTAGAAATACCACGCACAACGCAAAACATTGCTCCACGTAACCATGCATAGTAGTGCTGAAAAATATTAGTGACAAAAGAGTTGTACTGTAGGTGTACATTTAGCGTGAAATAATCTGCCCGAATTCGTTGTTCGTTCATTAGCGTAGTGTCCGGCGCTGTACGAGGCAATTGTGCGTTGAGCTCTGATCTGGTTTTTTCTGATCTAATTTTTTTTTAAATCAAGAAATCGATAATTAGAAGAAGCTGATTTCATTCAGATATCCTGTTGTACACATGGCATGTTGTCCATCCTGGCCAAGTCTGGTGAGGATCCGCCCACTTTGGCCCGAAAAGTTGACTGCCCCCGTTCTGCAATAGCACCAGTTTTTCAAAGTTTCTGTTTTGTTTGGTTCCTCTATGATTGGACATTCCGTTCGTTAGAGCTGTCTATTGGAATGCGTGTGTTCCAATCCTGTATTTTGTCCGTTTTGTACTTGAGTAATAGCAAGTTTGTTTTCATTTTCTTAGTTCCAGAGATCTGTTTAACTGCAATGGACCACTTAGACAATGAGGACGATCCGAACAGACCTGGAGAAGAGAATTCTGAGATCCTTGTTTTCACTCCACTGTAAGTTTTTGAACGGTGCTTATCTTATTGTCATAGCTTGAACGTAACGATAGGAAGTGTACATTGTGAACTCATTCATCTGAATCTGAATAATCTGCTTGACATCCCTTCTGGCAGGATTGTGTACATGGGAACTGAGAACTCACATTACATATCGAATACTTTATTCTGAAAAAGAACAAAAGCGAAATAATACAGCGTGAACAAATACAAAAAAAAAACGTGAAGCGGAATACTGAACAACACAAAAATACGGAAGGTTTGATAAATGGCTACACGTGGGGATAAGTGAGAGAATTTTGATTGAGCCGAGTTACTTTTTTAAATGTTGTTTCGCTTTAGTGGATCCGGTCAAGAAGTTGGAAGGTCCTGTCACCTCTTGCAATATAAAGGAAAGCGGATTTTGGTAAATTTTTGCTCCAATTTTTTTTTGAACGGCGACACCTGGCGACTCCTGTTGCTGAGAAAATCCAGTTAAACCTCATAAAGGTGCAGTACTTTCGTCTCCTTTGTTGTCTTGTTAAATGCTTAGCATTACCATTAGTTTATCTTTTTAATATCCTTCTCATTTAGCTAGATTGCGGGATCCATCCTGGTATGAACGGAGTGGATGCCCTTCCCTTCGTTGACATGGTTGATCTGGAAAAGATCGATGTCCTTCTTGTAAGCTTTTTTATATTGCTGCATCGACCAGCAGCCGTTTTAACAATTGCATTAACCAGCTAGCGTTATATCTGTACATAACTTCTTTGCGATGTATGTACTGGACATACGAGTTCCCATTTATTATTTGCATTAAATTCTGTGCCGAGAGGAAGAATTATCTCCTTTTGTTTGTGTGCTCGTTTGTCATTTACCATTTAGGTGTACTATTTATAATTGCCGGAGGCTTTTTATGCCTTATTATTTATCTTCTTTTAGATCACCCACTTCCACCTCGATCACTGTGGCGCTCTTCCCTGGTTACTAATGAAGACAAACTTCAAAGGACGGGTATTCATGACATATGCCACTAAGAGTATTTTCCGACTGCTCATTTCGGATTACATCAAGGTCAGTGAACTAGTTTATGCGAATATGTAAAAAAAAAAGATAACTTACTTATGTCACTCCACCGTGTTGTGCTATTTGTTTTGGCTAGCTTTATAAATGTTGTGTCTACAATTGATGTGATAGATATAAATGGTCATTTTCATTATTTTGCTAATTGTCTAGGTGGCCAAATTTGGTGGATCGGACTCGCGAATGTTGTTCACTGAGGATGATCTAGATCGGAGTTTTGAGCGAATTGAGGTATTTTTTTATACTCTTTTTATGTTTGTAGGTGAAATATAAAAAGGTTATGGAGCTAACTTAGTTGATAGAAATTCTTCGAATTTGTGTACGACATTGAATTCCACCAGAGGAGTTGAAATGCTCATTTTGCAGCTTTTGATTTAGAATTGGTCAAGTCTGATTTGGTCTGATAAAGAACAGTAAATGAGGAGGACGTGAATGAGCGAACTCAACATAAAAAGACAACTATGATATTTGTTCCCGATAAAGTGTCTTTCTTTCTTTTAGGCCATTGATTTCCGCGTACAGGTTGACTTGGATGGACTGAAATTTTGCGCCTATGTTGCTGGTTGGTTGTTTGTCTTTTTTATCTGTTTTGTATGGTACTTGTCATAATTTATCTGTTTTCTATTTTCTGTCTATGGTTCGTTTTTTCTACATGCGCTCTCTCGTAGCCGTAGCATTCCTTTAATTTGTAGCTGTGGAAATTTCTACAGTCCAGTGCATCAAATTCATATTATATATGCTCTCTCTATAACATTATTTACAGGACATGTGCTTGGGGCCTGTATGTTTTTGATTGAAATCGCTGGCAGTAATTTCCTATACACTGGCGACTTTTCCCGTATGGAAGACCGTCATTTGTGTGCAGCTGAGATTCCGCCTGTTAGGCCGGATGTGGTCATTTCTGTGAGTGATTATTTGATTGAAACATTGAGCTTATTCGTAAATTAGACTTTTGCTTCGTGCCGCATCCTCGGGATTGAGAAGGAGAAGAGAGATGTACTGTAGTCGCATCAATCATAATCTTTAATCAGTCAGTTCAGTAGGAAACGGTTCAGGTTCTTGGCAAACTGATGCATATAGATTCTTTTTCTTTACGATTTTTCCGTTCTGCATGTTATTTTTCACTTACTTTATATATGTATATATAACTTTGACCACTTCAAGCTTGAAGTGCACCTTCTCGTGAACGACCTAAACTTGTGTACTGCTGGCTCCTTTTTGTGCAGTTATAATTTAACAAGTGAAACATTGTGGATTGTTATGTACAATTTTTTAGAAATAAGTTTCGGATTTGTCATCATTTTAGGAGTCTACCTACGGTACGCAGTTGCACGAGGGCCGAGAAGAACGTGAAACGAGGTAGATTGATTTTGTCGTTATTGCATCTCCTTAAGAAGTTTTACGGTCTAACGCTTGTCTTGTTTGGCTTCTAATTTACCGTTTTAAAGGATATGTCACATGTTGTGTGAAGATCATGCTGAGGAGCGCGTTCATCTAACATCTAACATGTTAGTTGTCGTCTTTTCGCAAACCACGTAGCATACCGCTTTAAATAATATTCTTTCTTTCTGGCAGGTTCACATCTCTCGTCCATGAGATTGTAACTCGTGGTGGTCGTTGTCTGATTCCGGCTTTTGCTCTCGGTAGGGCCCAGGAATTACTTTTGATTCTGGACGAATATTGGGAAGCACATCCAGAACTACAGGATATTCCTATTTACTGTAAGTTGTGTTTTATTGATTGTTTATTTAAGTATTAATACTGTATTATAGTATTATTTAAAATTATCTAATAATGTTCCTTCCCCTGTTCCGTTTAAAGAAAGAATATTTTTCATGTGCGAATTTTTTCTGGATTTGGGGATTTCTCAAACTGGTTTTGTCATTGTGGCGTATATTTGCGGAAGTTACTAGGTCAAGTCAGCATTCACGAGTCGTGCTGCTGCGCGGGCTTGACCCTAGTAACTAGTAACTCTAAGCTCTAATCCTCTAATGATAAATGATTAATTACTTGAAGCTTGTAGATGCGTCCTCGCTAGCCAAGAAGTGTATGAACGTGTATCAAACGTTTGTGAGTGGAATGAATCAGTGCATCCAGAGGCAAATTGGTTTTAATAATCCATTTGACTTCAAGCATATCTCGAATTTGAAGGTGAGTTGTCTTTTGTGGTCATATTTACGAATTTGCAGCGATTTGGATCTTAAAGGAACAGGCCCATCAAAGTAAACCTATATTTACGATACGTTCATAATGACTATCAAGCATTTTTACTACAATATATACAAACTAAATTTCACATTTATTTGCCATGGAAAACTTTTTTACGATGTGCTCAGCTTAAATGTATACCATAAAGCCGCAAATATCCTTGTCGTCTATGCAAATTTATCGTGAAATTATAATGCGATTAAAATTTGCATATATAGCTTTGAAATCTGCAGTTTTATGGTATACATATGCGTTGTGCGCATTGGAAAAAAGTTTTCCAGGGCGAATAATGGTGAAATTTAGTTTGTATATATTGTAATAAAAATGCTTGATAGTCCTTATGAACGATCGTAAATATAGGTTTATTTTGATGGGCCTGTCCCTTTAAACTGAACGCTCACATTGTTGATTTATTAGCCTTTAAGACAATATAAAATAAACACCTTTTTTTGAAGCGTGTTTTGGACATTCCCGTGTGTTTGTGTTGTCATGTTCACATGAATAGAATTAGACTAAAAAAAGCGCACGCTATCCTGTCACTACCGAAACTACGACGTCCAAGGTCCGTTTCCAGTCCAGCACTCCGGCCCTCCGGCTGTTATGCCGCTTTGTTTTTTTTTCAGGGAATGGAACACTTCGAGGACACTGGTCCATGTATTGTGCTCGCGTCTCCCGGAATGCTGCAAAGTGGACTGAGCCGAGAATTATTTGAAAAGTGGTAAGTCTTTTCTTTGTTACATGTTTTTGTTAGCGATCTCCGGACCCCCGTTTCACAATCACGAGTAAAGTTTTGTTTTTCGATGGTGTGATATGCGATTTATCATGGGTCAATTTTTAGTGCAGTACCACCTGTGAACTTGTGCATGGAATATTATGATCATTCCATGCGTTCATTGGTTCATTCCATTTTACCAGCTTGATGGAATAGTCTATTTAAGTTGTTTCTTTCTGCGTCTGCGTAGGATTTGAATTTGAATATCTAGCCGGTGGTGTAGTGGCTAGCGCTGTTACTCACCACATTCACGACCGGGGTTCAATTCCCGCGGCTGGTTGCACCGACCGGGTGATAAAAACGGTACCAGGTGAAAACTTGGGAAGGTTTCTTGGGTCAGCGCTAGCCACCCATTCCGTAATCAACGATGGCCTATTCTCTGGAGCGCACTACTTCGGTAGAACAGAGCGGACTGGGGGGACCCCTTCGGGGCCCTGAAGGACAGTCCTAGCTTTAACCTTTAACGTTTATTTGTTATAGGTGCACGGACAGCAAAAACGGGTGTATCATTGCGGGATATTGTGTGGAGGGTACATTGGCAAAGGTATGAAATGAAGATTTTATTTATTTTCGTCGTTAATTTTTTAATTTGCTTTGGTATAGTGTTTTTGTTGGCTCTAATTATATAATTATTTTGTTTGGAAGTGAACTTTTTCTCATTTTTAGCATATTTTATCGGAGCCCGAAGAGATTATTGCATTGAATGGAGAGAGAATGCCACTTCGTATGCAGGTGACAATTGACAATACCTTTTTTGATTGGTACTTTTGTGCTTGTGAGGAAAATCTGACTAGCGTATTTCGAATTTGGATAAGGGGACTTCCCCTGTTCTTTATTTACTTACCTGCCTAAGTACCTAATTTACCTTGTTCTTTTTGTTAATGCGGTTCTTGTTTTTTTTTTAATTATAGTAATAAAACGAAACTGCGCGCGTGCGTAGAGTATATGTGAATATGTTCCATATTTGTGCGAAAGAGCTAAATATATATTTCGTAAAGTACAATATTTGTACACTTTAGATTGGGTATATTTCATTCTCAGCTCACGCAGACTTCCATCAAACCAGTCAGTTTATCAAGCAGATGAGGCCTTCACATTTGGTTAGACTTTTTTTTCTTACGTTTCCGATATTTTTTTGAAAAGCTGAAATTAGTGTTCTAACATTGATGAATGTACAATGTTTCAAAGAGCTTATAACCTTCAACGGTAAATGATTTGTGGCTGCGGTAAGAGTTTTCAGTTCGAGTCTTTAGTTGTGTTGGTGAGACTGTGTATGTTGATGTAAAGAGAATCCCTCTGCTATAACGTTTCATGAGCGGAAACCGGAAACTATTTGAAATTATTATATTACTGAAACGAAAGACGTGTATTATAGGTTCTTGTCCACGGTGAAATGCACGAAATGAGTCGACTGAAAGCGGGAATTCAACGAATGTTTGAGGAAGAGAGTATCCCCATTCAGGTGATTTTTCTAATATTCTAATTTCTAATAGTAATATTTTGAACGTTAATGTCTAATGCTTCAGTTGATCCAGACCCAGGTTTTTATGTATTTCGTTTGTCTCTTATGTGGCTAGCTAATTGTCGCTTTCGAGTCGTGATACGATATACGATTAACATCTTGGTACCTGCCGCATGGGTAAATTGATGCATCAAAGTAGAATAAGTATATAATTGCCAAATAGAGGTCCTTATTGTTAGTATTCCGAGTGCGGATGTTTCTAATCCCTTTAATTGCTCTACAAATTGCATTGCAGATACTTGTTCGGTATTATAACTACCTTGGCCATTTTATGTTACTATATTGTTTGTTATTTTTCAGGTTCACAATCCTCGTAACACCCAACGACTGGAAATTGACTTCCGACGAGCGAGGAAAGCGAAAATTATTGGGCAACTGGCCAATTCTGCGGCGGTATCTTTTTGCTTCGTTTTTTTTTACGTTTTACGTTGTTTTCCTCTTCGTCAATTGGATTTGATCATGGAACGCTTGTGAACGTGAACATATGAGAATACATATTGAAAACAATAAAGTTTCCTTATTGAATATGACAACCTCGAGCGTTTTGTAAACATTTATTGAATAAACGTCGAGAGTGTCATGGCGCGCTTCTTAGATATTGCTATTTTATTATTTTATATCAATTTTTAATTTTGTTTTTGTTTTTAGGAGAACGGTGTTGTCAGTGGAGTGATTGTGGAACGTGATTTTGAATACCAGATTATGGATCCCTCCGATTTATTAGGTTTGTAGGTTGTCGGTTTCGGTTATTGATTCTTATCTGACTCTTCTTTGTGAGTTGTATTATGTTCTCTGTTCTCTTCAGGAATTAGAATTAGTTGTTTGTTCCTTATGTTGCTGCTAAGGCAGTTGCTTTATTTCCTTTCATTTTTTATGTTTTGCAGGACGTTATCAGTATCTTTAGATGTTGTTGACATAGTTTGCGATTGATTATTGATTTTTTATGCTATTATTCTTGATTTGTTTACTTTTTTTTAGAATTCAGTTCGGTGGCCATTTCTCGGCTATCCCAACGTCTCTCGGTTCCCTATCGTGGAAGTGCTGCATTGTTGATGTTCAATCTACAACAGCTGACCGATGACGTCACCATTTCTCAAGAATTTGAGAATACCAAATCGGGCACTGGCAATGGAAGAAGGCACCGTATCATTTCTGCATTTAAGGTTTGATTTGATTATTAAAATTTTGATTGTTAATAATTCTCCTTCTACACTACATGCGGTAATTTGTGGTACATAGGGTAATTTGTGGTACGTACCGTACGGTACATCCTGTAACCCCTGAAAATTTTGTCGATATCCTGAGCCATAATTAATGCGTAGGAGTTTGTCCGCATTCAGGAGTCGGAGTTTAAAAGGAGTGGCTTAGAGCTAATTTTGCTTCGGTATACGGTATGCTAACCTGTCAAATGATTCAAAAAATTACTTATTATTGATGATTTCAGGACGCAGTTCGAATAACGTGGTTCACGGAGTTGAATGTCCTAGTGCTTGAGTGGGAGGGTGGAGTGGTGAGTATATTTGATTTCCTTATTAGTAGTTTTTAGTTCACTCGGAATGGGGCAATAAATGTGGTAACGCAGATAAATCTGTATTTTACACATGGTTGTAATTAAACTGTCTTTTCTTATGTCTTTAAAGCTAATTTCAACCCAAAGTCCGCTGAGATTCTAGAACGCGCTATCAAAAAATGTTTTTGTTGCTATCTAAAATTTTTGTTTATTTTTATTTTCACTAAGCTTTCCTTTTCAAACTATGCTTTTTTGAGCCCAACATGCAAACGCGCTTGACTCTCCCTTTTACTAGTGTTTATTATTTAGGTAAATGACATGTACGCAGACGCCACTTCAGCTGCTGTTATGCATGCGCAAACGAATCCGATTCCCGATAAATGTGGGTTTTTTTTAGTTCCGAAAGTGTTTGTAACTTTGGTGATTTGAATTGGAATTTCTAAAAATTCGGTGATGTTTCATAATTTCTATAAAGCTTGGTTTAATGTGCGAATTGTATTACCTTATTCAGTGTGTTTAAACGAACTATGATAATAGTATTTCGGTGTATGACTTCCCTTTGTTGTTTTATGTAGTTGTAACTGTTCATGAGGTGCATACTTGACAATTCAGTTGTTCGTTTTCATGACTTACTTATTAGCCTTGGGTTGTTGGATTTTTCTGTTTATTCGTCTTCCTCTGGAGTGTAGTTTGTCTTTTGTGGTCTCTTATTGCATTATGTAATTTGAATAATTTAGATTTGCCAAAGCTTGAGGAACTTCCCAGCCGATCTTACGCATTGATGGGCACGATAAAGGAGGTATTAATTTGATTTGTTGTGTTGCGTATTTTTCGTTTTTGTCTAAAGTAATTTTGTTCGAAATTGGGCAAAGTAATTGAGTTTTCTTTGAAATGCGTAACAGCGTAACATTTATTTGTGTTTACCCATTTCCTTTTAAGGTGTGCGGCGATGATGCGAAAATTTCACTGGAAGGAAGGAATATTAAACTTGAGGTGAGGCTTCTTTTCTGAGTTTGCGCTTATGCAAACTGTCGGTAATTTGGCGTTTTGGCGTGTGTACCAGTTAGGGATTGGTTTTAGTGGAATAAAATTAATCGAAATGTATGCGAATGAAACGAGTCTGTTTGATTGTTGTGTTTGTTGATCATATTCGCCGATTATCTAGTCTGGAAATTTTGCATGTGATTTTTTTCCCGAAACATTGGGTTATGAACGTCAACGTCACTAGACACTCTTTGTTCTTTATTTAACGAAATTCATTTAGGTCGACGAAAAGGAGGCAACAATTGAAGTTTCTTCTGGAAAAGTCACGTCTTCTGACCCACTTTTGGATCATTTATTACACTCGATTGCCACGAAAATGGGTGATTGTGTACATAATCTAAGGACAGAAAAGGTGGAAGATAAGCCAGTACCAGAGCCGGAGCCTATGGAGGCCAGTGAGGCGTAAGGCTCTGAACGGGTTTACGGGAGTACTGTAAGGTTCATTTAGTTATATCTTATTTGTTATTTCCAAGTTTTAAGTTTTCTTCTTATGAATGATCACGATGTCATTTCCATTGTATAGTATGCATTCACTTTATTAAGAAACGACATGTGTCGAATGATTAGCTCATAAAATAAAATAGCTGATGTGTGCATGTCCTCGGTGTAGTACGAATTTGAACCTTGTTTTACTTACTTTTCATACTTTTAATTATATTACTGGTCCGGTAAATTCGTAAATTACAAGTTGTTATGTTTTTTGATCTCTTTATTTATTTATTGTTGATTGTTTTAATAAATAATTTTCATATTTATACCACTATGTGCTTTATTTCATGAATGTGCGTCGTGGGCGCTTGGAATATTTCAATGCTATTTTTTGTGACTATAAAATACATCTCCTTTGTGGATTTTACGATGTTACTTGCGATTGTTTTTTGTCACTTGATCGTACATATGTAATACTTGTGTGAAACAAAAATTGATGTAATTTTTATTTATGTAATCTGTATTTAGCATTCGTAGTAGAAGTAGAGTAGCGTCTTCTCAATGATTTATTGCTTGAATACTTGAAGAAGTTTTCCTTTTGAAAACTGTCGTGCTGAAAATTGAAAGATTGAAAGAAATCATTGATTTGATTGAACAAGTCTTCTAGTTTCAAGCAGATTGTGGGTAGCTGGGTAGATACTATGAAATTAGCATAACATTAGAAAATGTGAAGATGTATACCTTCGTCTATCCCAACAACATAGGCAGCGTTTTGAATATTAGTGATGAATTCGTGAAGCTCTTTTGGGGTCAATCTTCCGAGTTCTGAAATTTTAAGAAACTTTTCGCGAACTACCAAACATAACTAAACTAAGAGGTTCCAGAGGCCATATTCACCATTCCGATTCCCTCGCGAAAATAGTCCCTGGGGACAGAAAATAACATTCAAATGTGAGGCACGCAGAGAAAAAGACGGGGAATTCCCCATGGGGAATTGAGTGGTGAATATGGCCTCTGGTTGTTCAACAAAACGTACCGTTTACTTTCCGCACGTCCTCCGTAGTAAGTTCCGAGACCAATCGTCGGTCGTTTTCACTTTTTGGCGAAGGCAAGAGAGACTGGAATATTTAGAATTCTGGCTCATCCATTGAAAAAATAGGACGCGTGTAGCCTTACAATTAGTCGTGGTTTATTAGATTAGTTGAGCGGGGCTAAAGTCCTAACTACTAAATATCAGAATAAAGTGCTCAATATAATATACTAGTTAGATGACTGATTCATCCAATTAAAATTACAGTCTAGTTTAACCTTATTATTGGGCATTTGAACCAGCTTCTTACCATATGTTCCATTTTTGTTTCCCATGCCCCGGGTACGCCTGTGGTTGCTTCAGAATCCTGGTCTAATGTTTCAGAACAGGAGAAAGTAGAGGGTGTAGAACACTGAGACATTCTCTGGGGAATTCCTCCCGAGTTCGGGGCGCGTGATCTAATTTATTAAAAATAAAATAAATGATATAGTAAAATTAGGAGAAGTGAAGGAACTGCGATCGGTCACTAATAATTTAGTGTAGAAAACGAAGAAACAGCGCTGTTAACTTTTTATCGTTTCGAAAGTAAACTCATACATAGCCTTAGAATTTCGTTAGTGATATGTAGAGCTGAGCTATCTATATTTAAAAACGATAGGACTGAGCTACCTATGTTTAAAAACGATAATGTAAAATGTAAACTAATAACTAACATAGTGAAGTAAGATTTTAAAGTAATATGGGGGTTCCAATCAAAGGGATTATTCAAATTTTCGTTCCCTTCCCGCTATTTTGCCGTGAGAGTGCGTGGTAATGAGGAGACGGGAGAGACCGAGAGTCGCGGTGTAGTTTGTAGTTTGAGCACATTAATTCCTATATTTTTCCCATGCCCATTTCATACTTCTTTCTTTATTCATTGTTTCTGGATATTTTTTTTGTTCGTTTTATCTTATATGTGATGCTAACCTAATGTAATTTGAATTTAGCATGATTTCGCGGTTGGCGTCTACTGTACCTGTTGTCTGGAGCCGTGTATTACAAGGGTCGTCAAGATCGTTGGGTACGTCGTCCCGGATTTTGAGTGATCAACAAGTGTCAGGTACTGTACTTTTTATCCTTGAATGTTTACATCTTCGACTGATTACCTATTTGTTTGAATGTACTCACTACCTATTGTTTGTATTGCATTGTATGGAAAAGGTAATAGACAGCTAACTGAGGCGATATGTACGTTTGCTTACATGTATTGGAAGAGAGTAGTTCTTATGCTCCTCCTTATTTCCTTCCATGGCTAGGATGAGAACTTTAGGCTTTAGTTGTCGTTGCCATTTGTATGTGTGCTAAGATGAAATGTTGGTATGACCCTGACTTTTCTTTTTTCTTTTGATAGTATGAATATGTGCCGGCTAGATTCGATGGGTTTCATTATTCATTTGTTTTAACTTCAGATCCGAAGAGTGAAGTCACCGCAAGCCCGAACCCAGACGAACCGATTCAACTGGAGGTGAACCCTTATGAGAAGGAGAAGAGGAAGTGCCTGTTGTGCAGGACGGGAGTCGAACTCGATTACAAGAATGCGAGACTTTTGCAGGTTTGTTTGTTTGTTTGTATGATTTGTATGAACGTGCTGTTTGAGCTCGTGCTCAAAAAATTGAATTGAGCAACTAGGTGGTGAGTTAGAGAATTCTGGCAGGCTCACTCCCACGTATATAAAGTGATTTTTTACATTTTCTATAAGAAAAATTTCAGATTTTAACAAATCAGATAGCGAAAACTGCATTTCTTGCGGTATTGAAATACTGTATGCGAACGTGTTTTGTGAAGGGCTACCAACAGACAACACAACCGTGACTCACGCGGAGTTTGTAACTTTGTGCAGTATGTGAAGTGTGAAGCAAGTGAAACACTGAGTTTCACATCAAAAGTATCTTCCGATCGCTACTTGTAAGCTTGCCTATGTGTGTGCAAGATTTATAACTTTGAAAATAATTTTTATAGCCATGTAATATAATGCGTTTATTAATGGAATCTTCTAGCCACTAGAAATTTTATGAAAACAACATTATTCTTAGCATTTCCTGTTTAGCAGTTTGTTTCTACCTTCTCTGGTCGTGTCTATGATAGACATATCACTGGGTTGTGTGATCATCAACAGCAGAAATTGGTATCGACTATCGCGCTTTCAAGAAAGGTTTGTGCATTGAAAATATTTGCATTAATGTTATTTGATCTTCGAGGGCTTGTTAATTCTAATTTTTTCACTGGAAGCTGTTGGATAATTCCAATTCATCATAACTTCTCTTTTATAGACATTGTGAAACATTCCCTATTTTAGTCCAATTATTTGACTTGGTCAGACTTTGTATGAAAATAAATGATGCCGATCTATTTCAGGCCGGTTACATGCCCGTCCTCGTAAAAGACCCGAAGTACGTACGTGACCCGAAGCTGTTCGACCCACTTCGGCCTATTAGGCCACACTCTTTTGCGTAAATTTAAGATTTTAATTACTGTAGAATGTTTATCGATTAGCATAAGTTTATTGATCAAGTGTATTATTTTTTGTTGTTCAAAAGTGTAATGTTCGCCTTTGGTTCTCAAAATAGGTTAGAACTGATTGTTCGTTTCTTTTTGTGTACATATTTGGTAGTTTTTTTTTACGATTAGTGAGTTAGGATTTAAGTAAAATCTTTTGTGTTTTTGTTGTTACTGTTTGTTGTTTCGTATGTTTAGTTAATAAAAATGTAACGAAAAAGAAATTTGTCTATTTGTTTTTGATTAAAGTGTTGTCAGCAGTGTGATTATTTTGCGGAAAAGTTTTTGTTGCTTGTTCGTACCATGTATTAATCCAAAAAAACGTTGGCTTTGTTTTAGCTTGGGCACCCAGCCTCCGGCAGGATAACTATGGAAATCGATTTAGATAATCTTAGGTTTGGATTTTATATTCTGTATGAACAGTGCTATTTCCTTTTCGGGTTCTAAAAGCTGGTATTATGTGGGGGGTTACTTTTGCCTAAAGTATGTATTTGGCATAAACTACAGTATACTTTTAGAGTTATTTATGGACTATCTTTTTAAGTACGGTTGCTTAATTGAGAATTACCATTTTGTGTTACACATGCGGTACATAGTTTGTTTTTATATGCACTTAGCATTACCTATGGTATACATACGATACGTAATTAAATCTTACTTTTAGCGACCATGATGAACCATATTCTACTGAAGTGAACAATGGGCGTAGTAATGGAAATGCTCCTGGCCGGCTACAGTATGCTGAAATGGTGGAGAGAGCGATGACGTCAGAGGAGGTGTAAGACATACTCACGTGAGATTACTGTATAGAATTTTCGATTTAACGTTGATGATCCTTTCCTTATCTACCGTAGCTTAGACGTTACTCTTGATAGCAATAAGTTGATCTGAGAGTTTCGTTTTCGTGGGATTGTAGTTGTATTCTCTATATTTCTTTTTAGATTTTTCGAAACTCTGGATAGACGAAGTTTGGCCGTGGCACTTTCTTCACTCTGTTTAATTGCTGAAAAATGTGCATTGGATAAACAAAAACATAGAGTGAAAGACATTGCCCGAGATGTTCTTTATGATGAACAGAGCTCGCGAGGAGATAGAAAAGCTGCGATTTCAGCATTGAAGGTTTGTGAAAAAGTTGGATATTAGCGTATTTAGTGTACGGTATCGTACGTTAGTTTGTTTGTTATAAGTGACGTTACGGTAAGAACTAAGGCTGCTCTCTGTTACTGTAGGAACTGGTTTGTTTGGGCAAGGACCCATTGACGGTTCTGCATATCAGGATTTCTCGATCCTGAGCCTAAAAGACTAATTTACATTTGGGATTGTACATGGGAACTTAACTTGGTTGAAGTTGAAAATCCCATATGGATATATGGCTTATGTCCGATGATCCTTTAGGCATTGATTAATGGCCCCTATTGGACTCATCTACTTCTTTTATTGGAAACATTGGATGAACCGCAGGTTGGTGTTATACTGAGTTTCTTGTAGTGGAACTGTTCGCTCTAAAAAGTATTTTGGTTGATTTTGATGGTTTATGGTCGTACTTCGTACTATGTCACTGTCATCTATATGTCAATGTGTCAGTGCCTGTTGGTGTGATGTATAAAACCCTTATCTTTATTCTTTTTGAAAATGTATTCCGTTTAGTTTCACATCGTCCGTCCCGTTCTACCCCGTTTTGACAATCTGCTGACTTTTGTTGCTCCCGAGGGCACGTTAGCTCCTGAATGGGTCTGGTTGGTACTTCGACGTGCAACTCTACATTCGAATGGTTGGATACGACTATGGGGCTTACAGAAAGCGATTACACTACCGGTTTCGATGTTCCTGATTGAATCTAAGGTATGTTCTTTTTTTTTGCGTTCGTTTAAGGTATCCTTGAATGTTTATATCTTCGATTGATTACCTATTTGTTTGAATGTACTCACTACCTATTGTTTGTATCGCATTGTATGGAAAAGGTAATAGACAGATAACTGAGGCGATATGTACGTTTGCTTACATTTACATGTATTGGAAGAGAGTAGTTCTTATGCTCCTCCTTATTTCCTTCCATGGCTAGGATGAGAACTTTAGGCTTTAGTTTTGGTTGCCATTTGTATGTGTGCTAAGATGAAATGTTGGTATGACCCTGACTTTTATTTATTCTTTTGATAGTAAGATAGTATGAATATGCGCCGGCTATGGTTGAGTAGTACGATTCGAGCGGTTTCATTGTTCATTTTTCTACCTTTAGTTCCGAAGAGTGAAGTAACCGCAAGCCCGAACCCAGACGAACCGATTCAACTTGAGGTGAACCCTTATGAGAAGGAGAAGAGGAAGTGCCTGTTGTGCAGGACGGGAGTCGAACTCGATTACAAGAATGCGAGACTTTTGCAGGTTTGTTTGTTTGTTTGTATGATTTGTATGAACGTGATGATTGGAGCTCGTGCTCAAAAATCCAATTGAGCAACTAGGTGTTGAGTTTGAGAATTCTGGCAGGCTCACTCCCACGTATATGTAGTGATTTTTTTACATTTTCTATAAGAACACCAGATTTTAACAAATCAGATAGCGAAAACCGCATTTCTTGCGGTATTCAAATACTGTATGCGAACATGTTTTGTGAAGGGCTACCAATAGACAACACAACCGTGACTCACGCGGAGTTTGAAACTTTGTGCAGTATGTGAAGTGTGAAGTGAAACACTGAGTTTCACATCAAAAGTGTCTTCCGGTCCCTACTTGTAAGCTTGCCAATGTGTGTGCAGGATTTACAACTTTGAATAGAATTATTTAAGGCCAATAAACTTATTATTATTATTAAGGCGAGACAATACACTTATTATTATTATTAAGGCCATGTAGTAGGATGCTATTATTAATGGAATCTTCTAGTCAGTAGAAATTTTGTGAATACTTTATTCTCATCATTTCCTTTTCAGCAGTTTGTTTCTACCTTCTCTGGCCGTGTTTATGATAGACATATCACCGGATTGTGTGATCATCAGCAACATAAATTGGTATCGACTATCGCGCTTTCAAGAAAGGTTTGTGCATTGAAAATTTTTGCATTAAAGGGATCAGCTCACCTTAAATTGTGTCTGTTTTTTTTGTTTCTTTATTTTCTATAAGGGATAATAAAAATTTGGAATAGAAAAAGTAGTGTTCAATTTCAATACTCACGAAGATATTGGGTGATAAAGTGGTGGATTGATCGGGCCGAAATGCAAAAAGGGCAATTATCCTATACAAACAAGGCAGGACAATTGCCCTTTTTGCATTTCGGACCGATCAATCCACCACTTTATCACCCAATATCTTCGTGAGTATTGAAATTGAACACTACTTTTTCTCTTCCAAATTTTTATTATCCCTTATAGAAAATAAAGAAACAAAAAAAACAGACACAATTTAAGGTGAGCTGATCCCTTTAATGTTATTTAATCTTCGAGGGCTTGTTAATTCTAATTTTTTCATTGGAAGCACTTGGATAATTCCAATTCATTTTAACTTCTCTTTTATAGACATTGTGAAACATTCCCTATTTTAGTCCAATTGTCTTGGTCAGACTTTGTATGAAAATAAATAATGCCGATCTATTTCAGGCCGGTTACATGCCCGTCCTCGTAAAAGACCCGAAGTACGTACGTGACCCGAAGCTGTTCGACCCACTTCGACCTATTAGGCCACACTCATTTGCGTAAATTTAAGATTTGAATTACTGTAGAATGTTTATCGATTAGCATAAGTTTATTGATCAAGTGTATTATTTTTTGTTGTTCAAAAATGTAATGTTCGCCTTTGGTTCTCAAAATAGGTTAGAACTGATTGTTCGTTTCTTTTTGTGTACATATTTGGTAGTTTTTTTTTACGATTAGTGAGTTAGGATTTAAGTAAAATCTTTTGTGTTTTTGTTGTTACTGTTTGTTGTTTCGTATGTTTAGTTAATAAAAATGTAACGAAAAAGAAATTTGTCTATTTGTTTTTGATTAAAGTGTTGTCAGCAGTGTGATTATTTTGCGGAAAAGTTTTTGCTGCTTGTTCGTACCATGTGTTAATCCAAAAAAACCTTGGCTTTGTTTTAGCTTGGGCACCCAGCCTCCGGCAGGATAACTATGGAAATCGATTTAGATAATCATAGGTTTGGATTTTATATTCTGTATGAACAGTGCTATTTCCTTTTCGGGTTCTAAAAGCTGGTATTATGTGGGGGGTTACTTTTGCCTAAAGTATGTATTTGGCATAAACTACAGTATACTTTTAATGTTATTTATGGACTATCTTTTTAAGTACGGTAGCTTAATTGAGAATTACCATTTTGTGTTACACATGCGGATGCGGTACATAGTTTTATATGCACTTAGCATTACCTATGGTATACATACGATACGTAATTAAATCTTACTTTTAGCGACCATGATGAACCATATCCTACTGAAGTGAACAGTGGGCGTAGTAATGGAAATGCTCCCGGCCGGCTACAGTATGCTGAAATGGTGGGGAGAGCGATGACGTCAGAGGAGATGGAAGACATACTCACGTGAGATTACTGTATATAATTATTATTGTTAATAATTTATTGATTGACCGAAAAATGAATTAGTACCCTTCACAGCACAGTGTATTTTTCTGTGAGTTACGGTAGTTTGCTTTAGTGTGGGGGTTGTACTTTAACTTCATTTATAAGTTGTCTTTCCGTTGCAAAACAAAAACGTTCTAAAGAGAAAAAAGGGGAAAATCAAGATTTCAGATTAGCATGATCGATTAACGGTAGTCGGAGCGATGAGGTATATCCATAGCGTAGTTGTGAGAGACCATTGGTATTCTAAGTAATTAAACTTAGATTGTTCGAAACTCTGGATAGACGAAGTTTGGCTGTGGCACTTTCTTCACTCTGTTTAATTGCTGATAAATGTGCATTGGATAAGCAAAAACATAGAGTGAAAGACATTGCCCGAGATGTTCTTTATGATGAACAGAGCTCGAGAGGGGATAGAAAGGCTGCGATTTCAGCATTGAAGGTTTGTGAAATAGTTGGATATTAGCGTATTTTGTATACGGTATCCTACCGTTAGTTTCTTTGGTAGAAGTAAGTTACTGTAAAAACAGGACTGTTGTATGTTACTTGTTACAGTAGGAACTGGTTTGTCTGGGTGAGAATTACCACTGACGGTTCTGCATATCACGATTTCCCGATCCTAAGCCTAAAGCCTAGTTTTACATTTGGTGTTATTATATACGGGAACTTAACTTGGTTGAAAAGAAAATCCCGTATGGGTTATATCCGATGATCTTTTAGGCATTGATTGATGGCCCCTATTGGACTCATCTACTTCTTTTATTGGAAACGTTGGATGAACCGCAGGTTAGCATTATGAGTTTCTTGTAGTGGAATTGTTCGCTCTAAAAAGTAGTTTAATTGATTTTGATGGTTTATGGTCGTATATGTTACTGTAATCGATATGTCAAGTCAATGTGTCAGTGCCTGTTGGTGTAATGTATAAAATCCTTATCTTTATTCTTTTTGAAAATGTATTCCGTTTAGTTTCACATCGTTCGTCCCGTTCTACCCCGTTTTGATAATCTGCTGTCTTTCGTTGCCCCTGAAGGGTCATTAACTCCTGAATGGGTCTGGTTAGTGCTACGACGTGCAACTCTACATTCTAATGGTTGGATACGATTATGGGGCTTACAGAAAGCGACTACACTACCGGTGTCCATGTTTCTTATTGAATCTAAGGTAGTGTTCGGTTTTTTCTACCATTCACATTCACTTTACAGTATTCATCATTACATTATGGTGTCTATTAGATGCAGTATTTGTATCCCGTTTGTTACAAGGTAATTCATCACTTGTTCGCTGAGTAATTGGATCAGAGTTTTCATATGATCCCCAAAAGTATTCAGCCGTTGACGAGTTTACTTCTGCCACTGCTGAACTCGGTCGATATGATTTGGCGATTGATTGAACGAGAAGACTTGAATGAATTTCTGGAACAACTCGGATCAATTGTCACAGGGATATTTGAGAATGTGAAAGAAGAAAACGCATGTATGTTTGTTTATTCGTTCCTGTGTGATGTTTGGTGTATTGTATGCCGATAGCGTCGACACTGTATTACTCGCTGCGTACGGTGGCTGTGGGGTGCTTGTGCTTTAGCTTTAGTGAAAAGCCGTACAAGGCATGGTGAAACATAAAAAGAGGTGCAGTAGGTGACGAGTTCCAACAATTAATGCTTTAATGCTTCTTATACTCAGACTCCCAGTTGATTGACCTATTCGAGTGTGTGGAGGCAATGTCGTGTCCTTTCACGTACTACTTCATTTCTGTTGTTCTACTAAGAATTGCTCCAAAACCGATCCTGCGTGTCGGGGATTTTCTGCTTTGCCGGTGAGTTACCGGTCTATGATTACTGTATATGCGCCTTTGAGTCTTAATGATCTCAAACGTATCACGTATCGCGCCTGAATTGGCTTAAAGCGAATGTCAAGCCGGTTTTGCATGTTGGGCTCAAAAAAAGCTTGCATTTTGAAGGTAAGGAAAGTGAAAATAAAAATAACCAAAAACTTTCATGTAAGACTTAAAAGCTCTGTCATGTTAGGTTTTCTAATAAATCTTTACAGTTTTAAAATTCTTGGAAGGTAGGATGGGAGTAAAAATACGCTATGTTTTTACTGGAAGACTTGTAACCATGTATACTTGAAATCAGTATTGTGCTGCGTAAGTGCGTAATGGGTTTTAGGAGTCCATGGTTTGTATCGATCGTTCTACTAGTTTATTTCAGACGTATCGTCTCCAGGATAAATCATGTACCATATCTGGTCCTCAGGAACGAATCACTCGCAAGCTTTGTCCGGATTTTCGCCAAGCTGACTGATTGGGTATGTATTTGCGTTTTTGTCTGAATAAGGAGTTCAAGTGCACTGTTGATCGTTTATTCAACTTGAAACTTTAGTGATGGTCAACGAATAAAGTAGGTTTGCTCGCTCAGTGTTTGCCGTTGCCGGACTCTCGCCAGGCCAAGTTCTCGCAGTCACTAAGCATAGATAATCTTTTCGCTCGCATCTGGCGAGGACCAGGTCGTCGGATCGTCCACACCATTTTGGCGCTTTCTGCGTCCATTGGTCGCATTCGCTTTTAAACTTTTAAAAGTCTTATATCGCCTCTGGCCGCGTCCCACCCGAGTTTCATGGGTTATGATTTCAGACTGATCAGGATGCCTTTTACTCATTCTCTTCTTTTGTGCGGACTATTTCCGATTCGAGTGATGGTCATTCGGCAGAGCGTTTGGATGCCCTTTTTGACACTTTATCATCTGTTTGGAGTGGAGTGGATGGCTTATTTGAGCCGAAAATGGTCATTGACACCGTTTTGAACCGGACTACAAACTATGAGGTAGTTTTTACATTAATACATCTTTATTGGTCGATAGATGAGGCAAAAACGTGAATTTTGTAAATGACCAAAAGGAACCCTAACAAGATGTCATTGCAGTAAGGACACCAACATACTAACAAGGTGCATAATTTTGTTTCGCAACTGTAGTTGTAGCCTTAGTATTCTGAAGAATGTTACATTCTATGCTGTCTACTTGTTTTTGCGGTATTTCTCGAAAACTAGTTATTCTTTTCCAGGATGAAAATGTTGATTGGTTGTTGTGGGCTAAAGCCCGCCACCTGAGGATCTCTGACCAATTGGAGACTGAATTGGAACGCAATATTGTGGAATCATTATGTGATGGCTCTGAGCATACTGTAGTCGATCGATTGATAGGGCTGTGGGTGGCCAGGACAAATGGGAACAGTGGTTAGTGTTTATTGATAAGTGCCACTTTATTCATCTATCCATCTTAAGAATCCTTTAGAAAATCTAACAAGTGAAGTAGGACCACCGCCTATTAACTTATTATTAATTTGAATTGTAGTTAATGAGTTATTTTTTAGCGGATATCAGTGAATCTTTTTCATCAATATTGACAGAGTATATGACAATGCGAGTGTTTACAATGGAGGGAACGGTAAGTACTGTAATTGTTAAATTGATTCCTTGTTACTTTTGCCCGTTCCAATATTATATTGAATGCTTTTAGTTTTGTTCAGTTCTGAAGCAGAAGCTGCAACTGTGTATTTTGACGAACCGGTTATTAGATTGAGATTTCAGATGTTTGACCGTTCTTTGTGTGCGAATGTTTTTGTACCGCTCATGGAAAAGTGCCCCACGCTTGCAGTAGTTCTATCCAGCTGCATACTCGAGTTCCTAAAACAGGTATGTATTTTTATGTACCGCCCATGAATTGTTTGGTAGTATTCATGTTTAGTATATCTTGGTTGTCAAATATGTATATTGAATGCATTAAATCTGGACTGGCATCAAATGTTTGTTTCAGGATGTATCCACGGAGCGTCAAGCTGTGCTACTTTCTATATTAGAAGCGTGCATAAATGGTGGTAATTCATCACTTGTGGGTATAGAAGATTACCTAGGAACGACTCCACTCGAGGCCAAGTTGCCCAAAAAGTAAGAGTTTATTCTTTGTGCCGAGTGCCAATGGACGGTCAAAAGGGGCCCGCAATGGTAGTGCGGGACGGCGAACTGCTGCGGGAAATATGTACATTTATATTTGGCGTACCTATGGCACATTTTTGGCGCGCCTACCGCGCGCACAAAGTGTGCGACATGTGTGCCATGTTTTTTTACACGTTTTATAGTGGACCGCCTTCCGCGTTAGGTGTGCACAGAAATATATAAAGTAGCCGTTCTTAACTTCCTTCAAACTTCTGTGTATATGTGGAAGGGGAAGGTGAACGCTCCATGTGCAGAGCATCCAGACAGAAGTTTCATCACTTAGTTTTTATTATTCAATTCAGGTCTGTCTCCGCCGTGTCTTATCGTGAATTCCAACGCATCGTTGAAGGTGTGCACGCGGCAAGAACTCGATTGTTCACCAGGTTCCTATTAGATGCAACGAAGGACTTTGCTCGGCTGGCTGACGAAATTGTACAGGTGCGGTGTACTGTAAACGACACTCAGTATTGCAGTTGTTTGTGTTTTCACTTACCTATTACCTTGACTCCCGTCATTGCTCGTGAAGTTTGTACTTGTGTTTTTAGTAATGCAGTAATGTCTATTTGTTCCTATTCAGACATGTTTTATACGCCTAAGGTATTCACTTTCAGATCCTCGATTGCGCATCACTGTATGAGCGAAAAGAGGAGTTGCTACGCATACTAAGGAAGTGTTTAGATAAGGTAATGTTTGACTTTTATCTTGTTCAGCTTAATACATAAACACTAACATTAGTAGTTAGTTGTCTGTGGCGTTAAAGCGAAATGCTAGCCCCTTTGGAAAATTTGCATATGATAAGCAAATGCTATGTATCCTATGCTAATTGTGTACGATCGTCCACGGGAATCGTACAAAATTAGCATAGGTTACATAGGATTTGCTCATCATATGCAAATATTCCAAAGGGGCTAGCATTTCGCTTTAAAACTCCGAACCTCGAATGGGAGACTGCTAAGCTAACTTTGGGGACTGGAGAAAATGGAGATAATTGTCTGGTTTGCTCAACGATAATTACCTAGATCCCATCATCAGAAACCGAGTTATTACTTCGAATGGTGAACGCATCGAATAGTTTGGTGGCCGAGGAACGCAAATCGTTGAATTCATTACCCGCCTTGAAAATGGCCATGTCGATTGCTCTGCACGAGAATGTAGTCAAGAATGAGAAGGCGGCGGAAAGGTCGAGGGTAGGGTTTCTCGTTTTCTTATTATTAATTTTTTTATGGGCCACTCGTCGATGTGATGTACTATAAGACAAACTATGATTCTATGATATCACGTGTGATAGGGTGTTCCGCTGATATGTGAAGTCTTGAATTGAATGGAATATCGATTTTAGATCGGATTGGTTAGTTATTGATTGAAGAAAGTAGAGAGCGAGAGAGAAAGTAAAGGTAGAGAGAGAGAAAGAAAGACTGGTTATAAACTGAAGAGGAACACAATTTCGTTTCAGAAGCTGTTCGATGATCATTTCTCTCACTCATCACTTTCACTATCGGTGGCTCTGGTACTCGCGCAGTCAATTTCGGCGGCAGAGGGATACTTGAACGAAGATTGGGCAAAACAGGTATGCACTTATATTTATTGCGCACGCTCAGTAAGAAACTTACTCTTTTGTCATATAAGCGCCGCAGAGACCAAAACGGGCATAAGATACTAAACCAGCATAAGTTGCGTAAAAAGAGCAAACACAAACGCCAAAAAAATCTGCTAAGCAGAGTTGAAAACCTAGACATATTGCAATTTGTGGTATGCATAGTTTGAACCTGTTTTTCAGATAATGAACTTGGCGATATTTGGTCCAGTGCCTAAAAAGGATGGCAAAGTTCTTACGTCATCATATGAAATGATCTACAGTGCAGAGAATGGAAAGATAGAAACGAGTGAATCGAATGAACTTGACAGGTAAGGTCGAGGGTTTGTTCTAAATGAAAGATTGTGGCTTTCTTGCTTTGTTCGATAAATGGATTATCGCCTGATTATAAGTTTCTTGTGATGTTGTGATATTGGAGACGGTAGTTTGAGTGTCGTATATAATTCCACAAATATGTAACCGTAAGCGTTGGCACTCGGCACTTGGCACTTTCAAGTTTAGAATTGAATTGAATATGAAAAATGTTTGTAGACGAAATCAATATATAACATTTAGGCTTCATGAAACGGTGCAAAGGGCCCGTATGATGGCTACCAATGTGGCTGTGATTTTATCAGAAACCAGTCAATATTTTGCTGCCAGAATTGTAAAGGAGATATTAGACGAATGCGCTGTACAGGATCAGAGTTCTAGCAAGTGAGTGTATTATTGATTGGGTACTTTTTATTTTATTTCGTTGATTTGATGTATATTTTCATCTTCAACATTTTTAGTGCGTAGTGGCATATGACCCAGTGAAGTCCAGTAATCCATTTACTTGATGGTAGGGTGAGCATTTTGGATGGTGTGTTCGTATGTTGTACCACTGTAGCCCTACCGGGTCGATGGTCTTGCTAAGTTTATCAATGTTCAGATCGTTTGGCCTTTCGTATGCTCATCGTGCAAAATCTCGAGCTGTTTCCGTTTTGTTGTTGATTGTCGATAATGTCACCGATAAGGTATTTTATTGTTCTATTGCTATTTGCGTAATTGTTAGGTCTAAGATAAAGTGCAGTGAAATTCCAAATTCCAAAGATTAGGTCTGTAGGAATAGCAAAGTGTACTGTAGATACCACTTCAGACCTACAGTATCCTAAAAATTAATTGGCTTGAATGTAATTACTGTAGATACCACTTGGTGGCAAGATCTTCTTCTTTTTACCTCAGACATACGTATCCCAAACAATTAATTGGCTTGAATGTAATTATGGACGTTAACGTTAATTACACCTACTGTGTAGCGAATTGTCCAAGAACCATAATCAGTCCGTAATTTGCATACTGTATTCTCAGTCAACAAATTCTAGGCAGTCTTGGAGCAGCTGTACACTCGTTCGGTGTCTTTTGTTGCCGATCCTTGTCAGCAATTCTCGATTAAACTAATCGTGGAATGGATTTTGGTTAAATTAGTTGTGAAGCACCCAGAGTATTTTGACCGATTGATAGCTGAAGAGAAGCAGGTGAGGGCTTTAGGCGTTAGTGCGTTAGCTATGAATATAATTGTGCTACCTTAGTAGAGGTAAGTATTATTAATATCGGGATGAAACATATATCGTGGGTGAGTCGTTGAGTGGGAGTTCTTCGTTTATAGCGGTTGAACACGGTGTTACTCTGTTTTGGTCGGTTACATCGCGTCTGGTGACGACTGTACGATAAAGTGATAGAGCAAAAAAGGATGAGCCTTTGTCCTCTTATCACTACAGTATAGTTGTGTAGTGTAAATTCCACATTAAATGCTGATTGATTTCTGATTGCAGCTGGCAACCAAGCGCATCGGCAGTGTATCTTCCTGGCTGAATATTCTCGTCCACTATGCCAGAGCTAAGAATTATGAATCGGTATGTTGCAGTGGTTTTATTTATTTTGTGTCCTGCTTCCGCATTAGTAATTGTTTACCAAAAAAAAACGTCCGTGCTAAATTTATTTCTAAACTGTGACGAATTTACATAGTTGCAGAATCTGCCTTTTGTGTCACAGTTTTTCTGTGTTTGTCTTTTTTGTATAAAACGTAGTAGTGTTGTACCAACACAAATGGAAGTTTGTCTTTCAGAAATGCATTCGCCGCGTTCTAGAACTACTAGTGCCTTGGACAACTGCACAAAACTTTGCAGTCAGGTACGATCAGTTATTTATTGGTGTACTGACTTGTTGTGATTTCGGTAGTGGAGTGATTACTAAATAACGTGTTTGCATTATCATAATGTTTGTTCATTCTTCGACAGAAACACGTCCGATCTGTACAAACTATAGCGTCTCGTATATACTATAGGTCTTATATAATTAATTCTATCCTATATGTCTCATATGCAAGAGATGTAAATTTAGTTTTTTTTTTCACCAAAAATAGTTTAAAAACAGTTATCAACGAAAATAAATATAAAAACACAAACAAATAAGTGCGTATTACAAAATATTGTGTGCAAACTAAGAATTTTTTTAAAAGCATTTTAGGTGTACCGCAATTGCCGGCTGTCGTATTTTGTACCAACAAATGTCTTCAATGGACGAGCAAGAGGAATTCAGCCTTGTACGCGGAATCATTGAATTTGATTCTGAACCAGCTGGGTGAGTTATCCCATTCGTGTAGTTAATGGGTATGAGACGAACTGCGCGGCACGTATTCGAAGAGTGCGCTATTGATGCGCCACATGAGCACAACTGGTATTGTTTGCCCGCATCTCTGGCGCGCAATCTGCCGACGACACGCTGCACTGACGAACATCCCGTTTCGCTATTTTTTAATAGTTTCTTGTTGTAGGATTTTGCATAACTTTATCTTTTTTATCAGCAATTCTCGCCGTATCGTGGACAACCTATGCGCGGACTTTTATTTTGCTCATCTTCATGCGATCAAACACTTTGATTTGCAAACTGCATTGTGTACTGTAGCAGAGAGGACTGGACTGCCAGCTGATGAAAGGATACCACTGAGGTGAGAGAGGCAAAAATAGCCCAAAAATAATAATTCGAACTGAGGACGTATTCACCAACACACAGGGAGCCCTCCCTATGCGCTGACTGAATCTCTTCTGCCGTCGCACTCTCTACCACACTTTTTAGCTCCTTGGGGAGGCCAGAGACGGCTCCCTGCGTGTTGGTGAATACGGCCTCTGAACTCAGCACTAGCTACCCATTTTCGCCGTTTTAGGTATTGTTTCCTTGATCGGCTACGTTAGGAAGTAGGAAGCTTGGTGGCTGTGGGGGGCATCAGTGGCGAATTAAATTTATCACATTTGCTTGTTACTGGGGATTTGCGCCCTGAGCAAAACCGTACAACTGCGCCGCAAAATTAGAAACTTTATTGGTTTTAAGGTTGAGCGTCGAATTGAATCGTTCACGTGTTCGTTCGTTGAATGAAGACCCTGAATTCCTGAATGCCGAATCACTTGTGTACAACTGTAAGTTTAAGATCATTCTACCGTAATTTTTCTGTAGAATCTGTACTCAAAAAAATCGGATGAATTACCGGTACTAGTGTCTTATTCTAAACAGACTCTTGGTTACATTAGTATTTTATATGGGTCTTGTTACAGCCAGTTTGCTGGTTTGTTTTACCGATCTGAGGCCGTATTCACCAACACACAGGGAGCGCTCCATAGGCTCACGAGCGCTCTGAATCTCTTCTGCTCCCTGAACGCACTCTTTAGCTACCTGGGGAGCCCAGAGGGAGGGCTCCCTGCCCTGCGGCCTCTGATCTTTATTGATTCAGCTTTATCGAAGTGTGGAACATGTGCTCCAGAAATGGTTCTGTCCGTCGATGCTTCCAGTAATGAAGTGGACGAGTCAGGTATTGGATTATACAGTACACATTTTGGACCATAGTTATTGTGTTTTTGATCCTGAGTACCTTAATCCTTTAACGACGTCGAATAGTAAAGTTATGTATATGCCTAAGCTAAACAGAAAAAATGCCAGCGGCGTACGGTAGATTAGATTTTTCGTTCTTCTGTTGTAACCATGTGTTCTGACGAGCTTTATTCTATACTTCAGATAATTCACCCACTGGAGACGCGACTCCGGAAGAGGGCAGTTTGCAGAAGAAAATAATCACTTCTCATAAACAGAAACCCGAAGACTGTTCCATGATTGTGGTGGCCAGTTTGATAGACAAACCTGCAAATCTTGGAGGTTCGCCTTTTGAATGATATAATAATTGTAATTAACTAAATTGTTCAGCTTGCATCCAGAGGTCTGTAAATGGATTAACTGATCAACTAATGATTAGCCACTCGTTTTCATTTTTTTGTGTGTGCGATGAGGACATTGATAGGATGCGGAAATATTGATATTCTAATTTTAGGTCTTTGCCGTACGTGTGAAATCTTCGGAGTTGACAGTTTGGTAGTGGCCGATTTACAATTGACAAAAGACGTGTCATTTGTTGCACTGTCGCTGAGTAGTGAGAACTGGCAGAAGATTGAAGCGGTTCGTTTTTTGTCCTTCTAACAGAATCCGGACATTAATTTTTACAGTACTTGTGGTTACAGTAGCAGTACACTCTGCCGCTCCTCGGAGTGTAATTACTAGAAGTCACTCTGTGGATGAATTTATGCACCACTTATAAATACGTGCGCTGCCTCTTTCGACGCTTTATCCTGGTTCACCGCTGTTCGGCTTCACTTTTCGTTTTGCACGTTTTTCGCCGTGTTTCAAAAAGCCTTTATGTTAAACGGCACATTTGAGTTTATGATACGTGAACGTGATCCTTATTGTGTTTTCAAAAACTTTGAGTTGAAAACTGGTACAGATTGAGTACTGGTAATGATAATTGACACTGGGCTAATTAGACTTGTTATAAGTGCTAATTAGACAATTGCAGGTGCGTCCGGACTCCCTGACTGAATACCTCACTGATCTTCGATCGAAAGGTTATACTGTTATTGCGGCAGAACAAACGACGGACAGTCACAAGATGCACGAATTTCAGTTTCCGAAGAAGGTATAGTTTCTGCTATACAAAGGGCATATGGTTGAGCTTAAAAGCGATATAACAAGCGATTTTTGAAATCTATCTTTGACAGCTGCATTCCGTTATATTTGCTGATTGCTAAGGGGATTTTTCATTCTAAACATGCTAAGAGGGATTTTTCATTAAGTAGGAAATTGTGGCTTAAAAGTAGAATTGTAGCTGAGCGCAAATAGTTCTTAAATATTGGGTTGCGCCTACCTCTGCTTGCTTGGAGCATGTATCCAGGCTGAGCTCCCGCAGAAGGGGGTGTGCCCTAACAAAAATCTAGGTTTTGTAACTGCCTCCAGGATAATATTATGTAACAGTAAAGTAAGTCACAGACAGACTCCTATTCATGATCTCGACTACTTGGATTGACATAATATTATACAAATGTATAAATGTATTTTCAGTGTGTATTGGTAATGGGCGACGAGAAGGAGGGAGTGCCCACGAGGCTTTTAAGGTTTCTATAATTCTTTGTCGCTTTTGCTATTATCCTTAGAAATTTGATCCCGATTCTACGTGAGTGCGTTGTGCATGTATTCGCACGTTTTCGTGGGTTTCTACGTTTTAACTGCTGATATGAGTTTATGTTGACCTCACTTGAATACCTAATTGTAAGATTGCTAATTATCTTGAGTCAGTCGAGCTTACCTAATTATGACTTTCTACCGAAGTAATTTGAGTTCACTGTAAATTACAATTTCTATATTTAGATGTGTCGACCAAACGGTGGAAATTACTCAATTGGGACAGACTCGGTCACTCAACGTACATGTAACGGCAGCAATTTTTATTTCCAAGTATGCCGAACAGCGGCTGATACCCAATTTATAGGATTACTGTAGTTTAACCGTAGAAAAGGACAAATACCTGGGTTACTGTAAGCTAGGTAGGTGCGTACATGTATTCGCATTTTTCGTGAGTCTGTACGTTTCAACAACGTTAATGTTAATTAGTTTTTTTTAACTTAAGTTTACAGATGTTGATGTTTCAAGTTATCGGTAAAGATGTGAGCTATGTCCAGTCAGATGTTTTAGTCGGATGAAAAAACGTTTATGAATTGTGTTTTTTTTTGCTCACAATCAGTTTGCTGCATACTTTTGTCAGTCGTTCTCGACGTTTTTTAGGAATTAAATGTCCCCTTTGTGATTTTTTTATCTTTACTTATAGGTTGTTTTATTTGTTGTTGCTTGTTGATTACTGAAAGTTTTTTTTAGATTTATATTGTTGTTATGTTGTTACAGTGGGTTTTTTCTCATGGTTATAGTTGTTGATAATAAATTGATAATAATTTTATAGTCGGCGATTGTGTGTTGTTAAAGCGAAATACCGGCCGGTTTGTGAAACGAATCGTGGACACCTGAATTATTACATATGCAAAGTTGCTCGACTTGAGCTCGATTTTTTATCGAAATTTATGTTCATTTGCATAAGCTCCATAGAATGCTGGTGTACTCGGTGTGTTTCAAAAACCGGCCGGTATTTCGCTTTAAGAAGCCGGATCACTTGATATCTTGAACTTCGGGAAATCAGTTTCGTGTTGGTTTCCATCTTCGCGAATAGCACATGCGAAAACGTCAAATACCGTCCACGTTCAAGTCATTTTATACGCATGCCAACTGCCTACCGTAACCCATCAATCGCCCATTTAATAATTAATAATAATAATTTACTACGTACACTTTTGAGGTTTTTACTTGATGTGTACCATTTTCTTTTTGCGTTATTTTATTCTTCTTTAGGCTCAATTGCACATAGATATAAACCGCGAGGGTAAAATAACATTCAACCACCAACACTGCAGCGGGCACCAATATACATATATTGGCAGGTTTTGTCTTCACAGAGGTAGGAAGTACAACATCATAATCAACAGAGGTACGCAACACTGAGACAGCCCCTCTTCTGTAAATCTGTATTCTTTGAGGAGAGGTCAAGGAACACAAAACTATGGAGCCAGACGTACTTGAATAAGTAAGCCAAGCGAGAAAATCCAAGGCTCCCGGACTTTGGCTTCCGAAAAATGTTGGAAACACCACCACGATCAGAATCAGCACAATAGTACACAACATGTTGAGCCAGCCCCTCCTCTGTAAATCTTTATTATTTGAGGAGGAGCAAGAAGCGGCACACAAACAGTTCGAGAAACGCAAGTCTGCTTCCATGCAGACTTGCAGGCTTAGTCTCGAACCGTCCAAGGAGAAGAGTCTACGTGAAGTAGCCGACGGCTCCTGCTTCTCGACGAGCCAGAGAACAGAGCCATGGTCCTCCATAGTGGAGTCCAGAGTCCAGAGGACAAAACCCTGAATGATAAATTGTAAAGTTAGTTTTAGAGGCATCCGAGAGAGAGAGGCTAGTAGGTTGTCACGACACAAGTCATTTGCCCATATTCAGTAATTCAGTTTTCTTCCACTTATTCAGTACGTGCCCTAACCTCATGTAGCATCATCCGACGATGTCAGAGGCTGAACCCTGGGTAGACGAGTTCCAGTTAGAACGTCTTCAGGCTGTTAGTCGTTGTCCCTGATCGTACCAGTGATCCTTCAAAGTTGCCGATGTTGCGGCCTGAAATTGAAAATTGAGAATGAGGATGTGAATTCAAAGAATGAACAGAAAGAAGTCAATAAACGCAGCGGAACCGGCATAACTGTAGAGCGTGAGAGTGGAAGTATGCCAAGTATGTGCTACAGAAAGGAGAAAGAGATATTTACATAATTAATTCTATCATTAAAACTACCTTGCTTTCAGATCCAGGCTGAAATTCTTCTGTCTCGAGTCACTATAATTTGAGGGCGAATGACATGTCCTGTTGGGGTACAGCCGAACAGTCGACGAGTTTCAGGCGGCAAATTGCTCGATGTCTTCGGGCGAGGCCCAGGAGTGACTGGCCATGATTCCCCGTCAGTAGTAGTCCATTTACCACTGATCCTTCAAGGTTGAAACTTGAAACCTCCTAAAAAGAGCAAAAATAAGTAAAAAAAAATTTTTTTGCATAATTCGCACACAACAAGTCATCTGCTAAATAGCTTCCTATGTTGATTACGACCAACTAACAAATAACTAATAAATCTAGGATTGGTTATCCCAAGAGCCAAGTCCTTCAAAAAAAAAAACGCATAAGTGTAACCTAATGATTCCATTTCAATTACGTGATCTAATTAGGGCATCAGAACAGTCATGTTCTTCGATTGGTGAAGCACCGGGCGGTGAGGAAAATTGGAAAATGAACCGCGGGTGTACTGTATCGTTATCTGCTGTGCGCCCAAACTTCAATATGCCGCGTATGCAACAGATCCTCATTTTTTGAAGCTTTTTAACTTTCCAAAATAACTACGGTCCAGAAACTTTCCAAAGCACGGAGGGACACAAAAAAAAATTATTATTAGGGAGCGCTCTTAGGAGAGAAAAGAGACAGAGGAGAAAGAGTGATTAGGGAGGGAGAGAAAGGATGACAGAGTGAGAGGGTTGAGGTTGAGAGAGTCAGGCAGAGAAATGAAATTCAGACATAACCACATACTCACTTCAAGTAACCCACAGACATGCTCGAGCACACTCCCAAGGCATTCTTGAAGACGACAAGATCGTCGACGTTATCGACTAGCTAGGTTTCCTGGACATGGTGAAGCAGCTGGACACAACTTGTTGTCATGATCCTCCATCTTTCTCTGGTCCTCAGGCGCGCAAATGCGTAACCGCGTCCGCGGAAAAAAAGATTGCAAATCTGCATTGAAAAATTCGAGACGCAGAGAAACCTCTTTTCTGTGTCTCCGACTTTCCCATGTTAAAATGCCATCTCTTTTCCGCGGACGCGGTTACGTATTTGCGCGCTGCGCGCCTGAGAACGTAGATGCAGGTCCGCAGGCGTGGCACAGATTTGCTAAATGATGAATTTAAACGACGTAGGTTTAGTTTTATTTCTGGTGTGCCCGAGAGTGTGAGGACCAAGAGAGGGAAAGATAAATAAACGTGACTCATACGTATCATCATAAGCAAACTTACCTTCCAATATCGAGTTCGTAATGATAGTTGCTGTATCATTTGTTGGTCAGAGATTCCGATCAAGCAGACGAGCTCCAGTAAGTAGACCTTGTTCCAGGTCCGGGACAGATTCAACATTCTGCATCACCGGTCCTCCTTCGCGCATGCCCGTGTATTGCTCGCCGTCCCTTTACCAGCGATACGTCGAAGTTACTAAAAAGGGTCGGGAGGAGAAAAAAACCGCGGAAGTACGATAAAAGCAAAATTCTGTCCTAAACCCAAATTCATGCAATCAATTTTAGTAACACTTATTTACATAACCAAGAAATCAAGACCCAACTTCCCACTTATGTAATTGCTAGCAGTTTTTTTTATCAGAACCTCCTAAAAGCTAAATGCAATATTTCCCAAGAGCCAAGTGCTTCAAAATAAAAAAAATGTACAAGGCCGGCCCAACTCACACACTGCGGTACTCGCGCACTGCGGTACTCACACACTAGGGTACTCGCCCACTGCGATACTCGCAATGGGGTACTCGCCTACTGCGGTACTCGCGCACTGCGGTACTCACACATTGCGGTACTCGCGCACTGCGGTACTCACGCACTAGGGTACTCGCCCAGTGCGGTACTCGCACTGGGGTACTCGCCTACTGCGGTACTCGCACACTGCGGTACTCACGAGTTAGGCAGGCCCGAATTAGACCACAGTCTTTTTGATTGAAGCACTGGACGCTTAGGAAAACTTGGAAAAAAAATTAAGGGTATCGCTAGCTATCTTAGGGCGCAAGTATACTGTTAGAGGCGGAATAGAAACGAAAGAAAAAGAATTACGAGTAGAACCCTACATCTCAAGCAAAAATAAATAAGCCAATTTTCAAGAAATTATTCCGGAAAAAAGTGGGGTTGGTGCGCAAGAGGCTAGGAGTCTACGGCAAAGAAAACATCAAATACAGAAAACTGCGTTTTGAATTTGGGAAGCAAAATAGTTCTCTAGGAAACGTGAGCAAAAAGTATTGGTTGTATATCTCAACGTAAATTCTGTTCATCTGTGTCCAATTAGACTAGAGTATTATCTACTAACATTGATATACTCGAGAGAAGCCCACCGTGGAGTCCGTAGTCCTTGAGCTGTTCGTGGGCCTCCTCGACGACGAACTCAGCGACCACGTCTTGGTAACGTGGTAATTGTGGACAAGTTGAACGAGCAGGACGTCATGGGCCTCCTGGCCATACTGAAAAGCAAAATACAGTAAAGAAACAAGTGGCATGGGAAACATAATTCATAATCCAGCCTATTTGGTGACCGCGCGGTGGTCTTCTCGTGTCCTCGGAAAAGTTTTCCCCAAAATGGTAATCAACTTGTAGTCACATGGACATGAACCCCATTTATTATTGCTAAAGTGAATGCACGGCTAGATTCGGGTACAACAGAGACATGAACTCAACTAGGAGTGCCAAGTAACGGAGATGGTGTACACCTTCGTAAAACTAATGTAATGATGTGCAGATAATGGTAACTTACATTCCATGACGTCATTGGTCATGTTGTAGTCCTATACATGCCACAGATCGACGAAATTGAGGTCCCTTATTTGCTACTGCAGCACTCTGACAGGCATGTAGATCAGACGCGTGCATCTCCTCGAACAGGATCTAAAAAGTGAAAATTACATATCGAATATTTTAAACCAGTAGCGCGTAACCTAACAAATCAACGATTTAATAAAAATAAGAAAGAATACGACAACTTGTAACATAATACAGTACTACAGGTATAGAGATCATGTAGTAATGGGGTTTCCATGTATGCGATTCGCACCTGCGAAAATGTCAAACCGCTGTCCATGTTCAAGTCATTTTACATGCATGTCAACTGCCTACCGTAACCCATGCGAATCGCACGTTTGACATGGTCCTGCAGCGAAAGTGTATCAGATCCATACTAGATCCGTACTATTTTGAAATAGATCCATACTAAATCCAAAATCGCTGCGGGACCCTGTCATTTACATCGACTCAAACATGGACAGCGGTTTGACGTTTTCGCAGGTGCGAATCGCAAACATGGAAACCCCATAAAGTAAAAAGTGAATATGGGTACTCACATCACAACGTAGACCATTGAACTAAACTTGGACTGTCTAAACACACGTTTGTTGTCAAATTTGCATGTCTCATGCTTATGCTAATTTTTCGTGTTTTGGTATGGCGGACGAAAAGGCGTACATGAATGAAGGAGTGCTACCAGTGAGATACGTTTCATGAGGCTAATAAGATAAACTAAAAATTGGTGCACCCAATTCCTCGTGAGAGAAAAATACAAGCAAAAAAGAAGATAGTGCTAATCACTGAAAGTCACTAATCGAGTAAAAAACACGAAAAAAATTATCATGTTTACTAATTTTACATAGCAGTTTTTTCGGCCCACTTTGTAGATTGCCGCCCGCTCAATTACTCGCGTCGGGGCAATTAACCTTCGGTTAATCGTCTTTCAGTGAACAGCAGTAATTCGGGCAATTAACTTGCACTCATGTGTAAATCAACGATTAATTGTAGTTTGGAACAACCTGACCCGGTGTGAATGAAAAACTTTACAATTAGGTTCCGAGACACCGGCTAAAATCATTTCTGAATGAAAGAAAACGAGAAAAGTAATTCGTATCTCTGAATGACGTAGATTAAAATACTTCGAAGCAAAGAACTATACTATATTGTTTATATCTTGCTTATCTGTTCCTATATCTTTCTTAGAGTAAGTGTTTCGCTATAGTTATAGCTTTAAAACTCAAAAGTTCTAGTGGTATTAGTCCCATTATATATGCAGTGAGCGTTCTTTGATTGAGACATTCACAGTAATTTTGCCTACAGACAAGTTTAAAACCACATGTCATCCTGCTTTGACTTCCGGTTATCAAGTGTTTTATTGTCAGTTTCTCGCATCAGGGCAGTATTATGAATGCTTTGCACATGATTGAATAAGCCTAAAAAGAGATGTAAACCGCGACCACTCTTGACCAAGTTTCATCGAAAACCACCAAATTGAGGGTCACCAAATGGTCACGAACCAGTCACTAACCAGTCACCTTTTTTTTCGGTTGAAACCATTCGGTGATGGGTGATTTCCTTCATTTGGTGATTTCCTCTTTCTGGTGTTTAGTGACATGTTTCTGTTGATAACTGTGAATTTTTTTTAAATATAATTATTTGGAGAATAAGTACAAGTGTTAGTGTTTCAAATTCATTTTGAGGGTGTACTGCATTTTCAGTAACTACTCTGTTCTTCTACTGCACGTTTCCCGCGAAACAAAAATAAATCCCGCGTTTCCTGGCAGCTAATCGTCCAATCCCGCGCAATAAGAAAAGTCGCATATTTCTTGACAGATTAGCGAATCATGTCCCGCAATTAAACATTACTCAAGGCTTTGTGTTAGCGGCAAGGTCCCTAATTAGCGTCCGCAATAAGGACGGAATCCCGCGTTTCCCGCTTGTTTGGGAGGAAACGTGGGATTACGATTACCGCTATACTGCGAATGAGGAACATAGATCTCTGTTCGTGTACTGCACATTTCACGCGAAACAAAAATAAATCCCGCGTTTCCTGGCAGGCTATCACCCACCAATCCCACGCAATAAGAAAAGTCGCATGTTTCCTGACAGATTAGCCAATCATGTCCCGCAATTAAACATTAGGGAAGGCCTTGTGTTAGCGGCAAGGCCCCTGATTAGCGCTCGCACTAAGAACCGAATCCCGTGTTTCCCGCTTGTTTGGGAGGAAACGTGGGATAACGATTATCGCTAAACTGCGAATGAGGAACAAAGTATTTTTAGTGTAAGAAAATGTGTGCGCATGTTACTGAAGAATTGTGGTTTGCTCATTTTTCAATTCCTTTTATGTATTTTTAGATTTTTTTATGACCCTTTTTTATTTTATTTTTTTGTTGGTTGTTGATTACTGAAGGATTTTTAGATTTCTATTTTTTATGGATGGTTGTTTGTTTAGTTGTTTATAATAAATAATTGTTATAGTTAGTGGTTATTTTATTAACAAAATGTGGTAAGGAAACTTGAATGAACTTCGGGGGTTTCAGCAGGGTGCGCGGTAAATGGCTATGGAGAGAAATTGGCAAGAACAAAGCGCTGTTTTACACAGTAATAAATATTATTCTATTATGTAAGAGTTTGGTATCGTACTAGGATGCAACAAACAGAGTCACTGGGACCACAGAAAACCGGCTTCAGCAGCTTATGAAATATTCCCCCCAAAACCAGTAGAAATTTTTTTTAACCGGTTTCCATGCAAAAGTCACGAAAAGGTCGTTAGGTGGTCTCCAAGTGGTTTGGGCTGTTTGGAGCCTGGACCATTGAAATATCGAGGTCCGTCGGCAAACGCACTGAAGAGCCTTATCCCAAACGATTGTACATTTGAAGAAAAAACTCCTTGTCCGAGCTATCGACAAGCTTTGGCCAGCTCTGTCAAGCTCTGACAAGCTCTGACAACTCTGACAAGCTCTGACAAGCTCTGAGTAGTACAAAGGTGTAATCGTCACAAAACTTTGTCCCAGTTCGCTCGTCTTTCTGGATATTTTTCGGTTCTTTCGACTACACTTTAACATGTCGCAATATTGGTGTAGGTAGCCTTCCCGCTCTGGTATTTCAAAAAGTCCCATACTATTACGCAATTGATTCTTGACCATCTCTACGTGTGAACACTAACATATTATGAAAAGATTTCCCCCTTAAATTCCAAAAATCGAGCAATGGCAACAATGTATGTGAATATTGCAAAACCAATAATGTCTGTACTGGATTATCGGTATTTAAACTTCAGCGAACGGTTTAAAAAATTGCATTTTCAGGATTAATTCATTTCATTCCGGAAGTTTTCGTGCATTTTTCACGTACTGATGCTGAATCGTGATATTTGCTAGGTTTTTTTGAGGACACAAAAAGTTCCCGCAACACGGTACAGAAAAAAACTAGCTAATCTTCAAAGCGTTTAAAAAGAAGGCTTTGCAACTGTGAAGAGTTCAACAAAACAGTCATGCCTAAAAACCTGACTGGGGTGCATATTAGTTGAGAATAGTTACTGACATGAGGCATAATAAAACTAGGTCAATATCTACTGCGCATTATGCATAATACTAAAGCACTTTCACTACCTATATTTGCTTTTCTGTGTTTAAAGCGAAATAACGACCGGTTTTTGAAACCAACGTGGACAACTGAATTCTTATGCAGCATACGCAAATGTACATACATTACAATAAAAAATCGAGCCAATTTCGAGCAAATTAGCATAAATACGTTAAAAATCAGTGGTCCACGGTGTGTTTCAAAAACCGGAAGGTTTTTCGCTCTAAGGTTAAAATTTTCAGTTATGCAATGAGCGGCCAAAAAAAGTACTTAGTTTTGCCCGCGCACTAGTTCTGCCGTGGCGCACCATCGGCTCACCCATTTTCTGTCCGTAACGTGTTTTCATTGACACACGAATTTGATGTGCCTGGCACACGCACGGGGCCACCGGCAAAGTTACATACTTACTACTGGCATAGTCTCCTCAGTGTCACGTTCCTATTTGTTTCAGATTGTTGGATTAATTTCCAGCTCAGAAAGGTGTATTCAAAATGCATTTTGAAATAATTGAGGAATGTTTCGGGCATTCTGCAACAGTAAGTGCTGAATTCATAACAAACGAACTGACCAATCAGGGCAAAATTAGTTCAGTAAACCGAGTCCTGTTGTGACTTTTGAAGAGTAAAGTTAAGTTATTATTACTGTTTAGCAATATATACTAATAATATTTAGGAAACAACATGCCGAATGCGTGAATTTCTCATATTCACTCCATTACTTTTACTGTGGCTGACCCTGCCGCTACAGTGCTACAACTACAGTAAGGGATCGAGGTCGAACAAAAAAGGAGACTCAAAATCGCCTACATTGAATCGTTTGAGAATAGTAAGTCGTTTGTAGAAATAACGGTGGACTCTAAATCTTTCTCAATAATACATGCGCATAGGAGATCAAAACGAAGCCTCCACCTTACGTTAATATTGTCAAATGGTAAGGTACCATTTTGTTTATGCTAGGCACAGTTTTGTTTCAGGCACTATTTGTATGTCTAATCTTTTATCAGTTGATAAAAATGCTCTGGGACATATGGGCTGATGCTGATTTCGAGATTCCAAATGCTTTTGTGTTGGCCACCTACGTGAGTTTTTCCCTACCGATGATCAAGGTCTAGGCTTAGGCTTGTGCTAAGGCCACCGATGACACGTTTCCACTTTCTGAAGGTAGTATGTGGTCACATAAAAATATTTTAACAGATCGTTGCATTAATTGTTTACTTGTCATGCGGAAAAGGCAACAATTCATGTTTGGTTCTAACGTTTCTTCTCCTGACAGTTACACTGCTGATTGATCTTATTGTCAAGGTAAGCATGTTTCTTCGTTCTATTTTATTTGATTATTCATACAGATGCACGCAAGTTCCTCTGATACAAACGGACAGTGTAGAATATTAAGTTAAAGCGAAATACTGCCCGGTTTTTGAAACACATCGAGTACACCAGCATTCAGTACACCAGCATACACAAAAATTAGAATAAAAAATCGAGCTAAATTCGAGTAAATTCGCATAAATATGTAAGAATTCAGTTGTCCACGATGCGTTTCAAAAACCGGCCGGCATTTCGCTTTAAGTTAAACAATAATATAGACTGTTACGAATGTGCCTGTTTCCGTGTGGCCGGTTTCCAAACTGAGACTTTTTAGTTGTTCGAACGTACAGTCTACGAACTTCCGGTTCCAGTCGATGCAACACTCGTGTTCTTTCAATCAGTCCTTTTATCAGTCGGAAGCAGTGTTCCTGAAAAATCCGCCGAGGTACACTTATCATGTTGGCTTCATTCTTGCTATTCTAAGGCTGACTGCCGTTTGAATGCTGAATGATTTTATCATCTTTTATAGAAATCACCCGAAGAGAACTGTGGCTTTGTTTCGCGTGTAACCCTGTCTTGGCTCGATCAATTGGGTAAGAAACTGTCCGAAACTTACCTAAATATAGATTTAAAGCGAAATGCTAGCCTTTTTGGAAAATTTGCATATGATAAGCAAATCCTATGTATCCTATGCTGTTTTTGTACGATTGCCGTGGACGATCGTACAAAATCAGCATAGGATACATAGGATTTGCTTCTCTTATGCAAATTTTCCAAAGTTGCTAGCATTTCGCATTAAAGTAAAAAATGTTGATCTCATCGTGAGATTTGTAAATTTCAGTAAAAAGTGGAGCAAAAACGGATCTAACATTGGACGACCTCTATCCTCTGATTCCATCCGCTCGTTCAGAAAAGGTGTATTCCAAATGGGAAAAGCAATGGTCGAAGAACACAATACGTAAGATAATAATTTGTATAATAGTATAATCATGAAAAGTTTATGTGATAACTAGCACTGAACAAATTCAGGAGCTGAGCATACCGGCAAAAAACCATCCATTCTTTCAACTATTTTCAACCTCAATCGAAGCGGTTGGCTTGGATTAATGGGAATACGAGCAGTCAGCGATGTACTCGCTTTCGTCAACCCGATTTTATTGAAGTAAGCATGTTTTGAATCGATGCACCTCTAGTTGGCAGTAAAGCATGGGAACAGAAATATGAACGTACCAGCCAGCTACGCCGCCCGAGGCGACTTTCGACTTACTTTATTTTATACATACGTGAAACGTAGATTAAAAATCAATTAAAAAAAATTAGGGCAAGGATCATATGCTAAAATCCTCGCTTCGTCCCTTCTTTTGTTGCTCTAGATTTGCATGGTCTTTGTAGTTTACACCTAGTACTTTGAGCGCCGCGGAAACGCCCGAACGATACACCACACATATTCCATATATGCAGCCTTTTTTGGACGTTTGTGAGAGGGGCGCTCGGGAAGTGAGATGGCTCAGTGCACGGGAACGTGAACTACTGAACCAATCCTACAACCTGAGCGTAACGCACATCATCCAAACGTACAAACAAACAAACGCACAAACAAACAAACAAAGCTCCCAACTTTATATAATAAGATATGCAAACGAACTCGTATGATGTACTTGTATGTGATGTATGGTGTAATTTAGGATGCCCAACCATCCGTGCCTGGCCATAGAAAATAAAACTCCTGGTAGCAGACAACCTTGGCGCAGAACCCAGAAAAGCTCATCCCAAAATGCATACAACCATAATCATAATCACAGTTTCATTTCAGATACCTGATTGATTTCGTCACAGATCCAGAAGCTCCACTTTCGACTGGGATTGCAATTGCCCTTTCAATGTTTGCAATTGCTGAGCTTCGCTCATTCATCTATAACTATTATCTCTATGTGCTGATTCAAATAGCTGTAAAGGTTCAAGCTTCGCTCACCAATGCGGTCTTTCAAAAAGTATGTCTAATAGGTTATTTCTGTTGTGTGAAAAAAAAGCATGGCCATGTCAACATGTTTCTAGAACACTAGTAATTATGCTGGTTCCATGCTTACACGATGATGAATCATTCATAGGCAATGTGCCTGTCCACGGCGGCACGCGGTCGGCGCACCATTGGCGAAATCGTCAATCTAATGGCTATCGATATCGAACGGATAGTTATTGTCTTCCCATTTATACACAACTTCTGGTCGGCACCTTTGCAGGTGGATCATTATTGCATTATATAACGACTTATTTAAAATAAATGATCCTTAAAATGAATGTGTAGCATCTTGTAACCGTTGGAGTTTAACAGTTGAAAAATTCCAACCTATATTCCAGATATCAATTGCAATGGCACTCTTATGGTTTACAGTTGGAGCAGCCGCGCTAGGCGGTGTTTTGATAATGGTTGCCTTCATTCCAATTACTTACTGCGCTTCCGCTTACATCAAGCATTGTCAAATAGGCCAAATGAAAATCAAGGATTTGAGAACTAAACTGACCAACGAGGTAGGCACATCACACATATTTTCTAGCAAACGGATGTACTTGGCCAAGTTCGTTACTTCGCCAAATACATTGGGTTCTTTGTGAAACGTACTTCGCCAAGTTACTTGAGGTTCTTGTGAAACGTACTTCGCCAAGTCCGTTGAGGTTCTTGTGAAACGTACTTCGCCAAGTTCATTGAGGTTCTTGTGAAAGGTAATTCGCCAAATCCATTGAGGTTCTTGTGAAGCCACTTCGCCAAGTTAATTGAGGTTCTTGTGAAACGTACTTCGTCAAGTTAATTGAGCTTCTTGGTGGAGCGTAGAAGATTTTGTCTGTCTCATAAATGGTAACCACGAGCAATTGTTCGAATCATATTTATAAAATCGTTGCAATTTTCAACTAACTTTAGGTGCTGAACGGAATCAAATTGATCAAGTTGTATGCTTGGGAAGAGGCAGTTGAGGACAAAATCAGTTGTCTGAGGAAAGAAGAAGTTCACTTGCTGACGAAGTCCGCTTTGATGGCCAGAGTTGTCGACGCAGCTAATTCTGCGGCACCCTTTTTGGTAAGTCATTGTCATTCCTCGAGGTGGTTCATGTGGAAGATGTTTCAGCATGGCGGCGGCGTTGGTCAGGATTTTTGGCATCACGGCGTGGTTGGACCGGACGGTTCCCGCTAAAACACGGCAACGAAGATTTTTAGGTGGCTGTTGTCACGTTCGGCACCTACGTTTCATCATCTGAAGAGAACGTTCTCACACCGCAAACGGCATTCGTAGCCCTCGCTTTATTCAATCAAATCAGGCAGCCAATGCGAAGTTTGGCCCAGTTCATCAACTATTTGGTTCAGGTAGCAATGGATCAATCAATAAAATATATCATGCTAATGTAAACATGTATCAACTTATTCTTGCTGTTTCACATTTAGGCTTCTGTTTCTAATAACCGCTTGAAAACATATCTCAACGACGAAGAACTGCCTAGGGTGAAATATTGCCGAGCACCTGCCGGATTATCCATACTTATGGAAAATGTGAGCTCATTTCTTTATATTTACAAACTCACTATTCAGATAGTGCTTCGATTCGTACCATTGCGGATTCATAGTAATAAAGTACAAAAGATGTGAAGCACGTCCGGTTTTATTTTGAGGTCAAAATGAACTGGCACGGACCGAACGCGGCTGCTGACCTGTCTTTTATAAATGTTTCGATAAAAGAAGGGTCTCTGACAAGTTTAGTTGGAGCTGTTGGATCCGGGAAAAGCAGTTTTCTTTCAACGGTCTTAGGTGAGTATCAGAATTCGCAGACCGATTAAGGGGGATAGTTCTAGGATAACCGCTAAAAATCGCTTTCAATTTGTCCATGTATTTCTAGGTGAAATGCATCTCATCAACGGAAGCGTTGGTGTATCTGGAACATTGGCATATGTCCCACAACAACCTTGGCTCCAAAATATGACACTGCGAGAAAATATCACGTTTGGAAAGAAGTTCGACATTAAACAGTACCAGAAGGTTGCTCCACATGGAAGAAAATTGAAAGTTTGTAGGAAACTAATATACTACAACATACCCTACTCTACACCACATTCAGGTCATCGAAGCCTGCCAGCTACTGCCTGATTTTGCGCTCTTTCCTTATGGAGATTTGACTGACGTCGGAGAAAATGTAATTTTATCTTTTGTTCTGTTGATTTGCCTACCTGGGACATCAAGTACAGCGAATTCCAGAATAATTTTTGTTGTCATACACTTGAATGATCTTTAGGGTGTTACGTTATCAGGAGGGCAGAAGGCACGAATAGGACTAGCAAGGGCCGTGTACCAAGATTTGGATGTATATCTGCTCGACGATGTCCTCGCTGCAGTGGATGCTCATGTTGGCGCTGCAATTTTCGAAAAGGTTAGAGCTGATGCAATCCGAAAGCTACCGATTAGGACACAAAATGTAAGCAACAAAGTACAATTCCAGGTAATTGGTGACAAAGGACTTCTTTCCTCAAAGACTCGAATATTTGCAACTCATGGTCTACATTACACAAAGAAGTCGGGCAACATTATCGTTTTCAAAGGTATGTGTAATTCATGTATCACCGAACGTGCGCAAACATTAGAACACAAAAAATTTCCACCATTTTTTGCAAAATTGTGCGAATAATTTTCAGATGGAAAAATCGTCGAACAAGGACAATGCAATGAGCTTTCCGAAAACAATGGAATATACGCTGCGATGCTCAGCGACTATTTTCATTCCCAAAAGGAGCAACCAGAACGAGAAGAAACCACCACTTCGGAGGGTGTGTGTATAATACTCATCTAGGAGTAGATGTGAGATACTTCAGTATTCAACGAAATATTTACAAATGGAACTTGTTTCAGGGGAAGAAGAACCAAAACTAGGGAAGAATACGAGAAGGAGAAGACTTGTATCATCAATGAGTGAAAAGGGGAATGACAAGGGCGCCTTTGTTGAGGAGAAGCTAACGAAAGACGAGTCGATGGAAAGCGGACATGTGAGGCATAATTTTTTGAATATTATAACTAACAACTTATTGGTCATATTCGGTGAGGAGCCTGCAAATAATTATGCAAGGATCGCTAAATTCGTGTACTTTGTTCCTAATTGGCAAGTCTCATGATCAGCTCGCCATCCGACACCAAGCTTGTCTGATTTATCGCATCGCTTTTTCTCCAATATGTCGTGCAACAAAGCAGGGAGACAATTTCAGGTCAAGTCCTCTGTCTATTGGTCATTTATCCAAGCAGCCACCCTCCGATGGTCTCTCTCATTCTTTTTGTTAATGATACTTCATTATTCACTTCAATCAACACGAAGTATTTGGCTTTCGAAATGGTCAGATAGTGCTATGCGCAAGGGAAATGATACACTAACAGTTGGAGAGAGATTGCAAGTTTACACGGCACTGGGAATATCTGAAGGTGCGCGGGACATGTATGTAATGACTTGAACAAAGGAAGATATAACAACGAGCCGACCGGCAACATAATTATACAAAACAAAACATAACAACGTCAATGTAAAACAGCAAACAGTAAAAACTATGGCTGGTAAGCAGCTAGCAACAAAAATAAGGCCAACAAATCAAAAAGGAAAAAGCAATGGCCTCGGTGACATCTACAGTAACCTCGAGAAATAGAGTCACGAAAGCCTAGTTGGCAGGTTTCCAACAGACGGTTTAAAGGTGTATCGAGAGGGCCTCGTTCAACTTGCGGAAAGGGAATAATGTTTCATGACAAGATTTGTGAGCAAATTGTTTTAGTCGTGGTAGTTGCGGTTGCTTTCATGCTTCAAACACTTGCTGCTCGGGCAGCATCTTTGAATCTGCACCGACCTTTGTTGAGGACAATTCTCCGAACGCCGATGCAATTCTTTGACACAACACCGTCGGGAAGAATTCTCAATCGATTTTCAAGGGTAATAATGTTTTATAGGATGAGGTACACAAAATAGTGTTTTTTAAATGGAAATGGCAAAGGGTAATTGTCTCTATACAAAAAAGGCAGGACAATTGCCCTTTTTGCATTCCGGACCGATCAATCCACCACTTTATCACCCAATATCTTCGTGAGTATTGAAATTGAACACTACTTTTTGTATTCCAAATTTTTATTATCCCTTATAGAAAATAAATAAACAAAAAACAGACACAATTTAAGGTGAACCGATCCCTTTAAGATGAGTTACACAATGTTAAGAAAAGCCAATCTTAAATATAAGCTTATACCACTTCAGGATATTGATGTCGTTGACTCAAAGTTGCCAGACAGTTTCCGAGAATTTGTTCATTTTGCTATGCAGGTCAGATTATGATTTGTTGCAGTTATATTCTGACAATGAGAATTGGGGTGGGCGAATAAGATTTATCAGAATAATACAAAGCGAATGTTCGTAGTGGTACTGCGCAATGATTATCTACGAGAAGAGGCTCGGTCATGTCCAATTGGTCTAAGGTTTTCAATGAAAGAATGGAGTGTTTTACACGAATTGATATTTAAGTTTACCTAAATATTTTAGGCGATCATGGTACTAATCCTCATCTCATATTGCACACCGCTCTTCGCATTCGCCATAGTTCCTCTTGCCATAGCGTATTTCTCGATTTTGGTAAGTTCTGAAAGGTGCTTTCCCCATCTCTGTAATACAATACAGACTAGGGCTTCTGTGCAATTGTGCATAGTGCATAGGATCAAACGTCAATCCTTTCGGTTTTCAGCACTATTTTATACCAACTTCGCGTCAATTGAAACGCTTGGAAAATGTGCAGAAGTCGCCAATCTTGTCCACATTTGCAGAAAGTCTTCAGGGATGTATTTCGCTTCGGTCGTACAATCGGGTTGGCATTTGAAAAACTTTTCTACCACAGAACACCCTTTCAATTTCAATTTAGCGAGTTTGTTTTATTATACAGTTCTAGGTTCTAGGATATCATGACTTTTTTGTTGTCGTTCAGATTGACCACGTATCAGAAGTTTTCATGCAAAAAGTGGATGACTTCACACGGTGTAACTATTTAACAACTGCTGCGAATCGGTGGCTGTGCCTAAGGTATTTTCTTCATCGGGCAGTATAAATATTGTGCCAAATGACCACCCAAGGCCCTTGTACACCGCACCGAGAAGTGAAAGCACGCACATATCAACAAATACATTTACAAGTTATGCATGCATGTTTAGACTCGAACTTCTGGGCAATATCACCGTTATGTTATCAGCTTTACTCGGCGTTTTTGCCACTCGCTATGCGACCATCAGCCCGGGACTTGTGGGACTTTCTGTATCGTTCGCGCTCACGGTATGTTTTAATAGCCTACTCATTTTTTTAAAGTTGTATCATATCGAATGTCTGAGTAAACGTATAAAGTTGTTGCATAGACACGCTTCAAGCATGTCCCATTTGTAGATAACAGACCAGTTAAATCTGATGGTGCGTATGCTTTCTGATCTGGAGACAAATGTGGTTTCAGTTGAGAGAATAAAGGAATACTCTGACAGTAATGAGATTGAGGCAAGTGTTTGACATATGTTTTGTATCGATGACACGAACAATCAAACAGCTCGGGGTCTATCGACTATCGACTGTCTGGCCCTCTAGGTCACAGTGACACCATTGACCCTAGTGTCGTCTTTATTGATAGTAACGATATGGAGGTATGCCTTTGAGACATGTTTTGTTTCGATGACACGAACTGTAAAACAGCTTGGAGCCTATCGACTGCATGACAGCCTGACACACTAGGCCACAGTTACACCATTGTACCTGTCATTATTTGCTGCAGACCTAGAATACCTACCGAGGTCCTCATCTTCAAAATATGACAATAATTGTCTATAGTCCTAACTATGTACAGATGGAATGGCACAGCGACCGTCCACCCGACAACACGTGGCCAATTAAAGGGGAAATCCGATTTGAGAATTATTCAACCCAGTACAGGTAACTTTACTAGCATTCAGTTGAAATGTTTGGATACACTCGACCTTCTCACCATCTACCTATTTCATACATTTTCAGAAAGAACTTTCCTCTTGTGTTGAAGTCAGTCACTGCTACGATAGACGCAGGAGAGAAAGTAGCAGTTGTAGGCCGGACGGGATCTGGTAAGTAGTATAGTAAAATCTCTAGGTTTTTCACAAGTATTAATGTTTATTGAGCTAATCTGACAATGACGCTAACAATAAGCTAAGAGACGTCCAAACATTGTACCTCAACATCTGACAATACTTTGTTCAGGAAAAAGCAGTCTGACGTTGGCTCTCTTCCGACTCATTGAGCCAACGGAGGGAAGTATTATAATCGATAAAGTCAATACCTACGGAATCGGGCTACATGATCTCAGAGCTAAAATCGCGATTATACCACAGGTAGCAATGTCAATGTGTGCATATTTGGAAATGACAAATGGATACATAGTGTTGACTGCTGAAACCCCATTTAGGAGCCTGTGTTATTTTCGGGAAGTCTTCGTTTCAACCTGGACCCGTTCGGTAAACACACAGATGAGGAACTTTGGTTGGCATTAGAAGCTTGCCAATTAAAGGAATTTATCACTTCACAACACAATGGATTGGATTATGAAATTTCCGAGGGAGGGTCGAATATGAGGTACAGTATATAACTTTTTTACTCTTTGCTGGGCAGTTGAATCTCTAGAACCCTATGCATTTTTTCTTGTATATATATATTCAGTATCGGCCAGCGCCAACTCGTCTGCCTCGGCAGGGCGCTTCTCAGAAAAGGAAAGATTCTCATTTTGGATGAAGCGACTGCAGCAGTCGATGTTGCGACCGATTCATTAGTACAAGAGGTAAGTTACGTTGACTGGTATGATTATTCTTTTATAAGTTCTTTAATTGTTAGCAATGTTCGTAATGATATCTATGACACTGTCGATCTCTCTTGACAGGTGCTGCTACATATCATCATGTACTTTTACAGGTTATTCGTGACAAATTCTTCGATGCTACAGTAATTGCAATTGCTCACCGTTTGAACACAATTGCAAATTATGATAGGTCAGTATATTTATCTATAAAACATCTTCATATGTTTATTTGTTTGGCTTCTGTTATTAGTGATACAGTATTTTCCAAGTAATGAAATTATCCCTAGAAATGAAATTATCTCATTTTCAGGATAATGGTGCTCGAACGTGGCCGAATAGCGGAATTTGACACGCCACAAAATCTATTACGGGACGAAAATTCGCGATATTCTCGAATGGTCGAGAAGTCAAAAACACAGTAGATTTTTTCCTTGTTAGTATATAAAGTTTTCTTAATTTCTTTGTTATTTATACTCCTTTTTTTATAAAAAAGAAACATATCGTCTGTATGTATGTTTGTGAGCATTCCTATTACTCTCGGAACGAAAGCTTGATTTGACACAAAATCCCGAATGATCTACAAGCGCCCTACTAATTGTAAATGCAAATAGCACTACACTGACGGCGTTGATACATATTTTTCAAACACAATTTGTCTCAAATATTACACTGATGAGGTTGATATTTTTTCAAACACAGTTTGTCTGCACGTATGTTTGTGAAGAGTCACGTTACGCTCGAACTCGAAATTCAAGCGTGTTTCGAACCTCCAGAAACTGTCTGACTCTTATCAGATGCAAATGCTACTTGATACAATATATCGCTTGTAAAAGACACATTATACGTTAAATGATAATAAGAGTAAAACAAACGAAAAACGAAAAAAAAGAACAATAATTATGACAGCTCACTCACTTCAGCACATAACTATTAGAGTTCCACAGGGGGCTTTTTTTTTGGTTGTAGCTAATGTCACCTCTTCTTGCATTGTTGTTTATGTGGTTTCCATGTATGCCAAACATAACTGTGCGTTCCCTTCCAAGTATACAAAAATTTACCGTATTTTCCCTGAATTGAATATTTGACATGAGAAATTAATACATGGGTCTCGCCATACGGTAAATTTGTCCGGATACTTGGAAACACCATTAACCAAACAATAAACCCAAAAGTAAGACAAAATAATAAAACATTTATACACATAAATAAACGGTGATTTTATTGTGTTTTTGACTTCTCGACCATTCGAGAATATCGTGAATTTTCATCCCGTAATAGATTTTGTGGTGTGTCGAATTCTGCTATCCGACCACGTTCCAGCACCATTATCCTGAAAACAATTTATTTGTAAGTTTTATATTTATATAAAAAAATGACTTTAGAAACTAAAAATAAACTATGTTGATGCGCTCACCTATCGTAGTTGGCAACCGTATTCAAGCGATGAGCAATTGCTATTACTGTGGCATCGGAGAATTTGTCGCGAATCACCTGCAAATTAGGTAATATGTATGATGTATGTAAACCGTGTTTATTGCCGCTGACTCATTTTTGGCTTTCAAGCGTTAGAAAGTTAGATCACCTACCTAAACAGGTTACTTATGGATCGTAGGCTTATGAATTATGAGCACAGCTTTAGACATATTAAAGCGAAATACTGGCCGGTTTTTGAAATGCATCATGGACAGCTGAATTCCTACGTATTTGTGGAAAGTTGCTCGAATTCAGCTCGATTTTTTATTCTAATTTATGTTCATTTGCTATTTGCATATTCTGCATAAGAATGCTGGTGTACTCGATGTGTTTCAAAAACCGACCGGTATTGGTAACTTACCTCTTGTACCAATGAATCGGTCGCAACATCGACTGCTGCGGTCGCTTCATCCAGAACAAGAATCTTTCCTTTTCTGAGAAGCGCCCTGCCAAGGCATACGAGTTGCCGCTGGCCGACACTGAATATATAATGGATTAAAAATGGAAGACTTAACTGACCCGGAAAGCACAAAATATTATGATTTAAAGTATGATGTTCACTGTGGTCACTGATAAAACCTGTACGTGGAATGCCGGTCTTGGCGCGTTGAAAAGGGCGCGGTATGTGCGCCTCAAGTGCGCCATCAACATGTTTGGGAAGCCCCATAGGCATAGTGCAGCAAGCGCGTCTGCATCAGCTGTCACCTACTAGATGGCTCTCTTCTCTTTTCGTGCCGAATGCGAAATTTCGCGTTGTTTTCAGAAATCCAGACAAGTACCTCATATTGGACCCTCCCTCGGCAATTTCATAATCTAATCCATTGTGTTGTGAAGTGACAAATTCTCTTAATTGGCACGCTTCCAATGCAGACCAATGTTCTTCATCAGTATATTTATTGAACGGGTCAAGGTTGAAACGCAGGCTTCCCGAGAATAACACAGGTTCCTAAATGTTAATGTATTACAAAGAACACTTCGGAGCTAGGCGGCGTAAATTTTGACCCACTAAAGGTAACAAAAGTTGTCCCCACCTTTACTGTGAGAAAGCCACAGGACTTTTTTTATTTTATATTCGTTGCAACATCGGCTTCAGAAATGAACCGGTCCCCGGTGCACCGTTTCTGCGGATTCGGTTGATATAGCCCGGTACTCTTTATCTTTATCTTTAACAACTCACCTGTGGAATAATAGTAATCTTAGCCCTGAGATCATGTAATCCGATATTGTAAACATCAATATTGTCGATTATAATACGTCCTTCGTTTGGTTCAATAATACGAAATAGGGCCAGAGTGAGACTGCTTTTGCCTGAAGAAAAAATGGACATGAACAATGTTGTAATTGTGAGGTGCAGTAAAAGTTGTGGTTAATTAATTAATCGAGCAATGCAGAGTAACACAAAGGGTAACTCATCGGAATTGATCCCTCGATCGTTCGCATGAGAGACAGGTGTGCTAACCACTTGGCCACCCAAGGATGTCTTACATAGAAGTAAAGAAAAGCCACCGTACCAGATCCCGTCCGTCCAACCACTGCCACTTTCTCCCCTGCTTTTATAGAGGCAGTCACGCCTTTCAGCACCATTGGAAGATTCTTTCTAAAAATTCGAAGAAGTTTTGAGATGACTCACTTGCTAAATAATAATAATAATTAATTGATAATTAAAGATCAAAAGTTACGCACAAATATTGAACAAGCGTCTCAACTCAGAAGTCAATCAATAAGTGTGGGCCAACCTGTACTGCGTCGCGTACTCCTCAAATCGGATTTCCCCCTTGTCAGGCCATATGAAATCGGGTGGACAATCACTGTCCCATTCCATCTAAAACATAAATCTTGTGTTTTAATAGCTCATAGAAAAATGAAATTCTTGCAACGCAACACAAATATCTTATTCTTTTCTTTGGTAAATGACATCCGAAACTTTAAATTCTGGGTACACAAAAAAGTACTGAAACGCAGCAATTTACTTTGAAGGGAGACATAAACCAATGTACCAATGTTTCAGTTATAGGAAGATAATCCAGTTTAAAGCGAAATACCGGCCGGTTTTTGAAACGCATATCAAGCATTTGCATTCTTATGCAGCTTATGTAAATGAACATAAATTTGAATAAAAAGGCGAGTTAAATTCGAGTAAATTAGCATAAATACGTAAGAATTCAGTTGTCCACGATGCGTTTCAAAAACCGGCCGGTATTACGCTTTAGACTCTAACGTTGACAGAAAAAAATAGGAAAGACTATCTCACTTCCAGGTCGTCATTGTCCGAGTATTCCTTTATTCGTTCCACAGAAACAATATTGGTCTCCAGATCAGAGAGCATACGAACTGTGAGATTTAGTTGGTCAGTGATCTAAATAAAAACATTGCTTGATTGTTATGGGTCCCTTACGTCAATAGTTAGTGCTTTGACGCATTAACCTAGTCCTAGTGCCCTAGTAATAAACTTAAAGCGAAATGCTAGCCCCTTTGGAAAATTTGCATATGATAAGCAAATCCTATGTATCCTATGCTAATTTTGTACGATCGTCCACGGCAATCGTACAAAATTAGCATATGATACATAGGATTTGCTTATCATATGCAAATTTTCCAAAGGGGCTAGCATTTCGCTTTAACACCCTTCATTGGACCTGCCTGGTTACTGTATGCACATTTTCGTTCCGGTTGTCTTGTGAGGCTATCTGCTTACTAGCTTATCTACATACATGAGCCTCACAATCATTCACATCAATTTGTAGACTTTCATATATAAAATATAAAATTTTATACGATGATAAAACATACACTAAGGGCAAATGTGACTGAAAGTCCCACAAGTCCAGGGCTTATACTTGAAATTCTGGTCGCCAAAACTCCGAGGAAAGCCGATAACATTACAATGCAGTTGCCGAGGATTTCGAGCCTAAACTAACAATAAGATAAATGATAAATGGATAAATACCGTGTTCAGTGTGCATCAATGATTAAAAGCGTAAAGTTATACCGTGTGATTTTGAATACTCTAATGTATTTTACTTTTTCACAACGCCTTCGCACAATCGCCGCGCGCAAAAAGGGGTCCTGCAGTTCTGCACGGCGGGCAGCATTGGGTGGCGTCACGTGTAACAATCCCAGTTGGCGCACCTATGGCTGATTTATAGCACACCTCTTGCGTCCAAGACGGGGCGGGCCGCGCCGCACAGTCAGAGCCCTTTCTTACGCGGCAGACATCATTTTGAGTAAAGAAAATTCCCACCTGAGGCATAGCCATCGATTAGCGGCTGTTGATAAATGTCTGCATTGCGTATATGAGTCAACAAGTTGCGAAAAAGAGTCACAGGTTGATTGGATCTGAAAATTACCAAATATATACACAGCTATCCAATAGTATTGCCACGGTATGTAAAGCGTTGAATAACAGCACTACGCGCAAGTGGTTTTGTGCGAGCTGTCCGTATGCATCTGCATGTCCAGCATACCATTCACGAACTCAAATTTAGTTTTACACTGGGAAGCTCCCTGAAACTAAATGACACTTGCCAGTCACCTTATTATATGCTCTGATTGAAACGCATCCATGAATGCTCTCTCCAAAGGTTGATAATATCGGAGATCGTTTTATACTATCCAAACGTTTCAGTTGACGAGAAGTGGGGATGAAATAGTGCTGAAAAGTACATTTTTTATATTTAAGCAATAAATTGGTGAAGTGATTCGACGTTGCCCGCCAGTGCGCCACATGTCCGCCATGAGTGCGCCAACTGTGCAATCTTTCATTCTCCGAATATTTTATCACATGAGATGTAGAGCTCATCTCTACATTTTAAGAAGAATAAAACTCACGAGCAATAGAAAATAAACAGCTCCAAGGGGTATTATTGCGATTATAAATAATGGTGTCGAATATGAAATAAGGACGAGAACCATGATTGTCTGAAACAAAAATAAAATAAGAAATATTAATTATAACTAAACACTTTACGTTAGTTGACAATTTATTATATAACGCAGTATGGTGTACATGACTAATGATTCAATTACATGAAAACAACTACTACGTTCGTTTGATTGGGATGACGTTATATACAGTATGATGCTGCTTCTAAGTAATTATAAAAAAAAATGTATTCCCAAAATAGGCCACCTGAAGGGCATATTGCACAAAGTTTCTGAAGCTGATTGGCAATTGCGAATCGATCACTTCTATATCCTGAAAATTAGAAAGTGAATTTGTAAAGGCCAAGGCCTCTCCTTTATATTTTTAAACGTAGTTATTGAATTACAATAATACGAATAATAATCAAAATAATAAATGTACGACAGGATGATAGAAAAATGAGGACCTCTGCGGAACATGTCATAAGCAAAAACTTTGCAACTGTATTTCCGAATAAAGGTGCACGCTCTTGAAGCGTAAAAGATTTAAAAATAAGGTAAGAAGTTTTGGAGAAGTATGATTATTTCATAACTCACCCTCGATAATCTATTAAGAATCCTTCCCGTCGGCGTCGTATCAAAGAAACTCATCGGTGTTCTGAGAATAGTCCGCAACAATGGCCCGTGAAGATTCAAAGACGCTGCCCGAGCAGCAAATGTTTGTAAAATGAAAGCAAGGGCAACCGCCGCAACTAAAATGGAAAATTTGCGAATATACATATGAAAATGCAAATGTACTAAGTCGGTGTACAATAGTTATTTGTCATCGCATCGGTTTTTAGCTTCAGACAACTCCGCCAGCCGATATAAATTGCCAAAATATTTTTCGTCAACAAAAGTCGATTTGTTTCTAGTCAAATTGTAAGCCGACGGAAGCAGCCGAAAGCTTTGGACGCTGTGTTGAACCACTCTTGATATTACAGGACTTGTCATTGCAGTCTTTATTTAAAGCGAAATACATGCCGGTTTTGGAAACGCACCTTGCTTGGACAACTGAATTCTTACGTATTTATGCTAATTTGCTCGAACTTAGCTCGATTTTTATTCTAATTTAGTTCATTTGCATAAGCTACATAAGAAAGCGGGGGAGCGCGGTGCGTGCGTTTCAAAAACCGGCCCGTATTTTGCTTTAACTTACCCTCAGATATTCCCAGTGCCGTGTAAACTTGCAATCTGTCTCCAACTGTTAGTGTATCGTTGCCCTTGTGCATAGCACTATCTGACCATTTCGAAAGCCAGACACTTCGTACCGATTGCAGTGCATAATGAAGAATCATTAGCAAAAAGAATGAGAGAGACCATCGGAGGGTGGCTGCTTGGATAAATGACCAATAGACAGAGGACTTGACCTAAAATTGATTGATTATTTACTAGGAAAACACTCCGCGGAAGAGCCAACAGACGGCACGCCACAGCGACGCTGCCCGCTAGTGCGCCACAGGTCCGCCGTCAGTGCGCCAACGTGTAAGCCGTGCGCTAGCGATTTGTGCGAGAACCTGTTTGTGTGCGAGATCTTTCTATTATTAGTAATTCTTCTTACGGTAGAACATTATTGTCAGACAATATTCACTCACTCGTCCGGTTTCCAACTTTTCGTTCTTGATCAGTTTTGGTTCTGCGAATGTGATCCTCTTGCTCGGCTCCTTATCACTAAGTGATGAGATTCTGCGAGTTCGCTTTTTAGGTTTCTCCTTTCTCGATGAAACATCATCATCTGAAAATACTCGTACACATAATTACAACATTGTTTTCTTTTCCAGTATCTGCAATACGATTTCTTAGTTAGCTTGACGTAGACAGCGTGCTGGCAAGCTAGCTTTAGCGTAGCGAAGTACACCAGCCTACACGTGCCATACTAAGTATATGGTAGACCTACTTAGATGGACTTATCCTAGGTTAACATTCAAACCTTTACCTTCTGCTGTGCTGGCTTCTGTCTCTTGTAAATCTTCTTTTGTTTGCAAGTATTCCTTGAGCATTTCGGAGAACAAACCTTCTTGTGAAGATAGTTCATTGAATGGTCCTTGTTGGACAATTACTCCATCTGAAACAAATTCCGAGTATTTATCTTGGGTTGGGTTTCCGTGGGCCTCGCGCATAAAACGAAAATACTTGGTATTCTAATTTATAGATAAGCACCTCTCACTCCCAACTACTTCATAACATCGCCTGTACATGATATAACATAATTTACATATAATACATGGAATATGACTATCCACCATAACCACAAAACAGTTTCGTACCTTTCATAACAATGCTACTATCCGTTGTCTTTGTGTACTGTAGTCCGTGCGTGACAAGAACGCGGGTTTTTGTAGCCAGAAGACCATTTGTTCCGATAACCTGGAAATCGGTTGTACTGTGCTTTAATTCAGAATTCGTTTCACAAACCACGTGCCAAGTCACTTTAAAATATACAAACCATCTCGAACAATGCAGCTCCGACATGCGCATCAACTGCGGCAAGGATGTCGTCGAGCAGGTATATGTCAGTGTCTTGGTAAACGGCTCTCGCCAATCCCAGGCGAGCTTTTTGACCACCCGACAAAGTTACGCCCTGTAATAAATAGGTAAAGATAAAGTTACGCCCTGCAGTAAATAGGAAAAGATAAAGTTACGCCCTGTAATAAATCGGTAAAAAATTAGGAATACGACAAATATGACAGGACCAACATACATTCGTGATTCTTACAATTAGTAAATATTGTAAACTTTATTCAACTCACGTTTTCCCCAACTTCTGTGAGATCTCCTTGAGGAAAGAGTGAAAAGTCTGGTAAAAGCTGACATGCATCGACCACCTGTAACACTATTTTACTTAACGCGCAAGTGCATGTGTTTCAGTTAACCATAATGTATTGGTAGTGAAAGAACACAAATGATGAAAATGCACAATAATTTACAGTGTACAAACCAAATGGTTACCCTAAGATAAAGTGACTTACATTACATACTAATAAGTTCCCTAGTGAATAATTTTGAAAAAATATTCAATGCAAAGCACGGCAAATTTAGGAATGCTATTGTTTATCCCTAGCGAATCAAAATATAGAAAAATTGTCAAAAATATTTGGGTCTTGTGAACAAACCTTGTTATAAAACTTCTTGTCGAATTTCTTTCCAAACGTGATATTCTCCCGCATCGTCATGTTTTGGAGCCACGGTTGCTGTGGAGCATAAGCAATTGAACCGGTGACCCTCACTTGCCCGCTCATTAGGTACATTTCACCTGAAAGTTTTGAATCTCCTAGTTAAATCAAGTTTATTTGTATATTTCCACTGACAACACAAAATCACAACAGACGAGACAATACAAAAATGACCAAAATACCCAAGGAAAGAACTAAAACGCCCTAAACCCTAAAAACTACTGTATAGCTTCGCTATTACCGTATATCCAATCATAAGAAGGAAAAAAAGAAAAGCAATAGAGTGTACTGACCTAATACAGCCGACAAAAGGCTGCTCTTTCCAGCTCCAACTGGTCCCACAACAGCAGTCAGAGAAGCAGATTCAATTTTGATATTCATATTAGATATTGCTGCTTCAGAGGACGGGCCGAGCCAATTCATGGACACCTGCATTATACGTTGCATTGATTATTTATAGAAACGTCGTTGTTATCTTAGGCATTGAATAATTTATGCACTTTGGTCATCAACTTGTGTGACACTATGTGCCCTACCCGTTACAGAATGGGATTTGCATACAATCGCAAACCTCGTGTCATACCGCTTGAATATTCTTCAAGAAATTTTATGAGGTGGTAAACCTTACATTTTCCATCTCAATAGCCATTCCTTCAGTAGCGCGGTCGAATTTCAATTCCTGCATATCTTCATCATTGAGGAAAGATTTCAGGCGTTTGTTTGCAACACGAGCCTGAATATGCCTAGCTACCGTACCGACAATGCATGATGTTGATTCAATACTTTTCATTGGTGAACATTCGCCTTTTTGTCGTTGATTGTTAATAAAGGTTGTTGTGTAAATGTATTCAAAAAGCCTCACTTGTACAAGATTTGTGACAAACATTGCAACAATTCGCATTGGTTGTCGTATTTGGTTGAATAAGGCGAGAGCCACAAATGCCTTTTGTGGAGTGAGAATATTGTCTTCAGATAATGATACGTAGGTGCCAAAGGACACTGCTGCAACCTAAAGTAATTCATTTCCTCATTGTGAGTATTTTTTCCCATTACACGACATCCCGGCGGCGTAGGACTGCCCTGTAGAGCCATGTCTGCCGCGATGCCAATTATAAGATATCCTTACCAAGAACGGTGCAGCCACATTCGCCGAATCGACCACTCGTGTCATCAGGGCAGATCTTTGCAGGTATTTCACTTCTTGTTTCCTCAGATTATTGATTTTATTCTCAAAAGGCTCCTCCCACGCGTACAACTTGATCAGTTTGATGCCATTTAGAACCTAAATAAAGAAGATCAATTTTCAAACTACGTGTACTTGAATTTGAATCAATACGTGTTTACTGCATGGCAATGAAAATTTACTCCATTTTGACGACTCAAAACAGACACCGCACGAAATTTCCGGACATGAATTGAAATTCTTTAAAACCTTCGTTCATTCGGTATTGTAGGCAATTCGAAGAATAAATGGGGATTTACTAGATGGCTGATTCAAGGCCGCCGTAGGACGATCTTTTTCTAGTCTTATGACAGACAATGAAAGGCGTTTCCCCAACCTCATTGCATAGTTTTGTCCGGTGATCTTTGATCTTCATCTGACTAATTTGACATTGTTTGATGTATTTCGATGAATAATAGTTGATTGGAATAAACGACGCCATGATGATAATTCCTCCGATTGCGGACGGTCCAAGAGTCAACCATAATAAGATCATTGCAAGTGTGACCTAAAGAAAACCAAACGATAAACGATAATAAAGAACGAAGATGTCACTGCAATGCCTACCATTATAAATATTGTCAAACAAATACATATGACATTTTAGACTTAGAGTAGCAAGTCAGAGTTCAGAGTTAGAGCACCGCGAGCCAGAATAGAGTAAAATACCGCGTAGCCTACTTTTTTTTTTAAAATAAAAACACATTCGGGTTTGTCCTTTTGGTTCAATGGTGAACGACAGGATATTTCGATTTGGTTAGTTAGTAGTTAGCGTAATTACTTATCATCATAAACCTGTAATGGTGCCGACCAGAAGTTGTGTACGAATGGAAGTACAAGTACGAGTCTTTCGATATCGATCGCCATAAAATTAACAATTTCGCCAACGGTGCGCCTATTGCGAGCTGCGGTAGACAGTCGCAGGGTCTATAAATCACAGTCAATCATTCAATTAAATAATCAATAAACCGGTTAATTAATCAATAAATCGATAATGACTAGTTCTTTCTAAATACTTGTAACTTTGGTTACTGAGAAAATCTGATTTGCGGGTAACGTAATATTTGTAATTTGTTGTTCTCTTACCTTTCTGTACACAGCATTGGAAAGAATTGCTTGAATCTTCACTGCATACTGGATTACGGTATAAAGGAAGAAGTTGAGAATGAACGATCGAACTTCGGCAATTGTAAACATTAGCAGGGCAATTCCAATTCCCAAAGAAAGAGGAGCTTCGGGGTCAGCGACGAAGTCTATTAGATACCTGCAAAATATTAATTAGCCTCAAAAAATTAATCCATCCCTCTGCCTTCAGACGCTTCTCTTTGTTGCCAGCAACGGCTATAATACCGGGAATAACCCGAGCTTCAAACTTCAAACTACGATTATTGTAACTAGAAATACCAGCACGATCCAGCGCTCTCACAAACAACGTTGGAAATTACGGGTATACAGTAACCAATGGTTGTCCACCTAAAATAAATGTGAAAGTGTAAAACCTTACTTGAGCAGGACCGGGTTGACAAAAGCGACGATGTCACAAGTTATTCGGAGGAACATGATTCCCACCCAACCATTACGGTAAATGTGGAATATCGTCCAGGCAATGGAGGGAGTTTTTCCCGTTTCGTCGGCACCTGAAGGCAGATCTTTGAGCCGGCGGTCGAAAGCATAACAATAATGATTGAACTGTTGAGTTAATTCTCCGAGGCAGATCGTTTGGAATCCTTATTTTTGTTCATCAACATCAGGAAAAGAGAAGATAACTAAAAAATATAAATGTTCACTTTTACAACTTCTCGCCCATTCTTGTTCCCATTTTGCATTGAGTGTTTCAGATTGAGCTGACGGGATGAGAGGGTAGAGGTCATCGACGGTTAGATCAGTCTTCGCACCGCGTTTCACTAAAATTTGATTAAATATATGCTCAATAGCTATGACATAAACCGTTATTATGTTCCGCAAAGAGATCGAAGAAAGTGTCGACGATGAGCTGACTCTTTTATCAATTACCAGCCGGCTGCGCCGCCCGAGGCGACTTTCAAAGTCTAAAATGCAGGAACAATCAGTGGTTACACTTCTGCGAAACGTTTGCAACGTATCTCGAAAAATCATGAAATAAAATTCGGATTTCGTTTGCTCAAGACGGGGCTCCGGCTCTCCTTTTATAGCCTGTAGATATTCTAATTTTCGTTGCGTTCACATGCGGCTTCAAACAAAAAAGTAAACTCTTCTCCTTTATATAATAAGATCATTCGGACCCCTCGTTATCTGCTCAGGAAGAGCAGAAAAAGAAATATTAAATATACTATGGCGCAACAAAACAGTATTTGGGATTAACTGATGAACGTGTGTGTGTTTTTATAATGCTCAAGTAAAAGGAAAAGATTAATTAAAAAAAAAACCAACCCAATTCGTCGAGCCATGAAAGGAAAAGTCGCGACACAAAACTACAGTACTCCTCCGGGGATTTCTTCTAAAATGCGGGAAAACAGCATTATTTAATTACAACGATAAATATATAATGTCTAACAAAATCAAGACAAAAAAGAAATGCGTAAGAAAGGTCTACAGGTTAGGAAAAAAAATTAAGAATAGAAATATAACGATTTTCCTGATTGTGAGGTTGGGTCTCATCAACAATATTGATGTAAATGAAAAACAAATTTGTATCTTACCTGTGCAATTTTCTCGGACACATCATCAGCTTTTCCTAAAAGGGCGGTTTGTACCATGACAAGAAGGGCTTCAATCGGAATGGCTTGTTCATAGATTGGCCGTTCGAAAAGCTGAAGAAATTTTTTTATTATATTCATTTATTTTATCTTTCAAGTATTTCCAGCCTTTCTTGTATCATCTTCAAAGGGTAGTCCTGCATATAAACTACATTTCTGTATATAATTAAAAGCATGAAAATGAATCGTACACAATATTATGTTTTTTTTTGTATTAGAGAAACTACCGTACTAATGAAAAGAACATTACTCTTACCAATACTACAACATCGATAAACTGTACAACAGCGAGAAATAAGAATGTAACCGAGAGACACGAGTTACTCCTATCACCACGTCTTCGCAGCCCAATATAAAGGACTAAAGCGAGCGCCTGAAATTATGGAAAATAATTATCAAGCTAATTACCCCGTAGACTGATAATTGCTACAGTTGCAAAGAATATCGCAGGCAAGCGGGTTAAATGTAACGTAATTTTCAGGTTTTTTTTTATATAAAAATACTGTGGTTTTAAAGCACTCGTGCACAAAAACTACGGTAATTTTACAGCGACCCGTAACCTAATGGCATAGTCTAATACGACATTAGAAAGCCCCAAGTAACAAAAAAAACGCCATACAGCAGGTAAAAATTGCAGAAATTCATAGCCTATATCTTATATTAAGCAAATTTTTGAAATTAATAACTGTAATTGTGACGCACATACAAAATACATGCCCGAATAAAAAAAAGTTAAATAGTAAACATTTTTTGCGCATTTAGCGGTTAAATCGGTGTGGGCCTCAAAATCCTCCCTGGCGTGATTTTCACGACATTTTAAAGGAAAAAAAAAACAATTTAAAGCTTTCCAGAAACGAGGATGTGAACTGTGATGTTGGTTTGTGAGGCAAAAAACTATGAGTCAATTGAGCCACCCTAAAGCTATGATTGTTTTTTTAAAGTGGGGGAGGAAAGGAAGTAGAGGGAGAGAGATAGAGAAAGAAAGAAAGAAAGAAAGAAGAAAGAAAGAAAGAGAGAGAGAAAGAGAGAAAGAAAGAGAGAAAGAGAGAAAGAGAGAATCAAGAGAAGTCGTGAAGAGAGGGAGAACTCGGAGAACGAGAGTCTGGGTAACGATGATGACCAATCATTTCATAATTTGCCAGCGCTCGAAAAAAGTAAAACAATCTCGCAAAAATAAACAATGGGCTTCAATGTAGCAAAATAAATAACACGTGAATTTCACGACGGAATTTAAAGGATCGGGGCTCACGGAAAACCGACCTATGCTAAACAGTTATGTTCATAAAGATTGGTTATCGTTAAGATTTATAAAAAGAGTAGCAAGGCTGTAAGCGTTGTTAGCTGTAAGTACACCAAGCTCTACGGTACTGGCTAAGCTAACTTGTTTAATTTTTTCAGGATTAATCTTCGAAGTAGAAAGAAAAGACAATTGAAAGTGGTCTAATTTTTACTTGTAGCTTGCCATCAAAAATATTAGGCTTTCGTTGAGGCTTAGGCTTAGAAAATCTAGTATCATATAAATGGAAGTTTTCAAATAAACTTGTAGTTGAAATTTTATGAAAGAGCAAACGACTTAATGTTTGTGATCTGTTGCTAAATATTTATCCTCAGAAGTATTATTCAATTTTTTGTTTACATAAGCTCTTAAATTATTTTTGTTCTTAAAAATATTTAGTCTCTTAAATACGCCGATAAAAACGTGATCTCTAAACGACGATGACATTTTTTTTTAATTTCGAAACTGGACGACAGATTTCGAAAGTTTTCTAATACTAATTGGTCACATCAAATCAACGTAATAAAAAAACTAAAGTATGGTTGATGTCTGCTTTCTCACTGATAATTAACAAGCCAGAAGAGCAATAAAACAATTTTTATTTGGAATGTGATTTTTTGATCTTTCATGCACGTTTTGCACTCTTTCGAAAATAGGGGCTTCTGCGAACTTCAGCCTATTTTCGAAAATCGGAGTACTGACGAATTGCACGAAAGAAAAACCAAAGTCACATCATATACGGTGCAAGCTCTAGCTCAATTAATATAAATCTAGCTAAATTAATATAGCCAAATTAATATAAAAGTAAATCTAGATCTAGCCAAATTAATATAAACTTGCAAACAACAGATGACGTAGTTTATACTAACCATGGCACACCTACTTTCGCCTACACATATGTATACGTTGGAGAATAGATTCAAGTATTCCAATTAAATATTGTATTCAGAAACGTTCGAGAGAGCCTTTTTGAAAAATTCTCGAGAAATTCTAAACATCGTAATCTTTGATGCCATTTGCCTTCAAAAAAAAGAGAAGCGAATATTTTTGCATTGTTTTTGCCATGGCGTGGGAAAAATCGGCCTGATAACGAATTCCATTGTTATAAAGGGAAAGGGCCCTTGTAAAAGCAAGCTAGAGACAGAGACAGTGAAACGAATATTTAAAAGATCAACTGTATTCTCAAGAATTTGCATGTGAGTGGTTCCTCAATTATCGTAATAGCTTATCACCTCTAACCACAAATCTAATTGGGATTTTAACCAAGTTCAGTACATAATACGCTATGAGGTATGGTATGTGGTTTTGAAAAGTATGCTTTAGTCTTCCGAAATGAATTTCCATTATTATATGCAAATTTCTGCTAGGCACTTGTGACACATAATGAAACAAAATTTGCATAGAATACATGTCCAGGTTACGTTGCCGGTTAAGAAAGGTAAAGTGTTTTGACTAAAATAACAAACTGTATCGAATCTAATGGGATTCGACCCACCAAAATCTCAATATCAAAGAGGGCAATTGTGTCGTTAAATAAACAGAGAAAGTTAGAGATTAACGCACACAACAAAGGGCCTGATTCAAAGATTCGCCAACACTTTAGCAAGACCAAGAAAACAAATAAAACTAAAGAAAATAGGTATAGTTTGCTCGGAACTGTGAACTTTGAGATCTCATTCAAAGTTGAGCTCACTTCCTAAATCTAGGAAACTACCGTAACAATATTACACTTGACATGCAAATAAAAATGTTATGCAAATTTCTGCTGTGCATTTTGCTTCATTATGTGTCACAAGTGCCCAGCAGAAATTTGCGTATAATAATGGAACTTCAGTTCTGAAGTCGAAAGCATACTTTTCAAAACCACATATCAACTGAGATGTTGTTTTGAGACCATAGAAAAAAAATAAAAAATAATACTTTTCGTGAAACTTATATAACATAAAATATCAACTGAGATATTGCTTGACCATAGAAAAAAGAACAATAAAAACATCTTTCGTGAATCTTACATAACATAAGCTGTTTAAATATAATTTTCAGTGAGACACTTGCAAATAAATCTCCTACATGTATCCTATAAATATTTGAATATTGAATATTTGAATATTTATTATACTCATTAAAAGAGCGCAACGCCGTGAGAGACGATGAAAAAGAAATATAAATATATCCTACATTTTCAGGAGCCTCAGTCTGATCTTTAGTCGCAAGTCACAAAGTAGTCATACAACTCTTTATTTTTTTATTTTAATCGGGTTTACATTTTCACGTTTCATAGTTATTCATTGTGGTATTGCCTCGACAAAACTTGTGCGACATTTTATGTTCGCAATAAATGTTATGTTATGTTATGTTAAAGGGTCAGGCCCACCGATATAAACCAATATTTATTATTTGTTCATAATTCATAAAAAGAGTATTTATTATAATATATACAGACTAAATATTATTCAGTTTTACCACGGGGAAGTTTTTCCGGTGAGCTTTCCTTACGGAAGGTATCGTAGTGTCGTTTTTGTTTAAAGGTGTATGCATCGGGAAATGCCTCGTTGTCTGCACTCTCATGTGCATATGTATCTTCTTACGCTGGTGCCTCTTTATACAGCATACTCTCTCGTGTTTCGTCGCAGGACTAATATGAGCAAGCCATTACGGTACTATGGAGATGTTTTAACTTCCTTAAAAATGTTTTAACTTTCTTTCACCCAAGGCTTGTCTACGGTACCTTCCGTAAGGAAACCTCACCGAAAAAACTTCCCCATGGTAAAACGTAATACTATTTAGTTTGTATATATTATAATAATTACCCTTTTTATGAATTATGAACAAATAATAAATATAGGTTTATATCGGTGGGCCTGTCCCTTTAACTCGTAGCACTTACGTATGAGAGCAGATTGAAAGCGGCCAACGCAAGTCTTTCAATAGCCACATGAGTGATCGTGCTCCAGAAGAGAATTGCACCCTCACAAATAATAAGACTGATGAAAGAGATCTGAAAAACATTAAAATCCTGTAAATAGGATATAACCCTCGTATTATGTCTCTGATTTTCAAAAGGTCCACTCCGGAACTATGAACATTCACCTTGCTTTGCACATTTTGCAGACACGCACGTATTATTTGTCTAGTGAACGGTGCAAAAAACTGCGCCAACTTGTAAAATCAACTAAACATTTGCAGCTACTGAGCTATAGTCTAGCGAGAGTATGTTCCCGTAGGATAGGATGTTTGTTTACGAAAACAGGCAGCAAATAAGCGTATTATATGCCCTAAAAGGGTTTCTTTCTAACTGATGAATTTCCAAATCAGGGAAATCTGCAAATGTTTTTGAGCAGGTGCAAGTTGCCAATATACTAATACATATACACAAACACAACACAAAATTTATATTGCTTCGGATGAAAGATCATAGACTGTTTCGCGTATATTGGCAAATAATGTAAAAAATTTCAAGGCATTTTGATATGTTGTATGTTATCAAAAATCTATCCTACATTTTTTCTCTAATATGGATATATATGTATTAAATTAAATTAATTTTATTTTTGCAGGTAGTAAATTCAAATTATCAAATCCAATAACCTATCCTTTTTATGTAACTTTTTATGTATCCTTTTTGATGGAACTTTTTAAGATCGTATGAAATATATTTCTTACAATTCTGGCGAGATGTAGTAGACTAGACTTTGGTCGGTTCTTCTTTTTGAGCTTTCCCACTTTCGTGTACTTATAGTACTGTAGAGGAAGGGTCAACCACAGAAATATCAATGGAGAAAAGGAGAGAATTCCCCGGATTGGACACGTCTCATCCTGAAAACAAGCGCGGATTTTGGCGGGAGTTCAAAAATATAAATCAATATCCAATATTAAAATCATTTTTTTCCTACATTCATATATTTTCTATGGGAGCCTTGTTTTGTTATTGTTTCTTAAACGAGGAGGCTCCACGAGAATGAAGTACTCAAAATTTTGATGGAACACATTGGTTTACATTGTTTTACTCCTTCCATTTAAAAGCTTCTGCTTTGTAAAGCATGTCTTTCGGCATTTAATAGCATCATCTTTCGATAAAACGAAAGTATTTGAGCTCTTCATTCTCGTGAGCCTCCTCCTTTAATGGTGTTTGTTATTACTTTTTTATATGACCATATTGTAGCTCAAGACAACGATTCAAAATACTACCTTTAAAATATAACAATCGAGACAAAACATAAAACAAAAAAAAAGGATATAATTTACAAAAATTGAAAGCAATTGTCTATGCATTCTATGAATAAGGATTAAATCTTTAGTCCAATTTTGAATTGTGGGGATTATTCAAGCAAAAGCTGATGTAATTAATCTTTTTTTTTGTTGCACTGAAAATTAACTGCAGACAAAGTCAAAAATCAAAGCATCAAATTTGTTCAGCTCTTTTTGTTCTATTCTAATAATAAATTCAGCGGGGCGGCAAACATCGTATTTTTTTCCAATACTGCAATCATGCACCCAGAAATTTAACATGTAATTTCTAAACATTGTGTAGTTCTTGAATGAAACATTTTATTGCTGGTCACGTATGTTAGATGCATAGTATAAATAAAGCGTAGTATAAATCTTTCATAAAAATTTGGTTATGTACTAAAAGTTCACGTGGAATTCCTTGAAACAAAGTATGAAAGAATAAATTTTATAAGTCAAAAAGTTGAAATAATTGGAAAATAACATTGGGAATGAAATGTTTGGATATGAAATATGAACTAAAAGGCCCAGTAGATAGGCGGGATCGATTGGGAAATAGCATGGTAATATAAGAGAACCAGAGATGAAAGCCACATAGCAAATGTGTGAAAGCATAGGCTTATAGGATATGAAAATAGATGTAGCATAAGTAAGACCGTATCAAGTTACAAACGCCGACAGGAAAACTTTGTAGATAACAATATAAAATCGGAAGGCTATATATATGTTGATTGTACATATATTTCTCATCATAAATTGTGCTTGTGTATCGTATCCGTAATGGGGTTTCCAAGCATCCCAAAAATCCGGCGTGATGCCGTCTATACTACCGTATTTCTGCATGAAAATTGCATATATAAAATGAAAAATAAAAAAAATATTCTCGCGTTGTTCCAAGATCGGTAAATTTTCAGCATACTTGGAAACCCCCTATATGCACAATTCATTATGAGAACGTTTCATAAGCGTAATCCGTAAGAATATGTAAAGCTAGAGAAATGAGTTTCGGGTTGGTAAGGAAAAGGAACATTAAGGTAAGGTCAATAAACCGGTAAACTAACCGAAGCATACCGTCCAAAGCAGTCCTCCACTGTTAGGCCATCCATTTACTCCAAGGTTTACGATTTTACCTACAAATAAAATTGTACAAATACGTGCGTACACGAGTCATTGACTAAGTCACTGAAACGGAGTCACTGACCAGTTGGTGGCCAGTTCATGACGGTGTTCGGGTAAACTTGGTCACGACAATGTCATCAAGTGGTCACCAAATGGGTTGGCTCCGGGACAAACCAGGGAACCGTCAACAGTTAGTCCCTCGTTTCCTACGTAGCCTAGTCATGGCCCTTCTTGGAGGAAACTTATGACGATGATAGAAATAAAAAAAAATATCCTTGAAAAAATGTCATAGTGAAATGTTTCAACTAGATAATAACAACAAATCGACAAGGAAAATAGGAACATTAAAAAAAATTAAGGAAGAACGTATTCCCGCAATATCTGAACTGAACCAAAATTGTAATCTTCTTATTATATAAAGGAGAAGAGTTTAGATGTTTGTCACTGAATCCGCAACGAAATCCATACTACGTTTCATGGATTTGGTATAAGTAGTAAACATTTCGCAAACCAAAATAAACGAAGTGGGTTTCGTTACATTAATTACTGACAATACGTTTCAGACGTCTCATATAAGTATGCAAACTTTTTTTGAAGCATTGTCTGTGCCGCATTGAACGACGCCTCAGGAGGTGATAGCCGTATATAAAAATATATGTTTTGATAAACTTAAGTTTAGTTGTAAAAGTGTCAAACATCAAAAATACCGGCCATTTACATTTTAGTAATGTAAAAGTGACGAGGCTGCCGTCAATCGCATCATTTTTCGGAAAAGTTGCCTGAAAGAAATTTGCATAAGCTTTCCGATCGCAAGATCATTTTTTGTTCCCATGTAAATGTTAGAACAATGGTGTCACTTTGGAATTGAATTGTCTGGGGGGTAATATTCTTGATCTTCTGAACCATTTCATGCTCACAATCAGATATTCACTCTCTTTCTATCTTTCTCTCTCTCTCTCTCTCTCTCTCTCTCTCTCTCTCTCTCTCTCTCTCTCTCTCTCTCTCTCTCTCTTCTCCTCACTTTAACTCTGCATCTCTTTCCAGCTAAAGAAGGGAGATGTTAATATTTACTTTAAATTAATTCAAGATATTTCCATAGTGAACTGAACTTAATAATTTCCTATTGTTAGTTCGTCTCATCATTGTGCGAATTTAATTGCGATACCGTTTATTGCACATCACCTTACCCACGCATTCATCTCTGTAGTTTTTTTGCTTTCATCTATCGACCTATATTCCTTTTCGGTTTAATTTCCTCTTTTAGGAAATAAGTAGCGTACTTGGGGCACACGTTGTTGTACTTAAATGTGTCATGTACTTATACTGAAGCTTTTTCTGAAGTGCACGTAAACTCACAAAAAATATTCCGAACGAATTTTGTGCAACAAAGAGCACAGGACGAAATGGCATCGCAGATTAAACAACACACGAGGGCCACTTTTGGTATTATTTTCTATGTCGGATATGACTTTCATTTATGGTTTATGTTCTTATTATTTTAGACTTTTAGGCTTTTGGCCTCATAAATCATTTATATATAATTCAAGTTCCTCTTATTTATTCACTTACTTAGCTTTGTTAATCGCTGTGCCAAGAAATCAAGAATTAAGAAACCTCTTAGTTGTACCGCGACTAAAGAAACAAACTGCGTATTCAGTTACCCTCCACGAAATTTTGAACATATCTGATCGACTGTGACTGTTGTATCGATGCCGGATGCGTTTAAACATTGAGCGTAACGTGGATCTTCAAAACGAACAAACACACAAACTTTTTCATTGATATAATGAGTTAACAGAGATATTGGTATTGAGTGCAACATGAAATCTTATTATATACAATTATGCAATAAATAAAAGAAAATGGGACACCACGAATTACATTCCTTTAATTGCTCACATAAATGGTCCGCAAAAAGGTAATCTACGCTACGCACCACAGAAACAGCCTCTGTGGATCGTTTAAATAATAAAATAATAATAATAAAATAATAATAATAATAATAATAATAATAATAATAATAATAATAATAATAATAATAATAATAATAATAATAATAATAATAATAATAATAATAATAATAATAATAATAATAAAATAATAATAATAATAATAATAATAAAATAATAATAAGATTAAAAAAAGTAATACCGCAGCCAAAAAGATTTAGATTAAGTGTGTACGTTTTTAGAAGAAATTGTGCCTCAGGGAAAAATATTGCATCTAAAGACGAACGATCAAAAGGTTAAAGCGGTACACCAGCCGTTTTTTGAAACGTATGCTACACAATTGCTATGTATCGATATTTTTATTCTAATTATGCTCATTTGCATAATATGCATGGGAATAAAGTAATTCGAAATTTGTTTCAAAAGCGGACTGATGTACCGCTTTAAATACATCACATCTAACACATTATAAGGTGCTGATGTTGACTATATAACCATACCATGTTTGTCAATGCTCAACACATAATAAATGTTTATTAAAGCTTTACATAACATATAGAAACTCTGGAATGTTAATCGCAAATAAGTTCTCAATCACTGGATAATGCGGAAAAATACAAGCGTTATAACACTCAACGTCAAAATAACTTTACATAAAGGCAAATATCAAAAAATCAATATTTTAATAATCAAATTAATCAATGAAATTCAACCAATCAATAAGTGAAGAGGCAATGCGAATGCGAATTTTGTTCATATGAGCGACCGCATTTGAAATGCGAACCTTTTTGAGAAATATTCTTAAATTTCTTAATTATCAAAATTATCCAATAAATATTGCAATTCCGAGTTAAAAACTAATTAAGCCACCTATATTTGGGAAGACCTGTAAGCTTTTTAAAACTATTATCTATACGATTAAATCAGTAAACCAATTAAAAAACTTTCTGTATAAAAACCGAAATTGAAAAAAATTTGTTCATTGAATAACACTGTGCAATCAAGTGAAGGGTTCTTTGGTTAAATGAATTTTGTTTTCTATTATTATTATTATTTGTTCCAAATGTAGTAAAAACACTGTGATTATGGCACTATACTGCGGATTACTGTAATAATCATAATAATTAGAATACAGGTCAATTGTGAATTAGCATAAGAAGAAACTCTACGAGAGACTATTTCAGTATTACCGTAGTTCAGTATTTTCTGTATAATTGAAAGTATTACCGGGTCTAGAATTCTGATTCAATAAAAGGTTCAGGCCCAAGTAAATATTACAATTAAAAATTCTTTATTTATTCACGCAAACGTGAATATTTGGGCCCGACGCTAACTTACCTACAATACATAAAGATATATCTTGGACTAAATTCTAAAAGAAATATTGCTAGATGTTGTAACCTCTTATACTTATTTAAAGAAGGAAAACATTTTGGCTCCGGCTCCTTCTACCAGATTGGATACATTTGATACCGCAGCGGTAGCACCTCCTAGAGAAAGAGGCGTGGATTGCATTGATCCGGCCGCAGCCGCGTCCTGCAACGCGCAGTTCGTTTCCTGGAACGAAACGGGTTACTGTAGGTAGTGTCCACCAGAATTGAAGTTGTTTTTTTACACAACAGTTGAAGTTCCTTTTACCCGAAAGTTAAGAACAAATGAAAAAGCGAAACATGCAACAGAAAAAAATTAGTTCGGTTCAGTAAAGGGCACATGTGCATAGAGTCAAATAAAATACGGAAAATTAGCCGTTCTATAACGTGTTTAGGCCAAACAACATGACAATTCTTATGTACCTTAAACTTGAGTAATTAAACCGGTCACATAATCTGAACTGAAATACTACTATCTTTGCGAAAAGGAGCGTGACTGGGGAAAAACATTGCAAAAATAACCCTTTCCGAAAACAAATGCAATACAAATACTTCCCAAAAGCAAGACCCGGTGCCCAAAATTAAAATTTCATCGGACAAACACTCTAGTTCCGTCAATTTCTGGCTGTGGCGACTTTTGCAGACGAGTGGCCGCAAGAATGACGAAAAATACGAATAATTGGGAAGTTGGAATTCCTGAATCAATACAGCACAAACTAGAGACTACAGACTACAGACTACAGACTACAGACTACAGACTACAGACTACAGACTACAGACTACAGACTACAGACTACAGACTACAGACTACAGACTACAGACTACAGACTACAGACTAGACTACAGACTACAGACTAGACTACACTGTACTACATATGTACAAACTATAAAGATCACAACCAACTGGTCAATGTGGTGAAGCTCACGACACACCAATACATTCATTCACATTCTGTGCCGTGATATATTAAAAAATAAGTAGGCAATCACAATTCATGCAATATTTATGAGAAAAGTTCTTAAAAGTGTTGTGCCACGCGGTTTTTGAAACACGTGCATAACTGAATGTCCAGCGCAGATTCACAAACTACGCACCACACGGCTTTAATATAAATTTAACTATGGTCACACATTTGGATCAATATCAGTGCCCGCATACCTCCAATTGCATTCTCCTGCTTATCGATTGGTAGATTTTGCTGTTCAAACGTTCCTCTTCTATGCCTTGCAGCTCGAAATCCGAGTAGACTTTCTGAAAAATAAACTTTACGTGGAATCCATCATCAAACCATCAAAGAATAAATTATTACTTTAAAAACATGAAAAAAAGCGTTATGTGACAATATTCTGGCTATTTTTTTGCCCATTTGAGGGTGCTTGTTACGACCTTTCTATTAGAAACAAAGGGATTGTGAAATCAAAACGGAAAAAGCTTTAGAGACAAAAAAGGGAACATGTGCAAGTTATTCGACTGCCGAAAACAGTATATGTTACGAACGGTTCCTTTTTTACGGTCCCAGTATACTGTTCCTTTTTTTGTTCGTCGACAACAAAGTTAATTAATCTAATAAGAATAAGATAACAAACAAACCTTGACAATGAACGACAGACATGTGAACTGATATGGCGAAAGACTTTGTTGCAATCTCTCAGTCAGCCACTCATTGATCATCTTCATTTGATTGTCGTACCAGTGCTGAATTAGTGTAAATTTATATGCATGTTTCACCCAAGTTCAGAACATACAGCTGATATTTGGTCCATAGTAAGTACTTTCGCGTTGTGAAGCGCGGGGTCTTAGGGTTCCCTTTGGTTGACGTTCTTTATTTGTATTGATAGTTGGTTACCTAAACCGTTATTATTATTGATTATCAACACGAGGGACAGAGTTAACCAAGGCTTAGCTACGATAACATCCTACCATATCAAAGAACTCACTCCCGGTATAAATCAGATTAGGTAGCTCGTCGTAGGTCTGTAGAGAAATAACTACGCGAGTTTTGGGTATTATTAAACAAGTTTTTCACATAAATCTTTGTGGAATTCTCCTTGTGTTTAAAGCGAAATAACGGCCGGTTTTTGAAATGCATCGTACACAACTGAATTTTTACGTATTTACGCTAATTTGCTCGAATTTAGCTCGATTTTTTTATTCTAATTTGTGTTCATTTGCGTAAGCTGCATAAGATTCTGGTGTACCCGATGCGTTCCAAAAACCGGCCGATATTTCGCTTTAAAGAAATATATATATTATTTTAAAGATATATTCCAATTGTTCTCACCTCGAACACTCGGTTCACCCATACTTCGTCCACAACGATTTGTCGCAATTGCTCCGTGGAAGCCCTCATGAACGTCACATAACTATTGCCAACATGGCCTGATGATTGCGTCTGACCAACTGGTGTTTTCTAAACAACAGACAGAATTAAGATTACGGTATTAATGCTTTTACTATAAACCCATACAATAATACTAGAAATTACTAGTTGTGAGCAGAAAGTAGTTTGTAGTTTTGCCTTGTGAAAAGACATGGTTATTTTTAATGTTTGGTGTTAGAAGGTGTCGTGCAAACCACGTGTCATTCCGCTTTAAAATCTACCTGATTGGCGGGTGTTTGTGTCGAATTTCCTCCTGGGATGTTAATTCCTTGATCTCCGACCATTGTCTTCATTTTGTTGAAAATAGAAGTCGGCTTCGGCTAAAAGCCAGATTTTCTACCGTATAAAGTAAATTTTCAAATAAACCGATCGAAAATCAATCGATATCGACTTAGCCATGCGCCCGATTAGTACTGATTAGTGCAACATCACAACACAGCAAGATTAACACGTAAAAATATATGTATATTTTTTTGAAATTATTATTTTAGTAGGAGACTTTTAATTTTCCAGTTTTTAACTCATGCCCCCTCCCCTTTTTATTCAGTAAACTCACAAATCAACATACAAAATGTATCAAATATATCTTTTTTCCCCAAACAGCTTATGGCCTTATGGCTACATTAGAAAAGGAAAATGTGCAAAAAATAAAGGGATATATGTGGAATAATGACTTGGAAAAACTAGGATAATTGAAATTAGGTTATTGGATAAATTTAAGGATAAAGTAAATAATATTGCTTCCGGAAATATAAATAATATAAAAATAAAATAAAATCGTGAGCAAAGCGACGATTATAAATCACTTACGCCCATATTCAAGAATTTTCCAATCTTGTCTCCGTCATAAAGAAATAAAAACAGTTATTTTTTACTTTTACCCGTTTTCTATTTTAGAAATCTTACAAAATATGCCTCTAGAAAGATTTTTTTTAATACTAATCAATAATGTTAATTGTTAGCGTAATCAAAGATCTCTACTATAAGTCTCACCAACATCTGGCAATAATATGCAAATTTGTAATGTCTTCAAAAATCATATTTTCAAGAAAGCTCGGGGAAATAACTGTAAGATAAGGTGTCGTTGGCCAAAGTAAAGTATGAAATATAATGTTTTAAAGTTAAAAATACTTACTGCAATTGAGAGAAGTGCCCCGATCGGGTTTCCCTCATCATAACGCGCCAGTTTCGAGAGTAGAAATTCCAAAACGCCTATCAATTTATCTTGAATGCACGTTTCCATATCAGAAAGCATCGTGTCCAAAGTTTCGTCCAATTTTGATTGGTAACCTTTGTACTGAAAAAGTATGATTATGTTACATCTAGTTGGTAATATGTACTCATGCTTATCATGCTTATCATCGTCGTATGTGAGTTGTATATTTTTTTTTTTGAAAAATTTGTTTATTACACAGTACAGCATACTTCGTAGTTTATTGGGTACAAACTTTCAAAACCCTAAAGACCATCGAAACTTTCACTAGCGGTTCAAACAAAGATTTTTCTTAATTTTATCCTGCAAATAGATGAGCTGATGCTCAGTCTCACTCCCTGACTACTCACCTCTCCACTGTCGATACTCAGTTTGACGGCTCTAGTCTTGCTACTAAATAGCACGTTTATCATCACACAGACTTCGGTGGGCAGGATGTAGTCAGTCGACTTTCGGTACCGCTGCATCCAACTGTCGAAGTACTGGTACGTGCTAAAAAGAATAATTAGTTTGGTTGGAATTAGTTAAAAAGGACGAATTCAAAACTATCCGGACATTATATGTGAGAGCCAGCTCATGGTCAGAATTAGCAAACATTTTGGCAAGCCGAGCATAATATTGGTACGCCAGGGGACTTAGGCTAAATATACGTTCTTGATACTAGAGTTTTTTCAACGAAAACACCCTCATTTTGTGTTAACGGTTGCAAGCTGTTGGAAACATTTATATCCCTCAGAAACACCTTTCGCACGTTTTTCTTACGCGAAAAAATACTGTTTTCACTTAATCGTATCAATTTAAATAAATAAAAATATACCAATTGGCCACTTTGCTGATCATATCAGAAGTGAGACTCTTCATTCGAACCATCAAATACTTTCTGAATTCTTCTTCAGGCCAGTTTAAGTCCTGCACGAAACCCTGAAGGGCATTCAACTTCCAGTAAATATCTTCAGAAGTGGCACATCCGTCCCTGAAACATTTTAAGCTATTCAATTTTCAATAAAGAGCATAAAATGCGCAGTATTATAAAAAACAGCAACTACACGACTACACCAAAAAAAATAGATGCCGAATCCCCTAAAACATGTGGTTTTGAAGTATTCGTCCATTCAAACACACAAAAAAAAGTAACCATTGCCAGAAGCCGGAATATCTTGATATTTTTCATGGTCATAAATATCATAAGGATACGTTTCACTGCAATAATATCTAACTCTCAGCTTTGAAGCAAAGCAAGTCACAGTGGTTTGAGTATTCTTACCTCATTATACACAACATATTATATTTAAAGCGAAATACCGGCTTGTTTTTGAAACGCATCGTAGACAACTGCATTCTTATGTATTTATATTTATGTAAATTTGCTCGAATTTATCTCGGTTTTTTATTATACTTTATGTTCATTTGCATAAGTTGCATAAGAATTATGGTGCACTCGATGTGTTTCAAAGAGCGGGTGGTATTTCGCTTTAACTTTTCAATAACAAGCGTACGGCCATCCAAATAATAGATTTTGAAGCCTCAAAAACATGCATTGCTGAAATGTTTATAGCCTACTAACTCAATCTCATAAATCACAATACAGAAAGATAAATAAGAACTATCGCAAGAAGCGGACGTATGTCTGATATTTTCATGCTCATAAGCCTCACAAGGATACGTTTCACTTCAATAATTCAGACTCACAGCTTTGAACAAAATATTGCACAGTGGTCTGAGTATTCTTACCTCATTATATTATATTTAAAGCGAAACACCGGCCGATTTTTGAAACGCATCATGAACAGCTGAATTCTTACGTATCTATGCTAATTTACTCGAATTCAGCTCGATTTTTTATTCTAAATTTATGATCATTTGCATAACTTGCATAAGGATTCTGGTGACTCGATGTGTTTCAAAAACCGGCCGCTATTTCGCTTTAAAAAATGCCCGCTCACTTCCTGGGTTCCCATTTCTCCTTGGCGAAGCCCTTATCGATTGACTGTGATATAGAATGCTCCATCAGGTCGACGTACCGTACCACCAGAGGTTGGAACTGCTGGGTGAGCTTCGTGTGGAAAATGCCATTCTTCAGCGTTGCTGAAATCCAGATATTGTTATTTTCAAGAATACTGTACTCACTACAGATAGTGTAGCAACTTGCGTTCTAACATACCGTATTTACTACAGGTTATGTAGCAATTTACAATTTACTACAGATAATTAATCTCCGTTCTAACATACCGTACTTGCTCCAAACTGTGAAGCAACTTACAGTTTGTGTTACAAATAATGTTGCAACTTACGTTCAGACATTAAGAAGTCATTTAGCATTTGAAATAGCGGGAATGAGTCCCAACTATCCGATGGCTGAACATCTAAGGCCGCGTCCAAATCCACTGAATAAAGGCTCCAGAATATCTCGGAATGGTCGGTGAGAAGGTCGGAAAACCACGCGAATGCCTGAACATCAATTGGATTACGGTATCGCGAAAATCAATCGATAATGGAAAAGAAAACCGCTACGCACAAACTAGGAAACGATGTGACTGCTACACAATATTTGTGAATTTGATGAAATTAGTGATGTAAGTGTACCAGACAGCTACCAACTCATAAATTATAGCGTGTTAGTGTTAGTTTTGAAAAATAGCATATAAACAGACAGACGCGTAAATAAATCGATAACGTAGCTAAAGTGATTGACATTGTAAACGAAATATCAAATGTTATGCCATTTTATGCGTGCGCAAAGGTTAGTGTAGTTAAATTATCAAGCTCACGTAAACCACACAAATTAATACAAATCTATTAGGAAGTTGTACACACGCTGGGGCTTCCGAGGAACCGTTTAGTAGAAAAGTAACATAAGAAATATCTTCTTTGCCAAATAACAATACTAGATGTCCTCATGAAAAACCCAATCTCTACTCCCGGGTGTAGGGTGAACACGGTGCTATGTGACTAAAAAATATGCGAGTTAAGCGAAATACCGGCCGATTATTGAAACGCATCGTGCACAACTGAATTCTTATGTATTTATGTTAATTTGCTCGAATTTAGCTCGATTGTTTTTATTCTAATTTATGTTCATTTGCATAAGCTGCATAAGAATGCTGGTGTACTCGATGCGTTTCAAAAACCGGCAGTATTTCGCTTTAAAAAAAAATAAGTATGTTAATTGGAAGAAGGCGTCTAATATTCACAACACACGTTACCGTAGCACAAACAGGACAGAGACAGTTTGAGTAAAGTTTTGACTTACTCCGCGAATCTGCTAAATAGTTATGGTAATTTGTTATTTTGAAATCGAAATACAATAAAATAAAATGATCCAACAAAGACATCCACGTTGAAATAAATGACAGAATAGAAGCATGCAACCACTTCGTTTTTTTTTTCGCATTTCACATGGTTCGTGTGGAGAGATATAGCACACGCCTCAAAACCACGTGACATACCACGTTAAACACACAATTTTGAATGTAAGTCTTTGCTATTCATGACATAATGCAAACATGTTGGAGAAATTGTTTGACTTTAATATGTAATATTATTTTTATTAAATACGAATTTCTACAAAAAAAAACATTAAACTATATTCCTCACCTCTCCATGGTGTTCTTCGTTCTCTTTGAGGAGATCAATGCACAATTCGGTTACACGGATCATATCTTCTATCCTTTGCGTGGGCGTCACATCCACCCCCATACGCTCTGAAAATTATGTCCATCAGTTTAAAGGGAGGGGTCCACCCCCCTCACAAACGCATATAAGTTGCACAACACACTATCTCTTGGTATTTCTAAAATAATGTACAAGCAAGATAAGACCATTGTACACAGTATTCCCATGTACTTGTCATGTTCAGAAGCCACTCCGATTCCCGCGGGGAAATATTCCCAGGGAACAAAAAATAGCACTCTAATATGAGACATGCAGAGAAAAAGACGGGGAATTCCCCATGGGGAATTGAGTGGTGAATATGGCCTCAGAAGGCACAGAGAAGAGCGCAGAAAGGAATGCACTTGTGTAGCATACGTGCGCATGCAGCTTGTCAACACACTGCACAAACTACGCACAATACTCACGTTCAATCTTCGCCTCGTTGCATATTCTGGTGTAGTTCACTAGGGCTGCGTCCTCCAGGCATTTTCTTATAACGGCGCGGACTTCTTCAGGCGGTACAGGCGATACCACATCCTTCATCAGAACCTGCAGTTAGACTATGGTAATTTTCCGCTATCGTAATTCAGAATTACACAGCTACCGTATTCACCAAGCACGGAAGTGGTGTTTTCATGATAAGATATAAACCACTGTTATAATAAAGATTTCTATATATAAAACTATGACGCCTCACAAACACGTGTATGCTGAATACGGTATTGGGTACACCAAGACCCAAGTTGAAAATCCGCTTTCTTAGACACTAAACACTCCAAATTGACGCAAAACTACTGTATGCCAATAAGTAAAAAATGGACCGCTAGACGGTTTCACAAGCGGCACACAATCGAAAGCTTTAAATTTTTGATTTCAAAAATTGTAGTCTCGTAGCGGTAGGTTCGCTACCAGTGCTACGATATCCATGTTGTTCTGTATGACCCTTTGTGGACGCCTTACCTACTAGTTAATATAACTGAATACAATTTCCACAAAAAAAAAATATTGATCAAAAATATTAGCAAGTGAGCAAACGCACGAAAAAACTAAAGTCAGCAAACGCACGCAAGTGTTTGTGCGAAAGGGAAGCGAAAATTAAAGCAAATGTTAAGCACAGAAAGCATATTTTGGTGGAAAAATTGGAAATTCACACAGGGTCGGGTTGAGGACGTGAAAATTAAACTAGATGCAAACTGGAATCATTGTTGGTATTAGGTATTAGTGTCTCTACACACAATAGCGTCGAAAGCATTTTCCTTTATTGTGAGGCAACACGTGGGTTTGAACCTTATTCCGTACAACTGCATTTCCATCCATGTATTATATGCAAATTTGGTGTTGTTCGATGCCAGACCTACACGCAAGGGCACCTAACTTTGAATATAATACATGAGAATGCAGTTGTCCAGTGTATATTTAAAACCCCACGTGTCATGCCGCTTTAAAAAAATTCGCCTACTTTTCCGTGCCCACACAATAAAGGAAAAATATCCATCGATTGTTATTTGCTGTACGAAAAAGGCGGGAATTTGAAAAACACTATTGAGGGTACGGTATACAGGCACCTGTTCGGCATCAGCGTGTGTGGTCGTGTGCTCCAGCATAACCTGAAAGGCTGTTATAGGGAGAAGAGAGACAGAGATAGAAAGAATGGGTGAGATAGTATGTTAGCCACGAGAGAGGGTGGAAAGTTACAGGTCTGAGTACGGTATAATGTTGCTGGAAAAGAAATGAGCGATAGTAGAAGAAAAATAATACAGTAGTTTATTATTCGCACCAACGCGCATGCGAGGATTTCAAAAAGAGCAAAGGTTTAGAAGACTCATGCAATTTTGTTTATACTTATTAAAGTGATATGGCACGTGTGTTTTGAAACGATTGCCACACACTCACACAGAATAATCACAATCTACATATAATACGGTGCACGGCAACAGTTTTGCAAACCACGTACCATACCGCTTTAAAAGAACGAAAAGGCGAAGGCCATCACCCAGCCATTCTAAGTCTAACTGTTAGGAGATAGCAGCAACCAAGGGCAGAGGACCTAGTAGCTCTGGACTTCATTTCAGCTTTCAACTTTGGAGTTTGAACTTTGAAGTTTGGAGCTTGGGCTTGTATTTCGATTTTTGATCACACACATATAGATTTACCATCAGCTATCATTTATTATTGTTTAATTTAGACACACTTTTAGTTAAATTGAATATTAGATAAAGACAAACCCTCTCGAGTAGTGACAGTGTTCCCTTCAGTGCGCCTTCAGGCCTGCCGAATGGGAAGCAGTACCTATAAAGGATTGTAGTACCAGCACGACCAGGGTTCGAATCCAGCAAAAGTTCAGGAAAACTGACATAAACACACTTCCAGCTTGGAATTTTACTCATATAAATATTATGCTTGGGATGTATCGCAGCGGAGCTGGGCCAATGTCTAATTTTTATAACTAATTCGAACTTTAGTTCGTCCGGCTTCAGAAATGAACTGCACCGTTTCTGCGGATTCGGTTGATATAAAACGTGTTATTGTTGTTTTACTCGACAAAACTGTACGTTGCATTTATTTTTCTCATGAATTTTATGTGTACGTACTACATTTTTTTATCTTTTTATCTTTTAAATAACAACGTATAACTATTGCGAAAACTACCTGAAGTTTGTGATCTGTTTCTCGAGTAAAACTCGTAATCGTTCTTTTATCTCCTGAAAACGCTCCTTTTCTTCTTGCGTCACAGTACCGACACCGTCGGGCCTAAACATTTTATTTTTAAACTTACGCCATGTAAGCAACTTACACGGACTTACACCACTCTGTTCTTCTACTGCACGTTTCCCGCGAAACACAAATAAATCCCGCGTTTCCTGGCAGGCTAGCACCCAATCCCACGCAATAAGAAAAGTCGCATGTTTCCTGACAGATTAGCCAATAATGTCCCGCAATTAAACATTAGGCAAGGCCTTGTGTTAGCGGCAGGGCCACTGATTAGCGCTCGTAATCAGGACGGAATCCCGCGTTTCCCGCTTGTTTGGGAGGAAACATGGGATTATGATTTCCGCTAAACTGCAAATGAAGAACATAGCAAGTAGTAAAGTACAAAATTAACTACCAAAAAGTCTACCGTATCTCTAATTGGTTGCGCAAAAGAATTACGTTTGGAGTTTTTTTATTGATGAAAAGTGCTACGTTGAGAAGTTCATACAGTAAGCATAGAGGCTTGAGATAAAAGATTACTTATCAGAACCAAACCGAACATGCCATTTTCTACATATGATTCCATATGCCATCTACTCAAAGGATTCTAGTACCAGCACGACCAGGGTTCGAATCCTTACTACGCAATGCAACGAAATATATCTTATACTATGTTTTTCATGCATTTTCTCTTGAAATATCGACAGAATAGGAGTTTTCATGTCACTAATTCTGTACCTTTTTCTCGGCACAACTTCCTCACTGTATGATGTGACAGTTTTTCATTTCAATATTTTCAACATTTCAACAAATAAATACTGGTCGATAACTCGAATAAAGTCTACTTCTTTGTTCTACAATAGAATGCTCACATATGGATAAACTTACAGTATATGCATTCTAATTAGAATGCGTACAAGATAATTAGAATGTTTATCAAAAAGCTGGATGATGTAACATGTAAATATCCCTACCTGTTTCCGTGTACGTGACTTGCACAGAATGCAAACGAATAGTGTATCAATGTAGGATCGATCAAATGTCCCTGATCTGCCTGTACGAAATATTGATTTATTGACTCGACCAAAAAATCGATAAATCGACAAATCGATCGATAGATAGACCAACAAATCGATAGATTGGGATAGCTGGGAACTCGGCAATCCATGCTATAGCAAATAACCTTAAAATCGTGGATCTAGGCTAAAAGCCAAAAACGCACTGCAACCTTCTCGGTGAGAAAATTACATGATGCACAAGCATGACTGCGAAAACCAAAACAAAGCCCACTTTGGGGCACCATGAACTTTGAAGCGATATTCTAATTTTATTGTTTCAACATTCCTACCTTGTCCAGAAGATTGGCCAATAATGACACGTGTCGGTGACATCCACGTACCATATATCGGGCACAGTATTCGTCCAGAACGAACACTTGACCGGGCGAGAACCAACCCTGGAAAGGAACAGAATTTTTTATATAAAGGTTTATTGATAAAAACTACAAGTACAAAATAACAGGGTAAGCGAGAAAATAATAACCAGGTCCAACAGAGTAACTGGTTCAAGCCTTTACTACTTACGGGGAACATTTACTACTTACGGGGAACATTATTTGATGTTCTAATCTTCTTCTAAACGCATGGTCTTGCCCGAATTGCTCGAGCAATTTGTCATCTGGAACTCTACTGGAATCTATTGCGACCACTTTTCTTTCGCGCTTGCTGTAAAAAAAAGCATATGCCCTAACTATATTTTTTTCGTAATCCGCGCTAAACTTGGAGAGACAAACTACAAACTACAAACTTAAATTCCACGAAAAATAACTGACTAGTGAGCAAATTGGCTCATTCAACCGATAAGTGAGCGCCAATCGTTGGAGATCCGAGAACATGTGATCGTGATTGAAAGAGATCGGATCGGCCTGGAAAACAATAAAAATAAAAATAAGGGCATGCATAATTCACATTTTTGACTTATTGAAAATTCGACAAAAGAAGATTATTTAGTTACATCATATAGTTATTGACTATGTATAAGTATAAGCAAACTGATTTATTATGCCTATCGTATGAGTTTGGAGTTTGGGTGCCCAAGAATATCATAATTTATTACGCACAAAGCCAATCAAAGAAAGCAATGTAACGTGCAGTTTGTGTTGGAAAATAAACGTAATGAATAAAACATAATAACGCAGTAGTAAAATAAGTCTCAACGAGCAAATTCGAAGTAAATCAGAAGAAATTCGTAGAATTTTGAAGAATGTGTCTATTGGTGTCCACTTATGTTCAGTGCGTTTTGAGCATGTTATTCAGTAAGATGGGCAGGTTCTATTCCAATAAAAATAAAAATAAGAAAATCAGCTAAATGATTTTCTAAAACTTGCTTGTATGATTTCGTCCATTCCGTGTTTACTCGCTTTATCCGCAAACCCTTGTGCTTTCGATGGGGCCACCGAGCTTTGTTTGGGCGGAACTGGCTTGTAGGCCTGGCCCGTGGCCCGGTAGAGGGCCTGAAAATCCAATATTTTGTGACAAAATAAATGTAGACCGTGGCTACTGTGGGGCCAATAATGAACAGCCTGTTCAATCCCAATTTTGCTTCCTTACTTGCACGCAAGTAAAATATAAACGAGTCGCAAATATGAAGAGCAAATTATAAAATATGAAGCAAGTTACCTGAACCCATAAATGTCGTTCATTTTCATCGTCAGTGGCCATTTTCAGTTCGTCACCCTCTTTAATTGCGGTGAAGAAGTACTTTCCGCCTTGCGCCGAAAGTTCTAAATTAGATTTTTTATACTTTTTATTGAACACAACCAGCAAAAAGCAAGATGTTTCAATAATAATTTTCGTATAATTTTTGTTGAACACAATCCGAAAAAAGGAAGACGTTTTAATGAATACATGTAACATTTGTCTACATCATCATTTAGTTAAAGGGTCAGGTCCATTTCAAATTACTCCTATTTTTGGTGAATTCATCGGATTCTCCTTTTCAAATACAGTAGGCTGAATTTTTTTTCGAATTTTCAGTCGTAAAATTCACGCAGTGTTCAGCAATTTACCATGGCCAGTCATACCCAACTATATATCGCAGTTGTCACCCCCCCCCCCTCCGCGCTAATTGGACAATATGCTCTATTGGGCGTGGCAATTGCGATATTGGCCAATCAGCGCGAAGGGGCGTTACAACTGCGATTGATTGTTGTGTATGACTGGTCATGGTAAATTGCTGAAAACTGCGTGAATATTGCGACTGAAAATTGGAAAAAAATTCAGCCTACTATATTTGAAACGGAGAATCCGACGGAGTCATCAAAAATAGGGGTAATTTGAAATGGACCTGACCCTTTCATGCTCGCAGCAACGCACACTGAATTACACATGAAGAATTGTACAGCGTACCGCGGAATCATTGAATAAACTCTATCGGTGCGTTGCGCGCCCTCGCTCATTTATCGGGGAAAGGGTGAGCGGCAAAATGTCGGTGGGCCGATGGTGTGCCAGAAGCGCGCCAGACAAGCGCCAGCTGTTTAATTCTAATGATTACTAAAAGATAATACCAGGATCTGGCTCGGGCATGTAGTCGATTGTGAATCCATCCAGTTGGATAAATTCCGTTGGGTCCGACTTTTTTTGACGATAACTACACACGGCGAAAGCGTATTGAGACACCTAAAATTAGACTAGTCTTTAATTAGCTTAGCATAATTAAAACTGTATAATTACAATTGCGCACCCCAAAAGCAATTAGAATGGGCAGCGGCCGCGGCGATACTTTTTTGTGTATGAATATCACCAAGACAATCAATTTTTGTGTATGAATATCACCAAGACAGTCGAAATAACCTTTTCTAATGCATAATTTAGAGTCAAGCAATTAAATTTAACAACATAATATTTTATAATTAGCATTAGAATTTAGAAAGTTTTCTTCACCTGAACTAGGCAGAAGAACCTCCGTTTCCACTTTTTCCAGGCCGCCCTTCCCATACAGTAACAATAGCCACAGTACTTGAGGTTTGGTGGTTTCTCGACTCGAATCGCTATCCGAATCTGCAATTTTTTCAGTTTTTAGTATTTTATTTAAGTTTATAACTTATTATTTGCTGAGTGAGGCTATTAGTTTTGCTCAAATTACGGTAGTTTTTAGTTCGCCATCATTCCGTGTGGTTCCTGCGCGAAGCAGTTTATCGCGGTTTTCAGAAATGCTCGTAGTTTTATTATAGTTATTTATTACAAACCAAACTAGTGAACCTACCTTTAGGTTTTGGTCGGCACTGTTCTTCGGAACAGTCATTGTGTAGAGTTCGGGAGTTCGGGAGCAGTTTGGCGTTGGTTGGATGATTACCTGAAGAGCAAAGTACAAATACTTATTATACGACCTTAATTTTTACGTTTATTTTAGACTGACACACAATGTATGGTCTCGTGCAACTTTTGGGTAACAATGAGAAAAATATTCTCATTATGGCAGGCATAATTTGTCTTTCACTAATTATAGTTGTAAAGATAAGGCAGATGCACACGCACAACAGAAGTACAAACAAACGTTTCTTAAAACAAACCTTTCCGAGTTCTTTATCCTCAAACGATACGATGCTCTTGATCTCGGTGTACAATTTCACTTTGACCACGGGGAGCGGGTTCTTGGTGGTGAAGTCTCCCTGCGTGTCCCAACTGAAAACACGTTTGCTAAGATTAGGCGGAACATACAAACCGTTTACTTGTATAGGTTTGTTTCTTGCTCAGGGACCTTTCTCATTAAGAAACTGATAACGGCTTCACTTTAAAGTTCTTTGCTCTATAGAAAAAAAACATGGGTAAGTGTCTTAAGAAAATGGCACATGGCTACATATGAATTTTAGAATAACGACGCGACTTTATCCGGTAGTAGGACCTAGAAAGGCTGTAGTGAAGTACCATGGTTTGGACGCTTCGGCGTGGTCCGTTTGTAGTTTACATCCATCGACTTCCATTGTACAGTAGACAATCTTATTAGAGGCGACGGCCTTCAGGTTCTGCACTTCCATCACCACGACCTCAAAAAGAAACAATGGATTTGGTACTAATTGGCATTTGGTTTGGGTATGTCTATGGGCCGGCCTGGTGGTTAAGTGCCGTTTAGTGGTCAAGTGCTCATGCAAAGGCCACACGTTCGATTCCCGTCCCAGGCGACGCTGTCTTGTTCTCGAAGGTCTACTATGTACACCGCTTCCGCGCTCGATTGTGTGCACTTTTTTTTACTTGAGCCTCTGGTGCAATCCTCCTTGTACAACCTTTCACCAACATTCGTTTCACCAATATTAAAGCGAAATACCGGCCGGTTTTTTGAAATACATATCGAGAACACCAGCAGCTTATACAAATGAGCATAAATAAGAACAAAAAATCGAGCAAAATTCGAGTAAACTTGCATAAATAAGTAAGAATGCACCTACGATGCGTTTCAAAAACCGGCCAGTATTGTCGCTTTAACAAAAAAATAAACTCCAACCTCCATATTGAACGTGAGCACGACATCGCTCTTCGTCAGTGTCACGTCACCATCATCGCTGTCGTTTTTATTGAGCGAATTTGAACTTGTTCGCCGCTTTAAGCTGAAGTTAACGTCAATTATTGATTTTTCACAAATCAATCAATAAATCAGGGTTTTCAAGCACTCGTAAACATTTCAGCTGGCAGATACGCTTGGGAATTTTCAACCGGGAATTTTCCAACAAACACAGAAGTCTAGAAAATGCGTGTGAATTAAAAAAACGGGGCTGGTGCGTCAAAACATGGATTGACTCCAACATACATTCGGTTATAAAGAGTGGTGATTTATTAATGTACTTACAAAAACATAAGGACTAGAGAAAAGTTTGTTGTGAGCTTATTCGCGCTAAATATGTAGCTCAACATTAGGGCACGTACAATGAAATCTTCAAAATATACACAAGATGCAGTGTGCAACGTTTGTTCTAATGCTAACTAAAATCGCACAAAATGGTAACTTCTAAAATAATGGTATTTCAATTGTTGTTCTACTCGGCGACTACTGCTAAGGCTAGGGTATAATCACTAATTACCTAAGCTTGTCACCACGGCATTCAAGGCAAAATTCAACAAGATACCAACAAAGGGACTGTATACAGTAAGCCAGAACACATTTCAGGCGCCACACAAAGAACGATCATGATCGAGATAAGCCAATCAATCAATCAATAACACAAATCATTCAGGAACACACAGGATCGATAAGGAAAAGCAAGAATACGGTAGATTTTCACACTATCTAAAACACCTCATTCAATGAAAAAGTCGCTAATTTTCTACGTAATACCTCAGTCGGCGAAGCGCCCTGTAGCATATAATAAACAGATTGAATAGTTTACCGCCCTCCTTTAAAGCTGTATGATACGTGGTTCTGAAACTTTGACTTGAGGAGTGAACTCTCATGTGTTACTTTCATATGTGCCCTTCTGTGCCGGAAAGGCAAAGAAGAACACAATAATTAATAGGATAGGATTTGCACTTCTCTGTAATTCAAAACCACGTATCTTATAAAATAAAGGAGAAAGGTTTGAAGCCGTGTGATTTTGTTTGTATGTCCGCAACGTTTTTCTAAGTTTCAGGTCTTTGGCATAAGTATGCCAACTTTTCGCGACACTTCAAAATAAAATAAGCGCAATTGATTCTTATTCCAAAAACTTTGGAATATACGCTTTAGATGTTTCATATACATATACGATATGCCCATTGTTTGCGAGTACTTCGACGCCTACGTAGTATTGGAAAGTCGCCACAGGCGGCGATAGCCGTCAGGTAACTAAATAAAGTCTGTTTTCATGTTCGAATGTCCTCTGTGCCTGAGGACTAAAGGCGAGATAAAAAGCAGAAAAGCTTTGCATTTTCAAGCTCAAGCTGTGCGCCACGAAAACTTTAAGCTAAAGCTCGCAAACCAGACAATTGCACACGATTGCACTCAGGCTGATAACCAATACGAAGACAGGACATTGCCACACAATCTCTTCTCTCTTTGTAAAGAAAGAGAAAGAGAAAGAACAAATAACAATCATTTTTGACGGGATGGATGTTTTGCGATGTTTGTAGGTGTCACTCGGAAGGATTAATTGATTTCACCTATTCTTAAAGCGGTATGTCACGTGGTTCGTGAGATGTATAATGAACTTCTGCATTTCCGTATATCAAATGCAAATGTCTGCGACGTTCTGAGCATTTCGGTACAGCATGGTACGCCGTTTGCACATAAACACACAAGAATGCAGTTGTTCAACGTTCCAACCACGCGGCATATCGCTTTAATCAAGTATCCACCTACACACATCAGCACAGTGCTCTCACAAAAGGTTCTGATTTCAAACGTGATATCAAAGGACAATTTTTCTGGCTCATACATTCTGTGTATGCATATGCAAACCTGTTGAATAGCGATAGATCCTCAATCGATCGAGATCTAAAATACGCACTTTATACCGTACTCGTTAAAAAATTCAAAATCCCGCTCAAAGGGTGTTTGGGTGAGGTGTCAAACGGGGCACACGGTTCCACGAGCAAAAATCAATCGAATTTCATATTTATGCTTTATTTTTTCCAATTTGTAAATTTATACTCGTGAACCCGTGTATGTGGAAGTGGCTTCTGCACTACGGTGCAATAGGCAGAAAGAGAAGAAGGAGGCAGAGAGGTCAGACAATGAGAAAACTATTTTGCGTGCGTTGCGCTACCGTACACCAATGCGTTGCGTGGTCGTGTGGTGCGTCGATCGATATTTAATTCTGGTGTAATTATTGGCAGACAAAATACAACAATTTGATTTCGAAAGAGTTAGCAAAATAATTGCAAGCGAAGAGAAAAACACGATGAATGCTTATTTAAAGGGAGAAAATATTGTAGCATGGGTAGCAAATGTATAGGTTTTTTGGGTCATAAAATGTAGGGTTTTGGGGTTACAAAGCAATCTTGAATGGGGAAACTATGAGATATAATCATATAATACACATGTTTCACACCACACATATAATATGGGTTGCCCATTTGGAATAATTGAAACAACTGGTTCGCTCGAATAATGTGATGAAATTTACTGGAAAAAAATTGTATCAAGCTGAAGTCTCAAAAGGCAGTTGTTTCTATAAATGAAGCATTTTTTATCCAAAGTTTTTTTTATCCAAAAACTAATTTACTAAAGGAAAGACTGAAGTCACTAAAAATGCAAAAAAAAATCAATAAATATGTTTAGTGCCGTGACACGTGTTTTCTGCTGCATTACACGTTCAAGAAAAGAAAAAATGTGTTGTAAGAAAAATTGTCATCCAGGGTGTTGTTACTTTATCGGGGTCAACCAATCGATAAATCAACAAATTATTTTCGAGCTTCAAGCAATCAATAAATCAATAAAATCGATAAAACAATTGTCAAAAATGGAATCATTTAATGATTTTCGATTGGTGGGACGCCTGATAAACTAGTTTGTTGGGTGTGTGGGCGGGGTTAACTCAAACAAAAACGAACATCAATCGATAACCTATCAAACGATCGATAAATCGATATATACCGTACACCGTACCTCTTCTTGGAACTTTGGCTGAAATCGACACAATTTCAATTGAATTTTTTAATTGCGTGCTGGATTCTCAAGGACTGGAAACCGCGCAATTTGGAATGATAATTAGAAATTAGAAATTATTAGAATATATTTGGCCACCTAGACAAGTTCCAGTTTGGAAGGTTCACCAGGGTCCAAGTATGTGAACATGCCACAAACTACAAGTTAGTCGGTATCGAATCATATGGAATCGTAGTGCAATTGCGGCGCACTTCATTGACCCGAGCTTTGCTATACATCCTGACAAATATGTCAGATTTAAAGCGGTGACACGCGCTTCCGAAGCTAAATTTTTCATGCAACTATGTGCCCCCGCCTAGACACTTCCGGCACAGAACGCAACACAGGTTCCAAATAATATAGGAACCACGTGCCATTCCGCTTTACAGACAAGGTCAACGGCCAATGAAGGACGCCCATAACTTTGTACATTTGTGTGTTCTTTGATCCCTACCGTAATACTATAGCAATCATGTGCAGCCAGCGTCTGCTGGAATGACGTCTGTATTTCTATTGGTACGAAACCCGATTACGCTACCTATTTGGCTAATATCCTATGAAATTGCGAACTACAAACTACAACACAGACACGTTCCAACCTGCGTTTAACTTACAAAAATACGAATTCCAGCAAAAAAAAACACTATCAAATTTGTGTAAAGGAGCCTCATGACTTCGAACCCAAAACGTAGTGAGCACATGTAACTTATATTAAGGTGGCATAACAAGCGGTTTGTGAAACATATGTTGACCACTGCTTGCCGCGTATTGCGTGCTTTGTACCAAAAGCACATTTCAAACACCGCCTGTTATACCGCATTAAAGTTGAATTGAGGTCCAAGTACCGTAACCGTCAAAACCGGAAGTAAAGTCTCACCGAGATCGGTTGTCCTTCCTCTTTCCGACGTTTTGTCCTCTGGGAGTGACGGGGACCGATTCCAAGTTGGAAATTAAAAGATTAATCGACTGTCGAACTTCGTCCATATACAATGTCTCCATGTCTTTCACCACGAATTTCGGCATCATTTTTCGCATCTGAATGACAACGGAAAATAGAAAAAGCGGAAGAAACCGGGTATTACAAAGTTTAGATTGTTGATCGTTAGCTTCAGAAACACGCATTCAATGTTATTTGGTAGTTGTGGTTATTATATAAAGGAGAAGGGTTTTCTTTTTTGTTTGTGTGAACGCAACGAAAATTCGAACATATAAAGGATATAAAAGGAGAGCCGGAGTCTCTTGAGCAAGCGAAATTGAATATTGTTTCATGGTTTTTTTCTTTCTTAAAAAACGCAGCAAACGTTTCACACAAGTGCTTTTAAACTATGAAAGTCGCCTCAGGCGGCGATAGCCGTCTGGTCATCAATATTTTACTCCCGAAAAGTTGGAGATCGTACTGTGGGATCAGCAGTTCTATAGTATGTATATCACTAGTAAAACGTATGTGTCTAGTAAGCTATCGAAAGCGGGCATTGTGGAAAAGTTTATATGTTCGTCACGGTATTAATTCGTTTCGTATCGTTGACAGTTTACGTCGACAGTTTACCTTATGAATATCCTTCAAGCATTCCTCCCTCGTTGTGACTTCTCGTCGGATAGCAGCCGCTTGTTCGTCAGGGTTGTCCAGCTACAAAGGGATATTACATGTCTCCGAAACTCACCGAAACTCATAGAAACTCATAGAAACTCTTCCGGAAATTGAATGAAACCCAACCGCACATGCATGGAAAAGACAGTAACTGTAGCGGGAATCAAACCCCCGACACCTGGCTCAGAATTAGCCACTTGGCACTGAGCCATGGAGGCACATGCCACACTTACCTGTAAAGCGTTGAAAATGATCTGGTGCTCAAATTTCTTGACGGCCAGTATTTGTTGGAACATATCGAAAAGTTGATCTTTTCCCAGGATAACGTCTGCATTGGTCGGGTTAACACCGCGCAATCGACCTCTGAAAATAAATTGATTATTAGTGATTAAAGAAATATCGTATGCCCAAGGTTCCCACCGAATAAGCAAGCTCAACAATAAAGGTGGGTATATAGTACATTAAATTATTCACAGTTAGGAGGATCAAGCTAGAGTGAAGATGTCGCAATCACACTCGACTGTTGCTAACAAAGTTACTTACTGCCTTAAAAAGCCTTACAAGACAAAGGACACGTATTAAAATTAGAAGCAGACCGCAAGAAACTAGAAGGTCAGTTCTATGACTTATCTTTGAAAAAATTAACTATATTACATTAAAGCGAAATGCCGGCCGGTTTTTGAAACGCATTGCGTGCGCCTGCTTTCTTATGCAGCATATGCAAATGAGCAAAAATTAGAATAAAAACAATTAGACCCCACTTTGCATAAATGCATAGGAACGCAAGTACTTGATTCAAAAACCGGCCGGGATTTCGCTTTAATATTGTTTCTACTGTAACAAGCTACGAAACACACATAATTGGACGAAAGACAATAAAATTCACAAAACAAGAGACGAATGACAAATACAGTAACTGTTGAACTTCCAGGTCACAAATTGACAAATGGACATTTACAAAAGACAATTGACAGTTCACTGTGTCAGGTGTTAAAGCGAAATGCTAGCCCCTTTGGAAAATTTGCATATGATAAGCAAATCCCATGTATCCTATGCTAATTTTGTACGATCGTCCACGGCAATCGTACAAAATTAGCATAGGATACATGGGATTTGCTTATCATATGATCGTACAAAATTAGCATAGGATACATCGGATTTGCTTATCATATGCAAATATTCCGAAGGGGCTAGCATTTCGCTTTAAAATGCGTAGTTCAAAATTGTCAGTATCTATAAATATTATTCTCCGCTGAACGATGTGGACACTTGGGCACCTATGAAGTATGAAGTAGCACATAAATGATAGAAGTAGAAGAGACATGAATCAGCTTATTTCTTAATATGCACATGAATAAAGTGTGTCTGTTCCATTATGAGAAATCACGTTACGCTCGTAACTATTTATAATCATGCAAATGCTGGGCTTCAGGAGGATAAGAAAGAGAAAAGTAAACGAGCGAGGGTTTGACATAACATGGATTCTTACGATGAACGAAGAAATAAAGCAATATGCACGTGGTTTTGTTGGTTCTGTGCCCTTTGCCTCTCAGGCACATAATGTGACATTCAAAAACCACGTGTCATCCGCTTTAAAACTAGCTATGAAGAAATCGCAGAGGTAATAGAGCAGAGATGCAGAAAGGGGGAGAGAAACAGGCGGAGAGACATTTTCATAAGTTTGGAAAGATAAGCTGTATGATAAATAGACGATCAAGCAAGTAATGATCCGAAATAAATTCTATAAAAATAAAGTATTTTACCGCATCGACATCCGAACTGATCCTCTGAAACTATACACACAAACTTGTTTCTACTGTTAAATGAAAGTTGATATTATTAAACGAAAAGCTAACCCATGTGCTACTATCGAAACTGTAATGTTATACTTACTTTAATCTAAATATATATAAAGCAGTATAGCACGTGGTTTGTACGCTGGACATCAGACTATCATCTATTATTTCTTATACGCTAATGATTGTACTGCGTTGGGCATTTCCGGCGCAGTTCATTACAGTTTGGGAATAAACTCGGTCAGCATAGGGTCGAAAACCGCGTGTCATACCGCTTTAATCCCAAACACAACTTGTAACTTGTCTACCATACCTTGCTGGTCGCGCATTCGTATCCTCGTCACCGCGTATTATCGTATCAAACTTGGCCATCCAAGAATTTAATACAGTTTCTTTGCTGAGACCGTCTATCTCAGGAAGCGATTTGATGCGCTTCTCAACGTTACAGCGAAACACCTGAAACATTTATCCCATCACAAAATATTAATATTTATTGGTAAGACAACGACATAATAAGGGTTGATTGGTTAACGCGAAATACCGGCCGGTTCTTGAAACGCATCGTGGAGACAACTGAATTCTTACGTATTTATGCTAATTTGCTCGAATTTAGCTCGATTTTTTATTATAATTTATTGTAATTTGCGTAAGCTGCATGAGAATGCTGGTGTACTCGATACGTTTCAAAAACCGGCCGCTTTGACAATCAATACAGAGAAAGAACGTCAATCAAAGGGAACCCTAAGATAAAAAATAATCAATAGGGTCTCAGCTGGGTAAGGAAAAGTTTAGGCAGAAAAAAGGGAGGGGCTAAAGGCTAAGGCTCGTGGAAACAATAATAGTCGGTTTTTCAAAAAGTAATAAAAAACGCACTTACCTCTCTAAAGTCGTGTTGTGAGAACCCGCCGGCCTGTACGACCTTTTGTACCCGTTCGGATTTGAGAAAAACCTGGAAAACGAGTTTAAATATCGACATTCACTAAAATTTATATATATATTCGTTTAAATTAATATTAGTAACACCAGACAACGCACTCATTGAATAATTTTAAAATAAATATAAAATCAACGTCTAACAAAAAAAACTTAAATTTTACCTCAAAATAAGATTGTATAGCTTTGGTGAATGCCTCATCCGCCACGATTTGCGTGTCGCCTTTAAGGAATTGATTGAACCTGCAAAAAAAGATAACAACAATCGTAAAACCGTCGGTATGCGGTCGCCAAATGGTTTCCATCAAATAATTATCAGGGACCATTTCATAGCCGATAAGATTCCATGTGCAGACAGCTTTCGAACGAAATTAGTCGCCACGTGGTCACCAAATGGTCGCGAAATAGTTATAATTATAATAACCCACCGATCCTTTATCCTGGCCAATTCCTGTTTGTTCACTTTCATTTGCCGTCTCGCCATGTCGGTGGGTTGTTTTGCATTAAAGTGATACGCAACGCATCGGGCCACCAGAACATACAATTGAAGTTTACGCTTTCGCTCTTCCTCTTCGTTTTCGGCACTGAAAATGCGTTTGTTTTTTCACTGAAATTTTTTTTTGGAAATATTGAGGCGCGCAAATTTTCTTACCCCTTTCTGCCAAAACAAATATCTATAAATTGTAAATAAATGTAACCATACACAATTTATTCCAAGTCTCGGTCATTATACATTAGTTGTACAGATGCACGCTCCATGAAGTTGGAATGGTGTAGATATTCAGTGTGACGCAGGACAGCTCTGCCTCTTACGCAGGTATTCGTATATAATCACATACAACGTGCCATTTTGTTTACAATGGTAAGTGAGAGCTGAGGAACCTAGCTCAGGAACAAGTTTGGTGTGTTTGAGCTTCTTACCATATTTCGACAGTACTAGTGCTGTACTCTGAACAAAAAGGCGCCGTTTGAAGTTTCGCGGCCGTGGTCGACGTAATTCTACTGTATGTTCAACTGTACTGTATTGCATATCTTCTAATAGGTAAACAATTAATATACCGTATCCTTTCCTGTTCCTCTTTCGATAAATTTTCGTCGACCATAATCGTAGTGCCTGTGCCGGCTGCGTCTTCCACGTTGCTCTCGTCATCTGAGATGTCTTGAGATGTTTGCAGGACAGGTCTAGATCCGGTTGACGTGGTGCGGACCTAAAAAGCACAGGTCTTTAAACTTCCATATTCGCATACTCATAGCCATTGGAAACTGCAAATCGGCCTATCTACAATGTGTTTTTTTTTATTTCGAGCGTTACACACATAGCCACAACCAAACAACTAAAGAAACTATGTTTATTTCATAATACATTTAGCTAGCCTTGGCCTTAGTCACTACGCACACACGCGCGTGTACCATGATTGATACACATATTTTACGTAAGCAAAAATATTCCATCTAATATCAAATTGCATATATTTCATCATAAAATGAAGTGCTATAATTTAGTTGAAAATGTCCCCAATTGTAATAATATCTTCTCGTTTCTCTTTTCTCGAACTAGGAATAGCCTCTCCGCACGAGCCCTTTCCTAATGAATTATTCAAAAAATGAGATCGTTTTTCGAGTGATGTGGACCGCTTGTTTACTATACATGTTCGATTGGGAAATATAATATAGTGACGGAAAGTGTAATAATAGGAGACGTCATACACAAGATAGCTGACTTCATGTAGTGATACATTAATACAGTAAGCCACAGCAACATAGCATAAGGAAGAGAATAACATATTAGCTTTACAAACTCTACTGAAAAGTACATTTTGTGTTTAGTAAATTCAACACCTATTTTTTTCTACAGGAGTCACGCTTACTATATCCAACCTCAACATAACACTAGAGTAGAGACATATGTACAAGCATCTTTCTCTTATTTTTGCAAGATGGTTTTTCTTAAAGCGAAATACCGGCTGGTTCTCGAGTACCCCATCGTTCTTATGCAGCTTATGCAAATGAACATAAATTGGACTAAAAATCGAGCTAAATTCGAGTAAATTAGCGAAATACATAAGAATTCATCTGTCCGCGATGCGTTTTAAAAACCGGCCGGTATTTCGCTTTAATATAATTAGTACTCACATTCTTCTGTGGCGTGTTGAAAGAGTCATTTCTCCGTTGTCCCAGTGAATTGTCCCTTTTTAGTGAGTTGCACTGCGATACACTGTCTGACGGGGCTGGGGAGTTTGACCTCGGGGAAGAAGTTAACCCTCCCAACAGGGAACGTTTCTTGGGGAAGGTTGAGATCTGAAAGGAATAGATACATATGAACCTCAAGGTACAATCGCTTTCAGAGAATCAAAGGGAAAAACATAATTAGTGGATACTACATTTCCTTTAAACATTATATGTCTACCCTATTGTTTTAACATGTTTTGCCCTGCTTATTAGCTTGCACGTGAAACACGTAGAATTTCGTGTTGCTTATTTCAGAATTGGTAATTAACAATGAAAAAAAATGCCGTTTTCAATATGGCGGTAAAACTAGCCATTTTCTTTATAGACATTCCAGCTAATGGAATTATTACGGGTTTAATTTAATACTTTAATTAGTAGTAATTTAAAATTTAATACAATTCGGAAGAATATATATATTCTCCCTTTCAACTCTCCCCTTTTTACATTTGCAAAGATTTTGGAAGCAGCTTTCCCGTCAAATATTCCTCGTCCTCGAGACACAATAATGGTAGGGTTGTCTTTTGAAACGATGCCGATTTTCTGCGCCTTCTATTTAAAGCGCTATGGCACGTGGTTTGTGATTCCATTCTGTTCCCAAGCTGACACGGGATGGCATGTGATTCTTAGCAAGAAGTTGTCTTTATCTGTCTTATTAAGTTCCTAGGCAGACTCCCAAAAGTATGTTCATCCAAAACCGTCAGCGCATCGCTTTGCACATTGTGGAATTCCGTTTTTATTCATTTCGCGTAGCATTATTCGAGTCTATGTTGCGTTGTGTTGTGATGCTAACGCCCTTCTTTCTATTTTTTTTTTGCTTTTTTTTTGTTGAAGAAAACATGCATTATCTGCACACATCACCAAAACACATGCCTTTTTTTGCCCTTTTGAAGAGTTTGTGGAAAAGCTCCCTTGATAATACTTCTACACTTTGACTTACTAACTTATTAAGCGAAGGCAATTACGCGCCAAGGGTACGCGATGTTAGCTAGGGGGATGAGCGAGTTGGCGCACGTATGGCGATCTTGTGGCGGACATACCGCGCATTCTTTCCCGGGACACGATCTTCTGCCACCAAAAACACTCAAGTGTGCAAACCCAAAGTCCTCACTTTATATTTAATTCCAAAATGCTTCGGCTCATTTTCCCCTTTACTTCCCAGTATTAATCATGCTTTTCAAAAAAAAAACTTTCTCGTTTCCCTGAAAGGAATATTGGTGATTGGTTTGGGTAGGGAGAGGGCCGGGAATTTGTCCCCAGGGAAGGGAGGATAGAACACTAAAAATAAGAGAGGGACTCAAAACTAGCTTTTGACGTTTTGACTGACCCCGTTTTTGTGGCGAAAACGAAAGACGCAACCTAATGGACAAAAGTGGACAGAGGCCCTTGGCCGTGGGCCACAATAGATTGAGAAATACATAGAAAGAGAGAAATAGGAGCAAGCCAAGGTGGCAAAGACCTCAAAGGGCAGAGGTCACTTCAAAGTTTTTTGTTTGTTTTCTATCTTTATAAAAATTCATTAAAACAAACACTGGGACACATGAGAATATGACCAGATATATATATGTAAAAAAAATACCCGCTAAGACACAAAGAACGATCAATCCTCCAAACCAAAGGACAAACTACAAAATGACGTACCGTTTCATGTGGCTCATCCACATACTCATCGTCTTCTTCTTCGCTGCTCGACGCGCCGAGCATCCTCTGAAGGGTTCGGTTCCGCCTGCTGCCGAACTTTTTGCAGCCCGGCTAGACGGCCTGTAAACGAAAGCTAACAATGAGAAGAAATACATAGTTGTCCCAACCAACAATATATAAAAAAAAATCCGTTTTTATAGCAAGCGGTAAACCAATGTCAACGTAAAATTTCGCATGGTCGTCGCACTAAAAGAGACTGCGGGGTGGGGACCCAAATTTCGGGTGCGCCATGTGTTTGCCGCGAACCCTTTTCCCACTCTATGTGCGCGGCCCAACCGCAGAGTTGCATCAGTGGAACGAAATGATAATTGGTACCACTGACCTTATCTTTATTCTTGTGCCGATTTGGTGTGAACTTGATCTTTTTGTAACAAAATAAACTCGACGGATTTTAAAAAGTGTAAAGGCTGCCGAGCACCCGCTTCGAAAATTGATCTGAAAAATTTGTAGGAAATTGTTAAGAATTACGGTATTTAGTATTTGTGAAAAATCAAGAATAAAACCAATCATAGTTAGGTTCACGAATCAACAACATGAGACGAGTAAGTACCCCTTAAAGGGTCAGGCCCATTTCAAATGACCCCTATTTTTGATGATTCCATCTGATTCTCCATGTCAAATATAGTAGGATGCAATATTTTTCTAATTTTCAAGCTCAAAATTCACACACTATTCAGCAATTTACCGTGGGCAGTCATACCCAACTATCTATCGCAGTTGGCACGCCCATTCGCGCTGATTGGCCAATATCGCAATTGCCACGCCCAATAGAGCATATTGCCCAATTAGCGCGAAGGGGCCTGACAACCGCGATAAATAGTTGGGTATGACTGACAATGGTAAATTGCTGAATACTGCATGAATTTTGAGCTTGAAAATTAGAAAAATATCGTATCCTACTATATTTGACATGGAGAATCAGGTGGAATCATCAAAAATAGGGGTCATTTGAAATGGGCCTGACCCTTTAATAGTATAACGGTATAATGGGGAACTACAAGAAACTGGTTTGTCAGAACATTACCTATTACGATGTAGCAACACGAAAACAGCAAAATTATACTCATGAGACCAAAAATGGGGTAGCTATATATCTTGACTGGTTGGCAGCACAGCCCACGCGGTGTCCTAACACCTATCAAGCACATATATACAACATTTGAATCTCAAAATAACCTCTGAAATCTTTTCGTTTCTATAAATAAACATATTGTTTACGTAAAGACGGGATGCTATGATGAAAAATCAAATTGGGAGAGAAAGGGCAGTGACGCGCTTCAAAAGGAATAGAATTGTAGGAAGTAGAAAACCAATATATTGGCAAAATTATACCGGCGGACTATTCAGAACAACAACAGTGAAGGGAAAACCGATAGATAATAAAGTAGGTCAGAGTGACGCATTTATATATTTAAAACGGTATGGTGGGCAAGTGCTATGTGCCACGTATGTTCGGTTATGTGTAGGAAAGGTACACAATGGTATAGATGTAGTTGTCCAGAATACGTTTAGTGAACCGCGTGTCATGACACTTTAACAAAAAAAATTACAATTTACAGCTCCAATAATGAAATATTCAGATGAGCAGTTTTCCTTTTCTGGATGAATGTGCAGACATAGTAAAAGAATGAACAACATACCTAGAACAGAGAGAAAGAAGAGAGAGAGAAAAAGAGAGAGAGAGAGAGAGAGAGAGAGAGAAATGGAGAGTGGCAGGGAGATATTCGGTTTCCTATTTCCAATAAATGGACGATAGGTTTGCTTTTCCATTCGACATGAAGAACAAATTCCCCTGCTAGGAATGATGAAATATTTCATTGCAATTCTAAAACGCAGAAGTTTTTGAACGTTCTTTGAACATGCCAAGTTCAAAATACCGCGAGGTTTCAAAAAAGTGCACATTTAGTGTGGGAATTATTCAGCTGGTTCGGGCACAATTTGCCTGAATAAGAAAGGAACAAAAAAAAGGAAAATTGAAAATAAAAGTCGTATCTAGATGAAAACAAGTTTTTATTTTATTTTCCTCTACAACATACGCGTTACCTTTGTTTGTACCTGGATGTCCAGATTACCGGTTCAGTTACCCAAGTTTGAGGTTACGAAGGAGGAGAGAGCAAATATGCATTCCGCAATCAATAGTGAGCGAAAAGTGATTAGAATGTGGAATACTGCATTTTTTCATCTTATATAAAGATAAGTAACGTAAATATGATTTATTGCAGTATTGATTAGTTGGTCATTCTTACACCATTTTATTGCAAGCATGGCATGTGTGCTGTTTGTCGCAATAAAAAAAATATTATATTTATTACTGGCCCGTCCCTTTAATTATTCCATGCGTGAAACTAGAAAGGTCGAGCAAAAGCCCAGGAAATTTAATTTGGCATTATTAATTTACTAGCAGGTGAAATTAATACCGGTGCGCTGCTTTCTCATACTAATAACAAAAAATGCAAAACTACAGTTTTCACATTATTTTACTCTAGTGGAACATGATCAAAAAATCTATACTACGTGGAAACATACTACGTGCATAGGAAACTTGTGTACTCTCTTATTTTCACTCGTTATAAGCAATTACGGTGGCGGTACAACACTGAAACGGTGACGGAAAAAAATAATGATTCTGAAAGCGCTAATTGCTGGATAATTGCTGCAAACGCTAATTGCTTGATAATTGCTGCAAACGCTAATTGCTGAATAATTACAAATGCTGCAAAATGCTGCTTCGCTACAATTTTTGCTGCGCTTGCGAAAGCCGTCCACTGAAATTGAAACGTTTGCTTTTCGAGCGTCTGAATGCGCATTTTGATGGGAAAATTCCCACACAAGGGTAAGAATTAGGAAAAGAAAAGGGGGATTTTTAAACGCAATTTTGGAGTGTCGCGTGTAGATTTGTACAAATTATACGTGAAAAAAAGTCGAAAATTTTGATAAAATGAAATCGACGAAAGCATATAATAAAGTGAACATCGTTCATGAAGGAGGCGCCGTGCATAAAGCTAAATAACGGCCGGTTTTTGAAACGCATCGAGTACTCCAACATTCTTATGTGTCATATGCAAATGAGCATAATTATCATAAAAAATAGATCCTAATTGGGCCGCACTTCGCAAAAAATACATAAGAATGCAGTTGTCGACGATGCGTTTTAAAAACCGGCCGCTGTTTCGCTATAAGCAATTGATTTTAATTGCATATGTTCGAAAATGACTGAAATAAAAAAATCACATTTGGGGATCAGATCCAGATGTAAATAACCTAACAAAAGCGAATTGCAATTTTTAGGAAACTTTGCTCAAAATCTGAACAAATGTCTAAAAAAACGGAGCAAAAACAAAAAAAAAAAAAAAAAAAAAAAAAAAAAAAAAAAAAAAAAAAAAAAAAAAAAAAAATTTTTTTCGGTTTTTGACCGGTGAAGAATTTTTTTAGAAAAAATTACAAAGATTTTATGCACTCGAAATTGAATGTTGGATAGAGTAGTTTTTCTCACAACAGAGAAGCCTCTCATAAATATTGATGACTTTTTATATGAAGCATCCCTCATAAATAGCAAGTAGACGGCAAAAATAGCCACTGAAGAAGTGAAGTACTGTATCTAGTCATAGCGTACTGTATCTTCACCACTGTGAACCGTTTTGGGAATCCACTGGGATTGGGTATCATTGGTACATTAATGAAACGGAATTATTTCCGGAAAAATTTTCCATTTTCTGTATTTTAAAAATGAGCATAAGTCGGGTCTCCCCTTGACCCATTTATTACGTTCTATGACGAAAGCTGTTTATTCCCATTGTTTTCAAAAACAGACTATTTTTAGACGCAATTCGTCCGTTACGACTAAGAATTCGATTCTGTTGTTTATGTGAAACGCTTAGAGAAAAAACCAGCAATGAGGAAATACTGAAATAGTGACAGGTCACTGACCATTTGGTGACCATGTGATGACCTGTTGATGGCGATTTTCGAGAAAACTTGGTCACTCCATGGCCATCAAGTGGTCACTTGGCCCACAAAAAAACCGGAAACCGTGGCCAATTGGGTTGCTCCTTTTCTATGTAGTTATTCCGCAAAATACTTTTCTCACTCATAACTACACTTCGTTTAGTTTATTTTCTTTGGGTGCCGCGTTGGGCTTTTTTACAGCTCGCGTCATGTGTCATACTCGCGAGAAGTTAGCTGCGGTCGCGACAAGATTCACTTTAATTTCTGGAATACAGTTACTAAGACATACCAAACAACATTAGAGATCAGCCTAACTGCCTAATTATTTTTGAAATACGTAGTAATTACGTTCTTGTAAGTTGTAAGTCACATTTGCAGCCATCCCATAGAAGAGCAAAAACAAGAATCGGAATTGAAATCTTCGAAGCCATTCAGCCATAGCAGGAAAAAAATTAATGGTGGGGCAATTAAACGACGTGTGCAGTCCTATTTTCAGGGAAATATTAGAGAGAGAGAGAGAGAGAGAGAGAGAGAGAGAGAGATGCATTCTGCATATCCGCGCTGCGCGCTTGAGGGCTTGAGAAGCACGGCTGAGGACTGGCTAGTAAGTTGCCAACACAAATATGGGGATAGTGCCCAACAAAAATCTTGATTAATAAATTTTAAATGACCCATACTCATACTATACGATGAGAATTCAGGGCAATAGAAGACCAGACCAATATACATTAATTCTCCCATAATTACTTTTACAATTATAATTATCTGAATTTCCTACACTTCAAACTAAAAGGTCGGCGTATCATTAACTTTCTGCCGTTTGAAAAAATAAGGAATGTCACGCAAGGCCTTCATTTATGATGTGCTTATACATGAAAGTGGGGATATTTCTGATCTTACAATTCCGCGAAGGGCTAATTAATTTTCGAGGCAAACTCCTTCACACACAACGCACATAATTGAAGAAGATCACTTCTCGTTGGTTAATTAATTATCCAACAAAAATTGTAGTTTAGAGTTTATAGTTTGACCTGCGTCTGGTTTTACAAAAATCCACAAATAATATCAAAGCATGAAGTTTATAGCAGGAGAAAAGTATAAGACTTGATTCGTTAGATGTTAGATGTAAAATTCAGTGGATAAAAAAGGTTAGAAAACATTATTCGATATGTGTTATGTTGTGCTGCAAGGTTGTACTGTAGAATTGAAATTTAAAATTCACTTCGAGGTAGTAAATGCGCCGGGCTCTCACGTACAAATTTACATACAGTACAGTAAGTGTAAATCGGTGAATTTCTACTACTATATTCAGTTGTTATATTCAGACGTTATGGATGAAAATTAGCATAGCCCTAAGAAACTCGCATATGTTTCTTGAAATTGTGAAGAACCAAGCAGCTAGCAAATTTTGCTAACTCTATGCTATGATTTCCGTAACACGTAAAACGAATGAACTAAAAATTTACGAAAGAAAATGGTCGGACTCTGCAGCTACAACCTATACAGTTTGTATAAATAAGAGAAAAAGTGGGAAATAATGACGAAAACGACAAAACGACGAAGACGTAAGAAATTCCTGAAATTTATGCCAAAGGTGTCCTAACAGCTTTGCGTTACAAGGAACTGCTATTGCAGTCAAATATGGATAATTTTCCTTTGTGAAATCGACCTTTGTTCTTAGAAACGCAATTCTGTTCATATTGTTTACGCGACATTTAAAATACAAAATCAAACATTAAACATTAGGTATAGAGGATATTTAAATATAATAATAATTAGTGTAATTCACAACAAAATAGTCATCGACACGGAATTTAAGGGCATTGAATCTCTGCATCAGACAGAAGAAACAATAAAGATAATCCGTAGACTTTAATAGGCTAGGTGATTTTATTTCTTAAAAAACTGGCAACACTCCAGGCAGACAAAATCGCTCACAACAAATGGCATAACAGAAAAACAATGTTGAAGAAAACACCAATCTAAAGGTGTAAACACAATAACATAACCTCTATCGCTGCAAGGAAAGGGGTAATTTCTGTTGACGCACTTGGTGTAGTTTGCGCACTTGATGTGCAGTTTGCGCACTTTTTGTATCCGTGTGCAACTGGTCTCAAACGAACTAATCACTCGCTTCCTCAAGACTCAAGAAACTAAAAGAAGAGAAGAAGAAGGAGAGAGAAAGAATATTGGGGAATTTCCTCGGTGAGGCCGTGTGCGGGGTTGGTCCCGCGTTGCGGCCCTTAGCTAGGGCCCTATAGGGGCCCTATGGATATATGCAATGGGGCCGCTCTTCTGAGGCCAACACACATAGACAAGCAAAGACAACGGACGTTAGTAGCACCTCAGACATCCTCTCTCCCTCACTCTTTCCTCTCTTTCTCTCTCTCTCTCTCTCTCTCTCTCTCTCTTTCTCCAGGATTTAAAGGAAAGAAAAAACCTGGCTTCTCCTAAAACGGCACTATGTTTAGTGCCCAGTGTAACACTAGTAGATAATAAATACTTCATCGTGAGAAATTGCCCAATTGGGAACATAGTAATGAGTAAAATACGTATTGGAATATACATACGCCATTGGTTGCATCTAGATTCAAATAAGCTTTAACTAAAACGTAAAAAATTATGTTGTTTTTCTGTGTGGGCCACGAAAATAAACCACCCAATTCTGCTTATTTTTATTAGATTCCGAAAACATTACCGCAGTCTGTGTCGCACATAAGGACATAAGACACGAAAATTATCTGGCTTATTGGATAAAACCTAAGCCAGGACAATCGCGGACAACTAAGGACTACCGGGTACCTGTAGATGAGAGGTGGACACCTGATGCAGACAGTGGGCAGCCGTGGGCACCAGTGGACAACAGCGGACAACCATGGGCAGCCCCGAACTATGTATGATTGGGCGGCCGCGGACAACAATAGACAACTCAGCAATACAATGCTTTAATTGGGTCACAGTGGGCAACTTTGGCCACTGTGTCGTTTGAAAATTGGCACATTTTCCGCGACGGTATGGCTCGCTGAATTAGTGTGCCAGCTCAAAAGAGCTATTATGCGGAACCATCGTTAACCTTAATAACAGTAGATGTTATGCGTAGAAACTATTTGTTTTTGGTATGGTGTAGAGAATTTTCAGCTGAATAAGCCCACAGTAAGCAATAAACTATGTGTTAATTTGCAGTGAAAATATAGAGTGAGATCAGCTCAAAATTGGCACCGAAATTATCTTTCCCTTGTATTTTTGATTCCCCAGCCAGATTCACTTTCCCATTCCCAACTATATTTGCCATAGTCCGCATGGTTCTTGACATTTCTTTGAGTATTTTTGATTGCTGCTTTGCAATCACTTCGAAATTTAGCATGCGAGCGCCCCAAATTAGCATTTTTTAAATTAGCATAAATCGTGCCACGCTGTTTTCGGGTATAAAAGGGGAGCCGGAGCCCGCCCGGAGCTCAGTTTCGTGCAAGCCAGAGAGACCCGAGTTTGGTCGATGGAAGGGATTGTTGCGAAACAAATATTCATGTTTAGGACACATAATACAATATGCGACGTTGTGGAGCAAAAATACCGAGTTGATATCTTGAGGCAACTTTTCTCTGTGGCGCATTGTAAAATGCTTGATATTAAAGGGATAGGTTCACCTCGAATTGCACCTTTTTTATAATTTCTATTGATAGTATGACCTATGACGGTCAAGATGCGAAAATTTCATCAAATTTCCTTTGCTCCCCGAGGCAGGAGCACGCTCAAAGGCTAAACTGCCTCGAATTAATAAAACAACTGGCCTACCGTACACTGGCTGCATCGATTAAAAATAGTTAAAGGTGTATCATTTAATTTTCACACCTACCCCGCCACAAAAGCGGGCCGGCTGCATTCATTTTGTATTTATTATAATGTAAATAATACCTTTTAGTCTACCTGTTTATTTCTATATTGTGCGATTAATATTGATATGTATCAACTTTTCAATGTCTGTCTACCTGCCATTTCACACAATGCAGTTACGTCATTTGATATTATGTTGTGTATTTCCAATATTTTAGATTATAATAAGGTTTTCAATATATGCTTAGTATTTGATATATATTTTTAAATAGTAAAGTTTGTGGTGAATAGTTGTAATGTATACGCGGGCTTTTGTTTATCTACGTTCATATTTGCTAGTGTACCTATTGTAAGTGATATTCTATTAAGTGAAAGCATGGATGCAGTCAATGCAGAGAAATACAGATGACTCGACAAGTGGTGCAGTGATCATGAGTTACTGCATTGAGGAGCAGTTTACAGATAAGTAAGTATGTATATATTTATCACATATATACCTGTAAAATACAGGAGCAGTATAACATTTTCGGGCTTTATCTTGCATATATCGCAGAATTGTATTAAGGAAATGTTCAAATAGGAACGTAAATTTCACCTCTAGTGTTCGTCTGATTGTGAGAACAACACTCTCTATTTCTTTCTGACCCTGATTCTTGCAATGTGTTATTGTGTCGTCGAAGGTCTTGTTAACATATAGCGTGTTAATCACCATTTCCGAATGAGCGTGAACTTTAAACATATTACTGAGTGTTCGCTTTTTTCTGAGTATATTATATTCCTTTTAGGATATTGCACTTCGATTTCGATGCCTCTGCTTCTCTCTGGTTACGCTCGGCGACAGGCTTTCAGGTTAATTTATGTTTATTTGATGTACTTACTGAATCCGTCAATTGTTAGCTCTCTCAAGCAACATAAACTGTGTTTAATGTCACATTTGTCACGTCGCCGGACATATCATATCCAGCAATCGAACCGCTGTTGTTTTGTACATTTTCCAGACTCTGAGATTACGTAGTAAACATGGATGTAGTAGAAACTCACGACAGTTGCGAGTGTGATTTAGCGATTGTCAATACAATTAAAAATTGTGCGTTTGTAGGTGATGTGATGACCGGAAAAATATAATGTGCCTCCCTCTACACACGAATCGGTTCCACGGCGATACGATCCCCAACCAAAAGATGAGAAGCCCGCTGTTCGATGTGAAGATCAATATCAGCGGATCATGGTAAATGATAAGAACCGTTATTGTTTGCTTTGCAGCCAATTTTTATTCGTAGCCGATATAAACTTGTGCGGTTGCTGAGTGCTTATTACTAATTAACTAACTTCTCTTCTTTTCGATGCCAGGAGCATCGCGCAGAACTAGCACTATTTGAGGTGAGCGCAGCACCTCTTTTAATTAACCAAAGCGCTTAGTTGTGTTTACTAATTAAATAGACTATACTTGGGTGGTGCTTACTGGATACACAGTTCTCCGTACACAGTATTTGCTACATTACAAAACTTTTTTTTCAGATACGCCACAGGGATAAAGGACTTGGAGAAGCAAGAAGCACACAATATAAGGATAGTTGCCTGCAAGGCTAGATTAAATTGCAGATTGCAAGCTATTATTCGTGCGGTTGACTAGTTTATTACCCCTCTGTCTCTCTTTCTTAAAAAAATCACAATTTCTACTATGTCCTAAGCACCGCCACTTTCCACCTTTCCAGTGTTATGATGTTTTCCTTGCAAATTTATTATGCGTCTAACCTAGCATGTGTTTGATTTCAGTTCGGTTTTTGCTTCGTAACTGTTTTCCAAATCATTGAATGATGTTTTCCTTAGATTGTTTTGCTTTGTTTTCACATTCATAACTGGCCATGTTTGTGTGATTCCAATAATTTTTTTATGCGTGAATTATCGTGTGTGGGCAGTTCTCGTAATGGTATAGTGGTTTATTTTTTTCGTTTGTTATGTGAGTGGGAATGATTATTCCCAGGTGCTAAAATGCTCGTGGAATGTTAGGAGATTGCATGGGCAGGATTCGAGATTTTTGCTTTCGCGACATGCCGTGTCATTCTCACGCCCACTCATTTGGCTGAGTTGTTAGCCCAGTCGCGTACTACTGATTATAAGGCCATTAAGCTTTATAATAATAATAAAAATACTTGTATTTTCAAAATTCTAATTCAATCATTCATAGTTTGTTGTTGGTCTTGATTCTTGTTTGTGTCTGGCTATTCGCCATAAATACCAGCTGTTTGGCTAATTGCCACAATTGTTCTGCGCGGGACTGGTAAAGACAGCCTACGGTAGGCCAGTTGTTTTATTAATTCGAGGTAGTTTAGCCTTTGAGCGTGCTCCTGCCTCGGGGAGCAAAGGAAATTTGCTGCAATTTTCGCATCTTGACCGTCATAGGTCATACTATCAATATAAATTATAAAAAAAGATGCAATTCGAGGTGAACCTATCCCTTTAAAGGGATAGGTTCACCTCGAATTGCACCTTTTTTTATAATTTCTATTGATAGTATGACCTATGACGGTCAAGATGCGAAAATTTCATCAAATTTCCTTTGCTCCCCGAGGCAGGAGCACGCTCAAAGCTAAAACTGCCTCGAATTAATAAAACAACTGGCCTACCGTACACTGGCTGCATCGATTAAAAATAGTTAAAGGTGTATCATTTAATTTTCACACCTACCCCGCCACAAAGCGGGCCGGCTGCATTCATTTTGTATTTATTATAATGTAAATAATACCTTTTAGTCTACCTGTTTATTTCTATATTGTGCGATTAATATTGATATGTATCAACTTTTCAATGTCTGTCTACCTGCCATTTCACACAATGCAGTTAGTCATTTGATATTATGTTGTGTATTTCCAATATTTTAGATTATAATAAGGTTTTCAATATATGCTTAGTATTTGATATATATTTTTAATGTAAAGTTTGTGGTGAATTTGTAATGTATACGCGGGCTTTTGTTTATCTACGTTCATATTTGCTAGTGTACCTATTGTAGTGATATTCTATTAAGTGAAAGCATGGATGCAGTCAATGCAGAGAAATACAGATGACTCGACAAGTGGTGCAGTGATCATGAGTTACTGCATTGAGGAGCAGTTTACAGATAAGTAAGTATGTATATATTTATCACATATATACCTGTAAAATACAGGAGCAGTATAACATTTTCGGGCTTTATCTTGCATATATCGCAGAATTGTATTAAGGAAATGTTCAAATAGGAACGTAAATTTCACCTCTAGTGTTCGTCTGATTGTGAGAACAACACTCTCTATTTCTTTCTGACCCTGATTCTTGCAATGTGTTATTGTGTCGTCGAAGGTCTTGTTAACATATAGCGTGTTAATCACCATTTCCGAATGAGCGTGAACTTTAAACCTATTACTGAGTGTTCGCTTGTTTCTGAGTATATTATATTCCTTTTAGGATATTGCACTTCGATTTCGATGCCTCTGCTTCTCTCTGGTTATGCTCGGCGACAGGCATTTCAGGTTAATTTATGTTTATTTGATGTACTTACTGAATCCGTCAATTGTTAGCTCTCTCAAGCAACATAAACTGTGTTTAATGTCACATTTGTCACGTCGCCGGACATATCATATCCAGCAATCGAACCGCTGTTGTTTTGTACATTTTCCAGACTCTGAGATTACGTAGTAAACATGGATGTAGTAGAAACTCACGACAGTTGCGAGTGTGATTTAGCGATTGTCAATACAATTAAAAATTGTGCGTTTGTAGGTGATGTGATGACCGGAAAAATATAATGTGCCTCCCTCTACACACGAATCGGTTCCACGGCGATACGATCCCCAACCAAAAGATGAGAAGCCCGCTGTTCGATGTGAAGATCAATATCAGCGGATCATGGTAAATGATAAGAACCTTATTGTTTGCTTTGCAGCCAATTTTTATTCGTAGCGATATAAACTTGTGCGGTTGCTGAGTGCTTATTACTAATTAACTAACTTCTCTTCTTTTCGATGCCAGGAGCATCGCGCAGAACTAGCACTATTTGAGGTGAGCGCAGCACCTCTTTTAATTAACCAAAGCGCTTAGTTGTGTTTACTAATTAAATAGACTATACTTGGGTGCTTACTGGATACACAGTTCTCCGTACACAGTATTTGCTACATTACAAAACTTTTTTTTCAGATACGCCACAGGGATAAAGGACTTGGAGAAGCAAGAAGCACACAATATAAGGATAGTTGCCTGCAAGGCTAGATTAAATTGCAGATTGCAAGCTATTATTCGTGCGGTTGACTAGTTTATTACCCCTCTGTCTCTCTTTCTTAAAAAAATCACAATTTCTACTATGTCCTAAGCACCGCCACTTTCCACCTTTCCAGTGTTATGTTGTTTTCCTTGCAAATTTATTATGCGTCTAACCTAGCATGTGTTTGATTTCAGTTCGGTTTTTGCTTGTACGTTTTCCCAATCATTGAATGATGTTTTCCTTAGATTGTTTTGCTTTGTTTTCACATTCATAACTGGCCATGTTTGTGTGATTCCAATAAATTTTTTATGCGTGAATTATCGTGTGTGGGCAGTTCTCGTAATGGTATAGTGGTTTATTTTTTTCGTTTGTTATGTGAGTGGGAATGATTATTCCCAGGTGCTAAAATGCTCGTGGAATGTTAGGAGATTGCATGGGCAGGATTCGAGATTTTTGCTTTCGCGACATGCCGTGTCATTCTCACGCCCACTCATTTGGCTGAGTTGTTAGCCCAGTCGCGTACTACTGATTATAAGGCCATTAAGCTTTATAATAATAATAAAAATACTTGTATTTTCAAAATTCTAATTCAATCATTCATAGTTTGTTGTTGGTCTTGATTCTTGTTTGTGTCTGGCTATTCGCCATAAGGGCGCGTTCGGGATTGATTTTCCGAAAGGAAACTCGGCCAAATCCTCGTTCGGGATGGACAGTTTGGAAACGTTCCAATGCTTGGAGAAAACAAAAAATACAGTATGAATTAGCTTGCGAAGAACGTTTCCCGCGCATTTTTTTCAAATTTTTCATGCTAATTCATACCGCATTTTATGTTTTCTCCAAGCATTGGAACGTTTCCAAAATGTCCATCCCGAACGACGATTTGGCCGAGTTTCCTTTCGGAAAATCAATCCCGAACGCGCCCTAAATACCAGCTGTTTGGCTAATTGCCACAATTGTTCTGCGCGGGACTGGTAAAGACAGCCTACGGTAGGCCAGTTGTTTTATTAATTCGAGGTAGTTTAGCCTTTGAGCGTGCTCCTGCCTCGGGGAGCAAAGGAAATTTGCTGCAATTTTCGCATCTTGACCGTCATAGGTCATACTATCAATATAAATTATAAAAAAAGATGCAATTCGAGGTGAACCTATCCCTTTAAGCTTGATTACGCGATAACATAACATAATTTTTTATTATTATCATTGCAACTTGTCAAGTTAAAAAGTTCATCAAAGAAAATATATGCATACATAAGAGAAAAAAGATAGATATGCATAAGGTGAGAAGTAACTTTTTTTTAATCTTTTCGTCGGCTGTCAGCCTTGTCTCTTCTTCGTAGTTAGGTTTTCTTATGGCTTATGGGTTCCTGCGCATAATAATGATTATAAACAAAAATAGCAATACATGAATAAGAAAACAAATAGCACAAAAAATAGAGGAAAATAAGTAGAATAGGTAAACGTCATCTATAAAGAGACAAACTTCATTCGGAAGACCCGGGTTCGACCCTTGGACGGTGCATTATGCCTCAATATTCATGATTAACATAAACAATAAAAAAGATACAAAACTTCTTCCCATACGCACCTCTGGGCAGATTTGTGAGCAGTGTTTAATTCCTTTTTTGTAGCAGATGCTCTTTCTAGTTTTCGCTTTCGATGCACAACTGAAATACTAACAGCTTTAGAATTTTGAATGATGAAGACAACAATTCATATGGTAAAATGCTGAAATCACATCGGACATATTCTAAAGTATGCTGTATGCATGAGAGTCTATTGAAGCATACAATGATAGAAAAACTAGAGTATAAAACTAACAATAAGAAAACCAACCAATCCTATCTATATGTAAGAATTAAACTGTCACCTCTGTTATTTCATTGTAAGATATGATTTCCAGTATGCGGTTGTTATATCCCAAGCCTCGGTGTTATTGTAGTGTGGTGAAATATAGTTAATAACAATACATAGCGAAATAGTTTATCTGTGACGAACGTGCGGATGGTGCGTGCACATGTCTAGGCATAGAATGGTTGTATTATATATATCCTCATGCCTCGCCTTTGCATGGGATACAATGATGTTGTGTGGTTGCTAGACTTAACACACAAAGTAGCCACACATCTTTATTCGTGGGGTGCGGAGTGCTCTCTATAGATGTGCAAAGAGCAACTGGCTCGTTCTATCTATCTCTCCCTAGGCCCGCGGTTGTAAACTATGGACGGCCTAGGTCAACGGGGGATAAACAATGAGAGATGCTATAAGATGGGGGAGACAGTATGCGGCTATATAGTTTAGAATAAGAGGGAAGATACCGCATACTGGAAACCATATCTTACAGGTTGCGGTACAGGTATAAGAGGGAGCGGTTGCACTCCCCGCGTGCCAGCACGATAGGGTCAGAGCGAGAGTAAGGGACAGAGGCTGCGTGTGCTAGATCTTTATATGGATAGTTTATAATGGGCACACACAGACACTGATACCTTACAACAAGGTTATTATATCCTGATACCTCGCCTTGGTATCGGATATAGTTGTGTGTCTAGTGTGGTGTTATAGACACAACAATATAGCCATATTCTTTATTCTCGGGTGTACGTAGTGCTCTATAGACATGTGCAAGAGCAACTGACTCTCATTCTATCTCGCCCTAGGCCGGTGGGTGTAAACTGTAAACTATGACGTGACCTAGGTGGACGGGTTGTAAACTATGGTTGATGAGTATGAGTATAAAATAGGTGAGGTACACAAAGCGGCTATGAATTACACATTAGAATAAAAGAAAGGACAGATACCGCATGCTGGAAAACAATATCTTGTTCTTTATAGAGTGACACAAAGCGCACCGGTTCAGTTTTGATCACTAGTTACATCTTCTCCAATAGTGTGGATTCAGGACCATTTCGTTTCTTTCTTACAAAGGATACAAACGGTTTGTGCCAAACTAAATACGTTGTGTAATGACTCTGTTTTGTTGAGTCTGCATTCTCACACCCTTGTCTCCTACATGTCTTCTCTGTATTTCACTAGAAAAACTTCTGTCCACCATCTTTTACTCCACGAAAGGTTGTGACAGGATAAAGGAGTTCGATGAGCTTTGTGTTTCCTAAGAATCCTAAGGCTAAGGTCTCCGATGAGTGTCGTTACGAAATGTCCGCGACCTACACTTGTCTGATCTGGGACCCGTTGCTAATGGCATCTTGATATGAATCGCTGCATCAGATACCGTTTCTTGTGACAAGTCAAAAGTGACACATCCAAGCTTCTTACGTGACATATGCATGACATGTCAAAAGTTTGATTGAAACGTTACAGACACAGATATGACCGTATGTGCTCTGCCAAGAAAGGAGCTCTTCCGTCAAGATTACATGTGTGCTTTTTCAATAAATTTATAGAAAATCCTTATGGTGGAAGCCGTTCGCACATTTTTCGCAATTATTGTATTCGTGACTCATCAATGTGAAACTTGGAGGGTCCGGGCAAAAACGTGTGCCTGCATCTCGCCGGCACATCGTTGCAGTTCGCAAGGTTCACGCTTGTCCTCTGAGTACCGCGCTCGAAGCATCTTGCGAAGATATGGCGAAGTAGCCGCAATTTTCTCTTTTTCATACTGTTGCCACGCCTACATTTCGCCGCGCCAATTTTTCACTCCAGGGCTTCGCCGCGCCGAGTTTCGCGATAACAATTTACCAACACTGGCATCTAATGGACGAAACATCTCGGATTCTGCTCAAAAAAGGTTGTACATGGTTGCAGTTTCCGGTTCTGAGTGATGCGGTGCTTTTATCAAACCCAATGCTTTACCGTGAAGAAAAAAAGGTTTCGAAGGTTTATCAGTTTCTCGCAGCGCACATACCACAAGGTCACCCTGACTCCACCGCGGCTTGAAACATTCTTAGATGTGCGATTCTATTTAGGAGTACCCACGTGTGTGGATAATTCCTCATTGTCAGATTACGTGTACGGTGCACTATATATTTGCTTGGAAGATCGCTTCGACCATAGTATCATGTTTTATCTCACAACAGTCTTGCGCACAAAAACAAAAGAGAAACTGCAAATAAACCCATTGCAGCTAATTAGACCCTCTAGAAAATCTCTGAAGGGTATCTAGTATATGTTCACCGAAGTGAACAAATGGCGATCAAAGTGAACATGACGATGCGCCGCGAACGTTTGGCGGGTGCGCGGCGAAGAAAATGGAGGTCCGCCAGTCCGCCATAATCAATAGCAAGCATCCATCGTTTGTATCGCAATCTACTACAAGGGCGCAGTCAAATGATGATTAGCTTTCCCACTTACAGTAGTCCCTAATTTCCAAGTCATAGCAAGCATCGTAACAATAACTAAGATTACACTGCTTTATTCAAAGGGATGAAAATTAACAAAACAAATCATAAATACTAATAGTAAGACTGACAAAGTAACATGGAAACAAACAATAAAGGAGTACAGCAATACAACTAAAATCAATCAAATTCAAACAATGAGTTCAAAATCAAAACATAAATACGACCAACATCTAGACACAAATACTTCGCACAGATTTACGGCTAAAACCCGTAAAGTAACACACAAAAACTAAAGCCATCAACATAAAAAACTACAACAAAGATCACCATCATAAAAAAAAGATAATACGGGGATACAATAAGACAATAATATACGAGTTACAAAATAAAACTATCTAAACGTGTCATGTTCCTATATGGTTAGACAGAATACTGAAAACAGCGGAAAACTCACAGGTTAGTTATGTGCACTTGGAAAATGATGGACAAAAAATGAGGAAATCGAATAAAGTAAAGATAAAGTAGATCATAACAAACATCAACTTCAAAAGCGAGAAACGCGAATATAATTAGGGATAATTAGGACGAAGTCGGACATCCAAAATCCTTAACTTTCATGCCAAAATAGGTCTCCATACTCATGACAATGTGCTTGTACGCACTTTCGGAAAACACCTTCACATTGTTTCTGCTCGGACGATGAAGATCGTTCCTGAATAGGCAAGTATAAATACCCTCTTTCGCAAAACGTATGGTAACAACCGTGTCATAAACCCTCGCCTATTCCTGTAAGCCTGTAAATCTACAACGTTTTAATTTGGTGCTTTTATTTTAGTCAGAATTGCATTTTCGCGTTTCATAGTTATTCATCGTGGTGTTGCCTTGACAAAACTTGTGCGACATTTTATGTTCGTAATAAATGTTACGCTATGTTACGTTAAGTAGTTCCTTTCTAATATCAGCGCACAACGCCGGACATCAGATAATGGAAGGTTAGGTTAGTAAGATTCGAGATTCGACGTTGACCCACAACAACTCAACAGATTGAACATTGAACTACAGATTTGGTTACCTAAGTTTGAGGTTTGAGGTTAGTATTAACGCTAAGGCGCTCAGGCCTTACAATATACGCGGGTCACATGCCGATCTAAATGCAGTTATCCAAACACGTGTCATACAGCTTAGTATGGAATCCACAAAAACATATCAACCTACAGTGAGTGTCTGAGCTGATACTTGAAGTGCATAAGCAGAGTTGCCCTCGGTGTGTTCGTGCCATCTTTTCCGGGACATTGAAGCAGCATAGAGGCCAGGGCTGCAATAATCGACCGTTTAGATAAAACGTAGTTTTTATATTTGCTAAACTTAAATTCACTCCCAGTCTCCCAGTATCCTTTCAGGAGAGCCCTATATCCCCCGGCTCTCACCTCGCGAGTACTTTACGCGTCAACCTATTAGGGCGCGTTCGGGATTGATTTTCCGAAAGGAAACTCGGCCAAATCCTCGTTCGGGATGGACATTTTGGAAACGTTCCAACGCTTGGAGAAAACAAAAAATACAGTATGAATTAGCTTGCGAAAAACGTTTCCCGCGCATATTTTTCAAATTTTCCATGCTAATTCATACTGTATTTTTTGTTTTCTCCAAGCATTAGAACGTTTCCAAAATGTCCATCCCGAACGAGGATTTGGCCGAGTTTCCTTTCGGAAAATCAATCCCGAACGCGCCGCCCTTACAGCATTTATACATTCATATGAGATATTGGGCGTTACGACCGCAACTAAACTGCATAAGACTTCAGACAATCAATATTTGAATATGCATAGCACATATCATAAAGCCTACCAGCGAATCGCATCACCATTTCTTCGGGAAATTTGAGTGGAATAGGACCCTCTCCTTCTTTTTCCTTGGCTGTAAGACGGAGATTGAGATACTATATTTGTATTGTATTATAAGTACACTTTAATTTTTATTATAAATTTGTGACAATAGACAATCAGGCTAATTTGGTCGACGCTTAAAATGGAATGTTTGGAACCAAAAACTAACATTGCTAACTGAAAGCTCCGCAAAGCAAGTCAAAAGAACAAATAAACAACTTTATTACTATTATTATATTTATTAATTTATTATTATTATTATTAATTTATTAGTATTATTATTATTATTATTATTAATATTATTATTATTACTATTATTATTATTATTATTATTACTATTACTATTATTATTATTATTATTATTATTATTATTATTAAAAAACCTACGTGTCTTATCCGACAATGTCCAATGATGGTTTCCATTTGGTTGAAGGAACTAAAAAAACTACATTACACAAACCAGACTGTGAACGGTCAGTGACACTATAACTCAATCAGTGCTAGAACCTAGAACACTATGGTTCTCAGGTTCTCATCTCAGCCAAGTCCTTCAAAGAGACTATCATATCAATTAAAGCAGATAAAGATAATATGTAAGGTGAGATCCATTTGCGGACAGAACTGAACTCTGCGTGTATGAAAACATGTACAGAGCACGATAAAGAAAATAAACAATTGTACTATATAACGCTTTTGTTCTTCGAAATAGTATTCAATTTCATTATAAACCAACTAACCAATCCCACAAACGAGTCGCTCAACTGCTTCACTTGCACACTGAGGGTGAGCACCCTTCTCGACGAATGCTCTTTCTTTGAGGGCGCTTGACGGGTAATGAATGCCTGGAACATAATAATAATGCTTTACTGGTTAACAACCAATAGAAATAAAGAACGTCAACCAAAGGGAACCCTAAGATCCCACCCTTCACAAAGCGAAAGTACTTACTAGGGACCATGCATTAATAATATATCGTTTCTCGTTTCATAAATATACGACGTCTCAAGTAAAGGAAACACAACCAACTTATCACTATCTTGTATAAAATAATCACAGAACAAGCATAAATAATTCCCAATTCCCAGTGTCTTAAAGCGAAATGCTAGCCTCTTGCTAATTTTGAACGATCGTCCACGGCAATCGTACAAAATTAGCATAGGGTACATAGGATTTGCTTATCATATGATCGTACAAAATTAGCATAGGATACACAGGATTTGCTTATCATATGCAAATTTTCCAAAGGGGCTAGCATTTCGCTTTAAAATTTTCAAAATAACTCACCACGTAAACCATGTACAAATGCACAGGGCGGAAATTCTCCGCGTCCGGATAGTACATCCACTGTTCCGATGGAGACAGAAGGATATCTTAAAGTGGAACAACAATTAAGAAACATTAACATAACACTACTCTGTTAGACTGTTAGATATCAGACTGTCCACTGTCCAAAATATCACTACTTATACAGTTATGTACCGGAATCTGATTAACCGTGCAAATGTTCAAGTACTCAATCAGAATGAATACCAATCAGTACGCTGACTTCAAATTGTCAAATCCAATACACGATAGATACGAAAGCACCAGGAAACTGTTCGCCGTGATAAAAAAAAATAGAGGTAAAGACCTATGCACCAAGCAAAATACCAACCATTATCAGGGTACACAACATGTACGTCTTCGTCGGTCGAACATGCTGGTTTGACTCTGGGCAGTGGAATAACTCCAGAAGCCTCGGCCTTCAACTGGCGAAGTTCCATAACAAGAGCTCGGAGTTCACGAACCTCAGTGGTCAAATCTTGGAGCTGAAATTCGAATACAAAATATAATTCTGTCAGACCACATATCGCAATCACGTTAGTTTGCATTGACCGAGAGCAGCTTCATTACTAAACAATAGTTACATTAGGTCACAAGTAACACTCAAAAAGCTAAATTCCTTCACCAAACCAAATCTAACAAAAACCCGCGTGGCAGCTGGCTATTTCTTGCGCAAGCAAAACACCCTAAGCTAAGAAATAAAGAACTGAATGACAAAAGGGTAACACATTTACCATACCGTTTGAAAGATGATCACCAAATTGGTCTTAATGAACAGTGCCGATTGCGCAACTCCATCGGGCACATATAACACGGACAGAGGGTTGATAATCTTGCCCTTGATCGAATCCCAAATATCCTGAACAACGTTTGCAATTTGCATTTATGGTCTTGGGGTTAATGCTAACCTCAAACTTGGGTAATTAAACCAGTAAAAACCTATACAGGGCATTATTATACCGGCATAAGAAACACAGAGGCCGTATTCACCAACACACAGGGAGCCCTAGGCCCACGAGCGCTCTGTATCTCTTCTGCTCTCGCACTCTCTGTGCACTCTTTAGCTCCCTGGGGAGGCCAGGGAGGGCTCCCTGCTTGTTGGTGAATACGGCCTCAGGAAAGTGAAAACACCGATTTTTCAAAAAAAAAAAACGATTTCGCGCCGATCAAGGCCCGATTTTTTAGGAACTTGATCGGGGTATTTGGTTTCCCATGGATACAGTATCCAGGATTGGGAGTACCAACATACAAACGTATATCACAAGTAAAATCCCATGCAGACTACTCGGCTATCGGTTAACTAAATAACGTAAGAAAGATTCACTATCCTGTGACAATCATCGAATATAAGATAGTTGTGATGAAACATACCGTGTTGCGAGCACAGCAAGGAAACAACGTAATTTAAAAAATGTATAAGGGGGTTCCAAGTATGCCAAATCTTAATCTACCGTATTCTGAAACAAAACAACGAGGCAAAATCTACCAGCTACCGTATTGGAACTAAACAAGAATGAAAACCTATAATATATTCTCGTTTTCGTTTAGTTCGAAAATTCGATATTTTTTAAGAATACTTGAAAACCCCCATACATAAACTAACTAACTCTAACTCACCTTCAGCGACTGATACGAAGTACGGGTAACAATGGCGCCGACTTGATTGAGCACATGTTCATACCACTGAAAATGACAATATATTCTAATTCTACATAAACACATGATGATATTAAGTTCTAATCACAACAAGAAAAGATAATAAGAAAGTACTAAATCTAAAGGGCTCAATACTTTACTTTTACACCTTCAATGTAATAAATAGCGCATCCCCGAATCTCATTTTCATATCCAAAAAGGCATCTATTACGTATTCGATTTGCCATAACTTTGACACGTCATGAATTGCATCAGCATCCGTTATGCAATACAATATCAACCAATCAACCGCCCTATGACTTTGATGTAATTGTTACAACGTTCGCTATTAAACACTAATTTACATATTTACAGAGCGGAGGCGTTTCACAAGAGATTTGGAAGGCTAGAGACGCAGCTCAATATTTGACCGAGTTCCAAAGGAGTGTATAAGCCAGGGAACTAATAGAACTAGAGAGTCAGAGAGAGAGAGAGAGAGAGGAGATAATCCTAACAGATACAGAATAGAAGCTTTGTTGTCCACACTTCCCCATCCATGTATTCTCCTACCGAAGATCCTTTATTATATCTACATCCGTTCTTTATTCAGCTAACCTACGTTTATCTTACCAACATGCCCCCAGGCCCTCAGTGTATTGTGTGTTATGTGCTTACTACACAATAAACTACTTCAATCACAAGGTCCCCTATAAACAATTCAAAACGCTTAACACAAGGACATCGGGTCCCCACACACACCTGTGAGGAACATACAAATGTCTACTTAAAGGAAGTAAGTAGAGACCGAACCGAATCAGGCAACATATTTACAATCACAAACTAAACCAACCTTGTAAGTGGTCTGTAGTTGTTCAACCGAAGGTCCGGCGCTGCTCTGAGACTGCAGCGGCGAAGAACTTGACATTACACTGCAAAGTCAAATTTGTAAACATGTAGCATTCAGAGGTGCACAAACCAGTCATTTTCACTTTTCACAAACAGGACAGCCACCCTATATTTATGATTTTAAATTTAAAGGTTTTTGTAAATAATGGTAAATCCTGAAGACCGATAATCTCAAATCTCAACGAATATAAAATTCACTTACTTCCTACGCTTTCGAGTGGACCGAGTAAAAACACCGAGAGCATCACTCAGCGTATCTGGAATAGTGAATTTATTTTAGACACATACGTAGTTCAAAATAATAAACTTGGTGTAACAATAAAACTAGTTTAGTTGCTTAGGTAGGTGCGCTTAGCTCTTACTGTTAGACGCGTACAAGTTTACCTATGAATGACGAATCGAATGACAATATAGTTAGTTAAACCAAAAATGAACAAAATTATAAAGGTTTTAAAATGTAAGAAACACATACCCTGCGCCGCCGTAGACTGATCTTGGTCTTGTTCAGCCTTCGAGGTATCTTGCCATAGCTAAAGATATGTAAACTAGAAGAACTAAATATTGCCTCGAAGTAAATATTCACAACAAAAAATAAGCATTTTTTTTGAAGAAGCCAATTTCATCCCAATTTCCCAAAATAGTTTTTTTTTAAATCATTATTAACGAAGATGTTTTTACTTTACAGTAAACATCCAAAACAAATTCCCAATTCCCACTCAAGCCTCAATCCTCGAAACTAAGTTCTAAGTTCTAACTATGTGTAGTCTGGTCGTCTGGTGCTATACAATCAACACACTCAAAAACTATAAACACAAACACACTTCTGTTGTATCATTGGCATCATTGGTGGACTCATCCTGAGGGGACGGTTTGATATCCACTTCATCCGAACTAGCATCTGATTCAAACGAAAGCATTCTGGAATGATTAGAATTCAGAAATATAAAACTTAGTCATATCAGATAGCAAATGTGATTTGTGAAACGCATGTTGGTCAACTACATTCCTGTGTATTATTATATGCAGGTAACTTTCGAAAAGCGTTGAGAAAAGCTCACAATTTGCATACAATACACGAGAATGCAGATGTATCACAAACAACGTGTTATAGAGCTTTAAATTAGCATGAGAAATGAGCGAAATCAGCAAAAGTTTCGCACATTTCTTGTGGAAAACAGGGCCGAGATGAGGTGTGCCCTTCGCAAATCGATAGTGCGAGTGGGGAGCAAAGGCGAACGCCCTCGACTGGCACCGATGCGGCGCGGTTCGGTGTGCACATTGCCCGCCCCTGTGTGTGGCTCCTCTCTCGCGCTATGGAGGGGGAAAAGGCGCCAGCCGGGAGAGAAGGGAGAGTGTGGGCCGCGCACTCCTCAATGCACAGGTGTAGGGCACAGACAGGCATACGGATACGACCAAAAAAAGATGTAGTCATGGAGTTTACTTGCTGACAATCAGCTGACACCTGTTTCATATGCTATTAGAAAGTGCTACATAGGAAATGAGTGAATCCACTTGGATACGGTTCACTGTTTTTTTTCTGTGGGCCTGCCCATTTGGTGACCAACTCGTGACCAAGTTTCATCGAAAACCGTAATCAGATCAGCTGATCAGCAAATGGTCACGAACCAGTCACCAGATGTTTTTTCGGTAAAAACTATTTGGTGATGGGCCCGACGGTTTTCCTGTGCTTTCGGTAGTCGGCAATTATTTCGTTTTCCTGTGTTTGGGTGCATTTTGGACGTTGCTTTCTTCTTTCTTCGACACGAAGATAATAAGAAAAGAACAAAGAATAAAGAAGTGATTCGAATGAATGGAAAATGTAACTCATAACAGATTGGGTACGGCACTCGTTCTAATAATTGATGCTAGTTTCAGAATGCTTAGCAATCCGGCAATCCCCGAAGCTGAAGCACTTACAAATACAAATGTTCTGTGAAGGCATTCGCCAGGGTCGACAGTGCATATGTACCACATATTCAACAATTACCTGTTGATGCCATTTTCGGTTGAGTTTGAGTCGCATTCATCATCATTTACGGTTGGTTTGCATTCGTTTGAAGAAGTTGCGACTTCGTTAGGCGTGTTGTTGCTCATGGCGACGGTGGCGTACTTCTGAATGTCCTCAAGTATCTTCAAGGACTCTGCAGAAATCATACCTGAATGAGCTCATTTACACTTTAACATCATCTTTATAACATAAAGAACAATACTGGAACGTAGCGATGCTCCTATTCATTATCTGCGAAAAGGCAACACCAACACCACTACGACAAAAAATACACTTCGAACAACCCCAGGAAGGGAGGTTTCTGAGGAACTATTCCCTCGGACTCCCCAGGGCGATGTTGGTGAATCTTAGAAGACTGAAAAACTGCCACTCCCCCTCCAGTGACCGCTCTGGTCGGGGAGCGCCCACACGCGCGGACCTCCAGCTCCCACACGCGCGCACGGTTTCGACCGCAGGCAGTGTCGCAGGTGTGCCCGGGGATGAAGGTGTGCGCGCGTGTGGGCGCTTACGATCCAAATAGCGTAGCAAATACGGTATAGCCCATCCTATAGCAACGAATGCAAAGAAGAGAACACACCATAAATAACACATACTAAATGAATTGTTTATTTTAAACGCAGAAAAAAAAACAATACTAAAAATAACTACAAGACTGGGGTTTGTACGGGGTTTCTGAAAAACAAACAAACTAAAATGGTGGAGAAGAGTCCCAAGATAAAGGAATAAACGAACAATTTTAGCGTACAAATTACAAGTCTAACTTAAAAAAATGCAGCGAGAATTTTAAAGAAAGTGAGAGAATAAAACGAACTTTTGGAACTAAAACTAGTGGGATTGCATAAAAATGCAAATGTACTAAACAAACAACGGTCTTCATGGCTTCACCTAACAAACTAACGTACAGAAAAATTATGTATACACTTGTTTAACATGCATAAAGATGAATAATTGGAATTAAGTCTAAATAAGAGATGCCTTCCAGGTTCTTGTGAATTCAATTCAACTAGTGTATCTCATGGAGATATACCATACATTTACTTGAGCTACGTGTCAGCATCTCCTTAACTATTCTAGAAAAAGAACAAGGATATTTTTTTTAGAAAACAACTATGCGTAGAGGGCAAACAATACAGAAAACAATGAAATATACAATAATTATACCAGAGTTGCAATATAATTGACCCAACACTCAGCACCTCAGTTGTTCCTTTCCCTGCGGTACGCATTTGCGTCCCAGATCGTGACACGGATCCACGGATGGGGTAAAGAGTAAGGCTGTAAATTTGAAATTTCAGATAAATTTCCAAGAATATGAAAACAAACTATGTATTGATTTTCATTGACTTTCTATATGATAAAGCACTTGTACCTTGTGCCGGTCCGCAACCGCAACTCCCTACTTCCATTAACAATTAATACTAAACTTCTAAAGAATAAGAGCAGATTACCAACCATTAGTATGGGTTACATAATCAGCTCCACAGCTCGTTGAGAACATCCCTTCAAATTGTCGACAACAAAATGAGAACAACCTGAAATTTCCAAGCCATATAGAAAGAATTAAAAACCAAAGAACAGACTGAAAATATTCAAGACGTCGATACTATATTTTAAATGTCACCATAGTTTATCACATTCTTTGCGGAGTGAACTATGAACTATGAACCGAACCAGTGAACGGAGGAAAATCAACATTTAAAAGCGATAGTAGTGTTACCAACCTATATTCAAGGGGCCCAGAATTCTTCATTAGCGTTGAAAGTTGGAGTGGATTAGCGAGAGGCTGTCGACGTTGAAAGAGTGGCCGAACCATTCATTATTATGCTAGAAAGAGAAATATTATAGCACGGTACTTTACTTAGATGACAAAAACACTATCACATCTAATAACAATCTAAAAACGGTAAATATGAAAATATTAAGCTTACTTAGCTTACCTACACATGAGAATCAATGTGTACATTTACAACGGTTCGCATTCCGCAATAATTGCCCGATTAAATGATTAAAAAATAAAGTAAAATAAACTAACGCAAACATAAGACCAAATGGCCGTTTTCCTTCTAGATCGCACTCGCACATCAACTCGGCATTGTATTCCGACCTTCACATTGATGTTGAGAAAACGCGAAAAAAACCTAAAGGTAAACAAAAGGAGTTAAACACGTCATCATTATTAACTTAAGAGACACAACACAACAAATACGTCGAAAGTGTAAAAGTAGCAAATAAAATAAAGAAACCTTCTCCGTCCAATTTCCAATTCAAAATAACGAGGAGCCTTGGCAGTCTCAGGGATTTCCTGTACACCTTTTTCCCGTGCAAATAAAACTGTCTGAAAATATACACAACGTAAGTATAAGCTGTCAGTAAAATTTACTGTTCACGTGTACGCGGAGAGTTTGAATGGCAAGAAACTTTTATGAACCATAAAAATAAGGTAACCTCGAGCAACTTTATAGCGAGCAGCAAGAGTCATAAAATTGTAGACAGGCAGTTGTCGCCTCGCCTCGCATTAGTAGCATTGTAGCATACCTAAAAAGAAAGAATTCAAAAATATGATTGTGAAGTGAAGGCAATATAGGTAATCGCATAGCGTATTCGTCAAAAGATTAAGAAATATCCTACGACCAGACGACCACCGAGGCATTCCATGCCTTTGGAACATACCCTCGATCTTTCAGATGGGATCATTTTCTCGTTGTCGTTGTCATTGAACACGTGCTAAAAAAAAATTTCAATACGAAAAGGTTAATTAATTAGAGGAAATCCGACAAGACTTATCCAATAATACAGAAAAAAACAAACATAAGCAAGAGCACGTGATGTGCCAATGTCTATTGTTTCTTTGGGCAAAGACATAAAACAAGACAAACGTGAAAAATAAACTAACCGTACAATGTTTCGAGATGCACTGAACTCAGCGTTAACTCGGCAGGCCAGGTATACTTACACGATCACTGTGAATTCATTTGAGGTTCACAGTACAATCACAAACAAATAAATGAGTGTTGAGGGGTGGAAATGGCACCAAATGTGAAAGCAGAACCAACCTTCTGAATCCGAAATAGCCGGGACTGCAGAGATGACGGATGTGTGTAGAAAACGTTATCAGTTCAACGACCATATTTGTTGAATAAACTGGAAATATAACAAGAATTGCCCGAAAACAAACTACAACTGTTCATCGATGCACAACGAAGCTAGTGCATGATACAAATCATTCTCGAACAGTAACGTACATAACAATATAAGCAATATACTTTAATAACAAGTTTTTAAGCGAACTAAACTGTGGTGTGGGTCCGGAGCCCAGAACCGCGTTGCTTTGCGAAAAATTCACCGCTGAATTTCCATGGTTGCGTTGCGCCCGCTCCCGAACGCGCGACCACAGGCGGGGAGGGCCTTTTCGTGGCTGAGGTAGTGCGCGCACATCATTTTTGGGCTGAGACCGGGCGCGCGTGAGGGCGTTGAAGAACGTAGCGTATGCACGAACGCCGCGTCGGGAGGCTCCCAGCCTCCGAGTTTGAGACGACACGCACATGGAAAACGGATAGACCGATTTAGTACCGGTCTGCCCTAAAATCAGGCAAATAGACCGGAAAAAGACCGGTTTAGTGCCTAAAACGGACGGTTTCCCCTTTCGAAGGCCCCGGGATGGCACCGGAGGTCTAAAACTGGTACGAAATTAGTTTAGACCTAGTTTAAACCAATTTTGGACCGTCTTGTGCGTATCGCGACATGCTGCGGCGCGTATTTTCCCAAAATCACCTGCATGCACTTCTCACTTTTTTTTGCTTGCTTTATTTACGAACTTAATTCTATGTATATTTGATTGGTGTTGTATGATTTGATTGTATGCATGTGAATAAAGTGATTTAGCAGTTGCTGGTGATTCTTCTCTCTGGGCCTTACCGAGCTGGTCAGCTTTTCTATCGTCGTTCCGATACTGCACTTTTCGACTTTTGTTGGACTGTAGCGGCGCAGTTGGTACGTTCCCGATATTTTCAGGTATGGTTGCCGACTTTGCGGCTCTCTATTTATGTGCAGAAACCTTCATTAACAAAGGTGGTTTGGTTAACTGGACCCGACCACTTGGACAATGTGGATTACTCGATTATATGGTTAGTTTTGCTTTGTTATTAACTTATTCTTACTAGATTCCATAAATGAATTCTATCGAGTGTAGTGGTGACTGCTGGGGCACCGGCCTACCTTTGACCTTTCGTCGCTTTGCTCCTACAACACATTTGTTTGTCTGTTTTAGGCGGTGGTCTAGTGCACGTACGCAGTGTTCGTATGCATTTGAATCGGAGGGTTTTGCAAGCCGATAGCTTGTCGTGGGTTTTTGAATGTCTGTACTTCACGTTACATTTTTAATCACTTAAAGAGTATAGCTGAATTCTAAGGTTGACTTATACATTTCGTACTTTCAGACTCTATTGTTGCGCTTACTAACCGAATGAGATAATGCTGCAGTCTGGATGCAATCTGAACACAACATACAACATCGGCAAATATTTTGCTTTAGGTTTGTTGTTTTATTGTTTAAAGTTGTTGTTGTAATTTGTAATTAACCTTGAATTAAAGGATCGCGGTCGTTTTTGTGTATGATATTCGCAGTGTGCTATGAATCGTAACTTGGTTTATCTTTCCAGTGTGCTTTGTATGTGATGTGGTCTCAGCATTGGGAGCTTCGTTTTGCTAGTAGATTCATTCAATTTTTGGCATATTTCTACTCCTCCTAAGCCTTCCCTCTCAATACCGTGGCTTTCAGCTCCGTTCTTCCTTCTGTAATTGGACGGCATCAGTGATACGGATATTCCAAGGTTGAATGGAAGTGTGCCATCGGTACGTTGTTGAACCGCCCAACCGCCCGCCCGTCTACGTAAACCGTCATGGAGTTTCTCACAACTTGGGTAAGTTTTGTGGTCCTCAATTACTTTTTCGAGTGTGAATCACCTTTTCAAATTGTTCTCTATATGCCTCATGTAGCTGGCTGTCTTAAATGCCTTTGCTTTCAGTCGCACTCCGAACTCGCAACAGTCGCATGACCCTGGCCTGGATGTCCCTGAACACTTCTCATTATGTTCAGACGTGCTTATCTGGCACTGTCAATTATTGTAAGTGTTTCACTCTTTTTCTAGTCTTTATATACAGAACTCAACTTGGGCGTCAGCTTCCTTATTTGTTCAGGTTTTCTCGGCTTGAGACTTGTTTTCTTTTCTTATTTTTGTTCTAGTTCGGACGTTGTTGTTATTTACTTATTTATTATGAGTCCCACGAAAAGAGTGTCTTGTGTTAGCTTGTTATGCCTATCCCGCATTATAATGTCTTTTTTATTCCAGATCGATGCATTCTGGCACCCGCAGTGAAAAAACATCTCTGAAAACCAAGAATGATTACTTCGCGATCAGTTTGAAGTCTAGTTAGGTTATTTTTGTGCAATGAGCACTTTTAATTGCAATTTATGTTGTACAAGAGTACAAGATTTTATTATTATGTATAGAAAGCTTTATTAACTTTATTGGAAACACTTGAAAACTTATCAGTGCGAATTATACTAATTGAACTCTTTTGCGTGGGCACCTTACTGATTTTGTTGTTTTGTCTTTAATTTCGTTATTGTTTATTCTCAAGTCCATAATTGTTTAGTTAGTTTAGTAAACTTAGTAGTTATTGCTAGCTGTTTCACCGTTCACCGTGTATCTCTTATGTCCCATATGAACAGTCGTTTTGTCCCATATGAACAGTCAAGTGAATAGTTATCTATGTTGTGTTTATTTATTCGTTTAGTTTTGTTACTTTAGTTCGTACTGCTGTGAATAGTTTGTCCTTACCAACCTTATCGTATTAGTTGCATTTTTGATAGTTTATTTTTAATAAAATATTATTACTTGATATTTATTTTTATGGTTTACTGTCTACAGTACCGTGTAACCGGGGGGGATCAGATATGCATTGTTTTTTATTCCGCAGCGAAACTACCGTAGATTGGGAACTGCGTGTCGCGTTGCGTACAGAAATAGACCGATTTAGTCCCAGTTGAGGACCGGTCTAGTGCCAATTTTAGACGGTGCTGGAGGTCGTTTATGACCGAGGCTAATTTGGTACTAGACTAGTAGGAACTTGGTACTATCGGCTTTGTGTGCAGAGCCAAATTCTCCCACCCCGGGAGGTTCCCGCTGTTCGTGCATACGGCCACAGTAGAGTCCCAGGGAGAGATGGTGGTGAATACGTCCTCCGTTAAACTTCTCGCCCGAAACAACAATCCGACGGATGACACCGTGTCTTTTATTGTTCTCGCGTTGTCAAATTTTCCGCCTTACTTCGCTTTCTGCTGAATAAAGTATTCATACAACACTTTACAACGCAGCTAATTTAGGCAAACATCTAAAAAATCTGCAATGTAGCACCAAGTTAGCCAACGACTACAGTATTTGCAAGATGTGTGCTAGGACTGACTATTAAACGTACTAATTGGTTGCTATAATATATTTCTTGGAATGTTTTCAAAAGATCAGCTGCACCTTATCTGCTAAATGTGTGCTATTTCAGTTTAAAATAAAACAGAGAATAGTGCTGTACTAGTTCTATACTAGACGCATTTTACGCTTATACTAAACACTTATTTCAAATCTTTTAGTGCAATGCTTTTCAATTACTAATTCACGTTTCTATGATGCTACTATTTATAGATCTCTACTAATTTGTAACTTTTGCTGTGCTATATTTATATTTTGGCAGCGTGCCAACTGTTTTGGCAGCTGCTCAAATAAGCCCCGCCCATCCGCTTTTCCAGTTTCGACCTGTTCCCGCGCGCTTGTGCGCTTCCTTTCCTCCCTTCTTTCCGTGTTGCTAGTCTTCCCATTTCTTATGTTAGAAGTGGGTAGTGTTTTAGGCCCGTTGCTTTTCTTAATTTTTATTAATGATATTGACGATTGCTCTCTTGGAGATAGCTCCATTGTTATGTACGCGGATGATGTTAAGATTTCTCGTGTTATGCCGAAACTAGGGCCCTGGCCTGCCTGGAATGCTTTTCAAAAAGAACTTGGCAATATTTCCAGTTGGGCTGAGATATGGAAAATGACCATTTCTGAGCCAAAGTGTCAACATTTTTCTGTGACTACTAAGACCCACCACTCTTTTCCTCTTCGTTTAAATAATACCCTCATTCCACCAGTAACTGATGTCGTTCGTGATCTTGGTGTTTTGTTTTCTCCGGATTTATGTTTTAAGGCTCATATTAAGCAAAGAATTAGTACTTCTTCTTGTTGTGCAAATCGTATACTTCGCTCCATTTGTCATCATAGCATTGATGTTTATCGTAAAGCTTATGTTACTTATTGTAGGCCCCTGCTTGAGTATGCAACCTCCGTTTGGTCGCCGTACCTGAAAAGTGAGATTGACGCTATTGAAAAGGTACAGCGGCGTTTTACTAAACGTGTGCTTCGTAGAATTGACAATGACTATTATAACTCGTTTTCCTATTCTGAACGTCTTGTTGTTTTTGGTCTCAAATCTCTCCATCATCGTAGAATTTTGTTCGATCTCATTGAATGTTTCAAAATTGTCCGAGGTTATAATGCACATCCGGTTTTGGCAAACATGTTTCAGGTGAATCACAGACCACGTCGAAATGGTAACTCTTTAACTCTTATTCAGGATTCTGTTAAACTTACCCAATCTCTGTTCTCGTTTAAGCACAGGGCCACTCGTTTGTGGAACCTACTTCCTGATAGTATTGTTCTTTCGAGTTCCGTTGATTCGTTTAAAACCCGCATTGACGAGCTTGATCTAATCGAGCTTTATGAAGTAGCAAATAGAAACATTCACCCTTAGTTATTCACATGTACCTTCATTCCTTTGTTGTACATAGTTTTTGTCGCTTGTTATATGCGCTTTGTTACTCTCATTGTTATTTGTTTTGTTGTTGTTGTTGTTATATTATTATTGTCGTTTTTTTTTGTCTTCCGCTTTACTTCGGTGTACACTGAATAAAGTATTCATATATATATATAAGTGAAGCGATTGGTATCTATTTGTTTGTTTCGTGCTAAGTGTTGCTTGTACTTCACCTTTAGCCCAGCAAAAATTGGCCGCATTTCTAAACTTTCATGGGAAAAACGCCTTTGTCGCATTTTATTTGTTCAGCAAAGTCTATTCCGGGTTTAGGGTGTGGCCTGAAGTACTACGCTACTTAGGAACATCAAGCTTGAAGAGGCTTCTAAGTTATTACCGGCGTTTCTTATGATTTTTCGTGATAGTTAATTGCAATTGTAGAAATGCCGGGTAACTTGTGCTTGCGTTGATGCTAATGCGCTTTGATGAAGAAGAATAAAGGATTTGATTTATGCCATTACCTCTCTTTCTGTCCTTTCTGTCTGCATTTTTTCGTTTCATGCTTCTTCTTCACGTTCATTTTGTTCTTTTTTGTCCTGGATTATCTCTCAATTTATAATTTGTTTTCAGACAATACAATATGACACGAGTAAAGCAGCATCTGCCGAAGCAGGTTGGTTTTTGGAATTGTGTTTTATTTTTGTTTGTTCATTTTCCTCATTGGTTTTCTAATTTCCGATTCTTCACATTTCATTCATTCATGGGAAACTAAAAACCCAGATTTCGCCCCGATCAAGTCCCTCAAAAAATCGGGGTTTCTCGGAAAATAATCGGTGCGAAATCGGGGTTTTCGAAAGAATCGGGGCGAAATCGTTTTTTTTTAAATAATCAGGACGACATCGGGGCTTTCACTTTCCTGTGTCGCATCCTTTATTATTCAGGAAGTTTTCATCGTTGGTCTGTTTTAGCTTGCTCGCAAATCCTACAATGCCAAACGTGTTCCCGGTTGGCTGTCCCCTTCGACCCCGAAAACGTCCGGCAAAAAAATGCTGCCGAGAGACGCGTCACCTACTAAAAGAGGTATTTTTATTAATCACTTTGGTATTTTGTTCGATCTGGACTTTGCATTTGGGACCGTAATGACGAGTTTCATGCGTCATGTCTTGTGCCTACATCAAAGGAGGAGGCTCACACTCACGAGATCTGAGTGTACGATTTCTTTCTTTTTTCGAAATTTGGTGGTGTTCGAACCCAAAGCTTTTGTTTTATTCCGTCTAACTATAACTAAAAGCGTTTGCACTTGTGCTTCATATGACATGTTTGCTGGAAGCTAGCACGGTCATCTTTCGATAAAAAGGAAGGAGTTGTACACTTAAATCTCGTGAGCCTCCTCATTTAAGCTCAAATATTCCCGTGTCTATCTAACTGTTTCCTTTCCTTCTTTTAACACCCTAGGCGGATCTTACATTCAGCTTTTCTTGTTGTTGGGGCACAAACAAGCTGTTATATTCGAGAAGCGAGCGTTGTTTATGATTGTTATTTTCGGTTTGATTCAAGGTGTTTAAATTCAGATGTCCTGAGAAAGAGTACGCTAGCCTCTACAAAGAACAGCGAAAAGCACAAGAAGGATGGCCACAGGAGATTCAGAGGTATTTATTTTTTATTTTTGAGTATTTTCTGGATAACCTTACCCATTTCCAACAAGGTAAGGTCCAAGTCGTCTAATTGTAAGTTCCGGTCGTAAATTTGGAGATCGGAAATGGCCGCTTAAGCCGCGTTCGAGTTGGGAAAAGTTGTGGAATTCCGGAATTCCACCGTTCGAGATATGACACCGGAAAAGTAAATGTTTTTCCGCTATTTAACCCCAACCGTCGGGGTCAAGCGTCATTTTTGACTCCTGCAGTGGTTAAAAATATAATCCCACAACGATTCCACTCCACTACGGTATTTTTGCTTTTCCACGCACGTTTTTCCGTCCAACTCGAACGGTGGAATTCCAGAGTTCCACCAACTTTTCCCCAACTCGAACGCGGCTTTAGGGCGCATTCGAGTTGGGCGAAATGCATAAATTTCGCGAAATAATCAGTTCGAGTTCACTGCTATCCAGTGTTAGCGCGCAGCGAAATATCCCGCTCATAGGAGAGACGCAGAGTCTTGGAAATATTTTTTTCCTGGGCTCTCTTATTTGTCAACAATCTCTCACCCTATCAACTCGAACTGATTATTTCGCGAAATTTGCGCATTTTGCCCAACTCGAATGCGCCCTTAGTTGATGGTCCCTGGTCCGGATCGAGATGTAAAATAGAAATAATTCGTTTCACCCAATTTAAATAGCCCTGGACATGGTTAAAGCTAAAATCCGGGAATTTTGCTCGGTTCTTAATTTTACGCACCATATTTGTGATTTCTACCGCTTTCAAAATTACATTGCATTTTATGTGGTCCCATTCAGAAAGCTGGTTAAGTGTGCAGAGTTTCTGCTTCGAGACAGAGTGGGACTAAATGGTGTTTATATAATTTAGTGGCTTGAATATACGAATAAGGAAGAAAAAAAGTGAATGTACTGTTAAACAAATTAACTGTGAGTCGAATGCAACTTTAATTTAGTTGTTTTTTTTATTTTCAATTTTCCGTTATTTCAGTAAAAGCGCTCAAAGAAATTCGTCACCTCCAACGGACCGTCGACTTGCAGATCCCAAAAGCTGCCTTTTTCCGAGTGGTGCGTGAAATTGCACTGAAGGTGAGTAGTTTCAAATTTCGTTTACTAATGGGGTTTCCATGTTTGCGATTCGCACTTGCGAAAATGACAAACCGCTGTCCATGTTCAAGTCATTTTACATGCATGTCAACTGCCTACCGTAACCCATGCGAATCACGTTTGACATGGTCCTGCAGCGATAGTGTATCAGATCCATACTAGATCCGTACTATTTTGAAATAGATCCATACTAGATCCAAAATCGCTGCGAGACCATGTCATTCACATCGACTTGAACATGGACAGCGGTTTGTCATTTTCGCAAGTGCGAATCGCAAACATGGAAACCCCATTACGATTTATCATTTTTAATTTCTTACGGAACTCGTATGCAATAAAAAAACATTATTATTTCTGTCATATATAGACGTAGACAACACGACTAGAGAAAATAAAGGCCAGTAAAATGAAATAGAAAGAAAATGCAAATGTCAGGAAATTTCATTGCAACAAATATCCCTATCTCTAACTTATTTATAGCTGAAGCCAGATGTTCGATTCCAATCGCTGGCTGTGACTGCACTGCAGGTATATTTTTTGTTTTGTTTTTTATGCTTACTTTGGTATAGGCGGTGGAACTGCAGTCAGAATTCAGAAGCCGCGTCTGCCCCTGACGTCAAGATATGCTGACTTTGCTTGTGAGGTTCCCCCCAAATAAGAGTGCGTTGATTAGTAAGAGGGTGCGATACGATCAGCGTAAGACAAAATGAGAGAGCGTGTAAAGAACGAGACTTAGAATACCCTAGGGGTACAAAAAGGCAGATGGTAGGGGGTTCCCCCTTCCCCCTAAATTTTAGGGGGAACCCCCTTTTAGGCATGTTTCTTGACCTATGGTCTGCCCTTCTACCTTCTACCCCTTTTGTTTCATCGAAATGTTTGATTCTTATTTTTAAAGCCGAGCGTAAGTCATATGTGTTATGTTTAAATGGAAAAGGTCTGATATGCCGAGGCAGATGTATATGCATTGTATTGTACTAATTATCCCCAGATGTTTTACGAGTGAAATTGTCACAATGTTTTCTTTATATTATTTAATATAAAATTCCCGAAAACCATTGACATGATACCAGAGGCCATATTCCCCACTCCGATTCCCTCGGGGAAATAGTCCCTGGGGACAGAAAATAACATGCTAATGCGAGAGACGCAGAGAAAAAGACGGGGAATTCCCCATGGGGAATTATAGTGGTGAATAGGGGGCCTCAGGATGAAGTGTCGAATTCGAATTGTGATTATATAAATACTTTATTCACACATAAAAACATGCAAAATAAAGTGCTCGGAAGAGCAGGAAGACGAAAAGGTAGGTTTTTATACCCGAAGACAAACAGTAAGAAACAAAACACGAACAATGTGAGAATGTGAGATAATATTATGAGATCAAGCAGTCAAGCACCAATGTGAAGGTCTGCCTGGTCACTCAACTCAACGAGATCTATTGTTTTTGTTCTTCAGGAGATGGCAGAGGCCTTTCTTACGGGACTCTTCGAGGACACCAATCTCTGTGCGATCCATGCTCGCCGTGTGACCATCATGCCTAAGGACATGCAACTGGTGAGGCGACTCCGTAATGATGGTATTTAAATATTACTATTGATCTTTTTTTTCATTATTTTTGGTTCAATCGTGAGCTTGATTTGACCGCATAGTAACTTTTATATGTGTGTACATATGGTGTATGTTCTAAGCGTATTTCGGAGGCCTATCACCTAGTGAGTAACTATCACAAACAAGCACATACAACATTGAAAGCTTTATCGTGTTTCTGGTTTCCACGACATAATGTCGTTGAGAGCGTAGTTTAAATATACGATCATATTTGTACAGTATTTGTAGAGATCTCGAAATTGTATTCAACATCCAATCCAACTGCTTTCTTTTCATTATGCAATGCATTATACGAAAACTTCGAAGTATATTTTGTGTCTTCGATGTAAATAAGTAATTCTTTCCTGTGTAAGTTTTGCCAATGTATATTCTTTTTATTCTATTTTCCTTTATTACTTGTGCTTGCCTCTAAAGTAGAATTTTTTGTTTATGTTTAGTCTGTGTAAGTACAAGCACCTAGCAATAAGTTTTACTCCTTCTATCCTGTCCGTGCGTGGGTTTCGTTTCGCTTATAATAAACAATTATTTGTATTTGTTTAACTGAGTGCCTGTTTTAAAGATTCACTCCGTTTATGTTGTGATTTTTGCACAAAAGAGCCGAATCCACTGTTTTTGATCAAACTGTGTTGATTAACAGGGGTGTGAAATTCTTGTCACACCGTTTTTTTTTGCCAGAAAACTATTTGGTTGTGAAATTCTGTCGTAAAGGTTTTTTCAAAAACACCGTGACAAGGACAAAAGTGTCCCGCTGTTTTCTACAGTATAAAACGTCGCGACACGATTTCATGGTCATACCCTTCTTGATTTGTTCCAGAAATATTGTTGCAATGTATTTATGTATTATGCCAAAACAGCTCGAGTTCAGTTCAGAATTCTTGCCACGCTGTTTTGAGAACCAAAACATCTTTATTTCCAGTTCAGAAATCTTGCCACGTGTAATGAGAACCACAACAGAAAACTTGCCACACTGTTTTGAGAACCACAACAGAAATCTCGCCACTTCTTTTGCGAACCACAACAGAAATTTGCCACGCTGTTTTGAGAACCACAACAAAACTCTTGCCACGCTCTTTTGCGAACCAACAGAAATCTTGCCACGCTGTTTTACGAACCACAACAGAAATCTTGCCACGCTGTTTTGAGAACCACAACAGAAATCTTGCCACCGTTTTGAGAACCACAACAAAATCTTGCCACGCTCTTTTTGAACCACAGAAATCGAACCACGCATGTTTTGCGAACCACAACAAAAATCTTGCCACGCTGCGAACCATGACATAAAAACCACAACATCTTGCCACGCTGTCTTGCCACGCTGGCTGTTGAGAACAAACAGAAATCTTGCCACGCTGTTTGCGAACCACAAAATCTTGCCACTCTGTTTTGCGAACCAAAACAGAAATCTTGCACTCTGTTTTGCAACCACACAGAAAATCTTGCCACGCTGTTTTGCGAACCACAACAAAATCTTGCCACGCTGTTTTTGCGAACCACAAAAATCTTGCCACTCTATTTTGCGAACCATGAAAGAATCTTGCCACGCCGTTTTAGAAACAAAAGAAATCTTGCCACGCTGTTTTTCGAACCACAACAGAAATCTTGCCACGATGTTTTCAACCACGACAGAAATCTTGCCACGCTGTTTTGAGAACACGACAGAAATCTTGCCACGCTGTTTTTGAGAACCAAACATAAATCTTGCCACGCCGTTTTACGAACCACAACGAAATCTTGCCACGCTGTTTTGCGAACCACAACAGAAATCTTGCCACGCCGTTTTACGAACCACAACAGAAATCTTGCCACGCTGTTTTGAAACCACAACCACCAACGAAATCTTGCCACGCTGTTTTGAGAACTTGCACAACCAGAAATCTTGCCACGCTTTTTGAAACCACAACAGAGCCACGCTGTTTTGAGAACCACAACAGAAAAACATGCCACGCTGTTTTGCACCTTTTCCCACGCCGTTTTACGAACCACCACAGAAATCTTGCCACGCTGTTTTGAGACCACACAGAAATCTTGCCACGCTGTTTTGCGAACGACAACAGAAATCTTGCCACGCTGTTTTGAGAACCACAACAGAAATCTTGCCACGCTGTTTTGAGAACCACAACAGAAATCTTGCCACGCCGTTTTACGAACCACAACAGAAATCTTGCCACGCTGTTTTGCAAACCACAACAGAAATCTTGCCACGCTGTTTTGAGAACCACGACAGAAATCTTGCCACGCTGTTTTGAGAACCACAACAGAAATCTTGCCACGCTGTTTTGCGAACGACAACAGAAATCTTGCCACGCTGTTTTGAGAACCACAACAGAAATCTTGCCACGCTGTTTTGAGAACCACAACAGAAATCTTGCCACGCTGTTTTGAGAACCACAACAGAAATCTTGCCACGCTGTTTTGAGAACCACAACAGAAATCTTGCCACACCGTTTTACGAACCACAACAGTGTAAAGACCACAGTTGCCAAGCAGACCAAGTTTCAAGATGAGGTTCTGAGGAACTACTTGCCGACGGCAAGTAGGTGACAACTGAGGACCAACGGCCTTTCAGCCAATTAATTAGCAAACAACAATTCAACACACGATACGACCAATTCAATCAATAACAAGACAATTGGTTCAAAGGTTTATTTGTTTGGTTGCAATACAACAAAATCACAGTAAGACACAAAGGAGAAGGTAAGGCAAGGTTGAGCCGAAGTGAGACACTGATCTACACTATATAGATCAGCAAATCACTATCGATGGGGGCTACGGGCAGACACTTAACAGCAAATGACCGTGAGCAAATAAGAAGTTAGTAACTGACTAACCAAACTGGCAGAGCCCCTAAAACGTAAAAAACGAATCAAATCCTACGAATTTAGGAGAATAATTAGGATGAATTTAGAAGGTTCTGGAAGCTGGTACAGGATACACAGCTAAGAGGTTATGGCTACGGTATAAATGCTGGCAGATAGAATGAATGAGAGAACTAATTATGGAATTGTATACTGCGGTCGCGCGGTCGCGACAAACAGAAATCTGCCACACTGTTTTGCGAACCACAACAGAATCTTGCCACGCTGTTTGAGAACCACGACAGAATCTTGCCACGCTGTTTTGCGAACGACAACAAACCACAATCATATTCAGATGAATTGTATCAGACTAATTGCATTCAGATGATTGTATTCAGACATACAGTGTGATGATTGTATTCAGATACATCATCACACTAGACTTAAGCATGTGGAATCCAGGGTCCCGTTTTGCTCTCGAAGTCGGGGATCTTCATTTTTAGCTCCAATCCACGGCGGTGTCTCTTAGCCGATGTGTCCCATAGAGTGAAGTAGACGGTAGAAGACGGCACAGAAGATAATACAGAGCAAAAGGTCCGTCCTAAGGCTAGGCAAGGGGAGCGCCTTAACTTTATTCCCGACGCCGTGGCATGTTTGCAAGATGGTAGCACTGGGCGGGATTCGAACCCGGGTCGTACGTCCTCCGTTAAACTTCTCGCCCGAAACAACAATCCGACGGATGTCACTGTGTCTTTTATTGTTCTCGCGTTGTCAAATTTTCCGCCTTACTTCGCTTTCTGCTGAATAAAGTATTCATACAACACTTTACAAAGCAGCTAATTTAGGCGAACATCTGAAAAAAAATGTGCATTGTAGTACCAAGTTAGCCAACGACTACAGAATTTGCAAGATGTGTGCTAGACTGACTATTTCAACGTACTAATTGGTTATTACAATCTGTTTCTTGGAATGTTTCCAAGAGATCAGTTGCACCTTATCTACTAAATGTGTGCTATTTCAGTTTAAAATAAAAGTGCTGTACTAGTTGTATACTAGACGCATTTAACGCTTATACTAAACACTTAATTCAAATCTTTTAGGGGTCTCGATGTATGGCAAAATTTGCAGATTTTTGCTTCCAAGTATGGCTTTAATTACCGTAGATTGGCACTACACGAGAACATCTACTCTGTTCCTTCCTGACAGGGAGTTTCCCTCAAACACCTATATTGACAGGGAGTTTCCCTCAATGGCAGGCTTGCTGCCCGCGTTAAAAAGTCCTATTCACCACAGTTCATAAATGGCAGGGAGTCTCCCTCAATTACCGTAACCTGTTGCCCGTATGACAACAGTACGCTACCGCTTGAAAGCAGCCTGGCTCCCTGTCGCCAGGGTTCTGTCTTTGGGGGCCCGAAAGGACGCCACCGTGTCAGTTTCGACGGGCGACACCCTGCCAAATAGGAACATAGTACAGACAGCCAAAAAATGGTCCCGCGGCGGTCTCTGTAACTACCCTGCGACGTCGCGGTCGTGGGTACCCGCGGATCGCACGCGAGGCTAGATCACGTCGCGGTATGTCCGGGCCTCGAGGCGCGGGAAACACCGCGCGCGATCCGCGGGTACTGGGGGTTGCAGACCGCGGGTTCTGATTGAGGGGATCCAGGATCCAGGGTATACTAGCTTTGAATAATCACTAATTGAGAACAATAACACGTTTTACATACAAGAAACAAACATATAAAAGTTTATTATTATTATTATTACGGAAACGTCAACAATCAGATCCAAAAAAAGCTCAATAACGAGGAACGAGCACTCAAAAAAACGAAATACAATGGAGAACTATTGAAACGTACGTAAACTCCTATTTTACTTTAACTATCATCATAACCGTCTAAATTATATTAGGAGGACACTGAATACACGGTGGCTAGTCGTATAGAGGGCTAGTCGTTCATGTCAAATAAAAGGCGCGGATATACTATATGGTACTCGGCATAAGTTATGAACATAGCAGTGACAAAATAATATAGCTAACGAAAAACGAGAGGTAAAAGCTGGGAAGTTATGCTTAGCTTAGATAATACTTAACAAAGCTCGGGAGCAAACGAGAAGGAATAGCGGATCACGACAAACCTGCACATGTATGATTCTAGTTAATTCTGGATTAGGAATTGGCTATAAGTAATCTAGTAAATCAATTATAATTGTAGACCGGAATACCGTCGAGGTTGAAAGTTTAGTGCTAGGGGAGTCGGTCGGGAATGCTTAGAAAATAAATGTTAACGAACGTTACGAATTCTAAGCAAATTAGCTATTCTTTCATTATTTTTGTTTATCTCATCGGCTAATCCATTACATTTATAATGCGAAATGAATATAATATTTCGCCCTAGGAATTAGCTTTTCGCTGAATCTTCTCCAACTTCGCTCCCGTACAGCTAACACCCGGAAGGGCGCCTGGAACGTTGCTCGCGGCAGTCACAGATGGTGATGCTCATGAACTTCGATTTGGTTCCAGGACTCAGGATTCCGATAGCGGAAGTCTTCATCCAGTTAATCCAGTGATACTGAAAGTGTTGTAATTATCGAAAAGAAGCATTGGTTGAAGTGTCCCTTATAGTACGGCTAATAATTTTAGATAAGTAAAGTGAGGAATAGTCATAAGGAAATACTCACAGCTGCTTCATTATTCCATTCCATCCACAGCGGTAAGTGGAGCGAATCTCGGCGTGAAGAAAGTGCATCCAGACGATTGAAGGGGAACATGCGACACAGCCAATTTGAACGTTCAAACGATCAGGGAAGAAAAAAACGACATGGCGTGGCACATATAGGAAAACCTGAAATAAACTGATCATGACCTATGGCTTAACGTTTATACCTTATGCAGAAAGCTACTAGCAAATTATGCGCAACACAACCAAAAAATGCAACACTGCGGTTGCCTAAATACATACCAGGATCCACATGCTGGGTTTGTCACCTCCAGCGTTCTGAAGCAAACATCGTACAGAGTTGTTCTCAACAAATCGTTGAACGTAGTCCATGTAGGATATATACTGAAATTAAGTTTGATATAGGATGCTAAATAAATGGATTGCAGAAGACTGGAATTTCGAAAACAATAACAGGGCTGTGTTCTGGCCGCTAGTGTTCAAAATATAAATGTATTACCTTAGGCTATATCGAACGAAGGCACTGGCCATATATTCCCCGTGTCGCGATTGTTCAAATCAATCGAGTGCCCTTGTCGGGTCCATTTTCTGAAACAACCAAGCCAAGTATTGCATTACTGTTTGCATGCTGTATGTAGCTAAAACATCAAAAGTAAATAATATGAACATACCTGCATTAATAAACGGGCAGCTTGGCAGACAGTCACTTCCAGCAGTCTCCCAATGCACAATACCAAGAACATCGATGGCCAAATATGTCCCTCCATTTCAGATTATCGGGCGAGGTTGAGGCACACAGTTTCCGGCTGAATAAGATATGCGCATTACAACAATACAAACAAGAACGAAACATGCACAATCGTGGTGATAAAAGCAAGTCCTACATTTTCCTCATTGTAGTAGACGCCCATCCTTCCCTGCTCCGGCATCGGCATAAGTGCCATCAGCTTGGATCCCGCACTCCTGTGAAGCCAATGCCATCTGTAAACAAGCAGCGATTAAGATAATCATATTAATACATGATACAAACACCTGCATAACTTAAAAGGTAACATGTGTAGAATGTGTGCAATTTTTCACAGTTCACAACGAACAACCCGATTCACCGAGTCAAATGTGGACGGCAATCAGCCAAACATGTACACAGAATCGATTAAAACACCTGCCTAAGTTGAATAAAGTATTCATATATAGAAAGAACAAAATATAACCCTGTCGTGGACTTAGAAAATTTTTCGAAGTTGAAACCGCACGCAGAACGTGCCTGCGTTGCGGTCCAAAACCCGCGAATCGCACGCGGGCCAAATGCAAGGTGCATGCGAGTGGACATTTGACCCGCGACTCGCGGGTTTCACCGCGTGCGGTCCGCAGAAACGGCCTGATCGCGGTGCGAGCCGCGCTCAGGGAACGAAGGTAGCCACAGGACCATTTTTTTCGAGTGTGCCACAGAGCACATTTGCCCGGATATTCGCGAGGCGGGCCACCCAACGCCCGCATATTGCCCATGTATCGTTTTGCCCAAAAGTTTCCACCCCTAGAAACTTCGGGCCACCTTTTGCCCGGGTGGCTACTTTTGGGCAGAAAATGCACCGTGGGTAATTCTCGGGCCACCCTGTGCCCGGGGTGGCAACTTTTGGGCAGAAAATACACCGTCGCGTTACGGTTGCGTAACGGCTCTATTTTTGACGATGAATGGAGAATTCCAAGTTCGGTTCCACTACTGTGTGATTCGTATGTGTTAGTTTTTGAAGTGATTGAATGCATTTTCTTGTTAATTCAATGACTATATGTTGTCGAAACAAAGCATGATTGTATGCGATACTCTTTTTGGTGAGAATTTATCCTGTTTTTAAATGCTTCGTTACTCAATCACTCTTTCCTGCTACGTGTGTGCATAGTTTGAATTACTTTGCTACTCTCTGCTCTTTCCACCTTTCTTTTCACGTATATTGACGCGTTTGTATGTCTCTGTCCAGCTTGAAATTTCACTATTAAATTGTGTTGTGTTTTGTCACTCTCTGTCCCTTTCCAGTTTTAATATTTGACACTATTATTCATTCACTTATTATTATTGGAAGTATTCATGCTCTCCCTCTTACTAGCTGAACTTGGTGAATCAGTTCGAACTCAACCGTTGATAAAGAACCTGCATTTTCAGCCTTTATATTTATAGTGTTCATGCCGTTTCTTCTTGCTATTTATGAGACTGGTCGTGCCTATGTATTCAGTTCGATATATAGCAGTTGACCGTGTTGTTATTTCCTGCTACGTTTATTTTCCACAGTTTTTAATGAACCATTTCAATCATTCCTTATTCCTTCTAAACTAAAAAGAAAACATTGCAGGTGCTAGCTATGAGATAAGTTATCTGTTAACTTGTTAGCGGAACCACGACCTTTGATCTTTGCGACCTCAATATGTAGATATCGTCCTCCCTTCGTTCATCACCAGCTGTTCTCCACGTCCACAATGGAAAGGAAACTAGAGGTGGGAGCTTGTTAGCTGTCATACCTGTTTTATTAAGATTCTTTCCATTATATGCCTCGTTTTCTGAGCTATATTCAGTCTTGTGTTCTAGTCTGTGAGCGATAAGCAATTATTTTAGTGCGCATGGACAGGACAATGTGCGCGGATAATGTAATCAGCACGACTGAATGATGTAATGAATTATGGTCCCCTAACGTCATATTGGTAATTCGTACTCACTGTGGTACGTTTATCTTGAAATGCACTACCGAGGTAGCCTAGGTAAAGGTAACCATTTGGAACCAACTGCATCACGCTGTACTTTATCTTCATACCTCCACAGTACTTACTTTTCTATTTTATTCTTCATTCCTTTATTGATTTTTTTCGTCAACCCATCAACCCAACTAATATATGTTGCAGATTTCGAAGTTGTATCAGAGACAACTAGACGACACGCATTGATTACGGGCTGAAGTCATAGGTAATGTTTTTTTACGTTCATTTTTGCCTGATATATATTCCTTTCCTTCCCTTCGGAATGAACAAAGGGCAGCACAATTTTGCCATTCATTTTTATCAAATCTGGCTATATAAAACCTGTAGAATAGTTGGAAATGTTCCCCTGTGTCTTTCTCTCTCCCCGCTTCTCCCTCTCTCTTTCCTAGTGGGGGTTTCCAATTCCAAGTTTGGTGAAAGTGAAAATTTACAGTATTTTGGAACTACACGATAATATTTTTTATGTTATATGGGCACGTTTTGTGCAGAAATGAAATACGGTATATTGTCTGTTATATACATTTTTTCTTCGTATTACGCTGCATTTGAAACATTTATGCGGTATTTGGTACACTATTTCAAATGGAATCCGTTATTCGACATATGTGCATTGTAGTTGTTTGGTCAAGTCCTTAATTATCTCGTGGGGTATCCACGAAAATACCATGTGCGGTATAGGAGTATTCGTACATAGCGCATTCGGGTTACTGTGGGCGGAGTATATCAAGGATGCTAGTATTTGAGCTTATGTTGTACTTAGTACTATTTGTAGAAATGCCCAATGTGTTGCAATTATTGTTGTTATCTTCGCTGGGATTTTTTGAGGTAATGTACGAATACTCACATAAATTTGCTCAAGATAATTAAAACCATGGCCATTCAATTGTTGCTTGTCAAACTGGCAGCATATTGATGAACACGACAGAATTGACAGAATCACACCACATTGACAGGATCACATCGAATTTTTGGGATAATTGGAAACCCCCATGACCTCTCTTTCTGTCTCTCTCTGGTACTTTGGTGACTGGCCCCTTGGCCCTTACTCTCCCTTACCGTACTTCTCAGAATTTCACGCGTGTGACAAAGTCATTTGCGATTTGGAAACCTATAATACGATTCATGATTCTGTATCCGACTAATTATAAGTACAAAGTGCCATGCAAATTTGCATGTGCCTTGTGTAGAGCAATTAGTTGCGTAAGCTACCGTATACCGTAGCGGAGCGGGCCATCCAACTAAGTGTTTCACGTGTATAATACAAGTGAGAGTGAGGCGAAGACGTCGGACTTCCGTTGACACCAAACGCCCTAACTTTGTTGGTTTGCTTTATTGACCTAACCCTCAAGCAATTTGTTTTACAATTGCAATAAACTAGTTTAATTGTGCATGTTTAGCTCTTGTGCTTCAAGGCTTCCGGGATGCTCTGTGACTCTGTGATGGCACTAGACATGAACAGACCAGGTGTGTGTATTATTTGTTATTGGTAAATATAGAGGAAAACCTTTTATTGAACGTAACATAACTAGCTGCACTTATTGTGATGACCTTACTGTTTCAGGTTTCATTTTTTTTTGCAACCGGACCTACGTCGTCAGTTGTCATCCCGCCTCCGTATCGAAACAATCGGACTACAGTTTCAACGAATCTCTTGTCTGGTACGTTACAGTCTTACTAACTATAACGCTGTTAGCTGACTGATAACGTTCAGCTACTAAGGTTGAAGGATGAATCATAGTTGACCTGACATTACTTCTTGTCTTAACTCATTTCTTTTCCAGTCTGTCCAGAAAATGACGGAATCTCCATTCACCCTTGTATGTGAATGTGTGGGGAGTGAATCGGAGGATATCAGTGCCGAAGGTTACAGTAAGTTCTGGTTAATGGTATTTCATTGTATTAATGTATTTTTATTATGAACCATTTCACTACCAACCATATCTTTTATTTTCTATACTGCTGGATCCGTAATTTATATCTGTCTTACTGTACTTTAAATATTACTGTGTTGTATTTTTTTCTGCTGGTGTACATTGAAAATTTTCCATGCTTGTCACCTACCCGGTTATACTAACATTGTACTTGTTCTGTCTTTACTGTTCACCTTTTTACTTTGCTCCGTCATTATCTTCAAACATCTTATAACTAGTAATCTTGCAACCTAGGTTTTTTTACTTCTGAGGTCGTCTTTGCCATCACACATGGAGCCCTCTCTAGGCTCACGAGTGTTCTGAATATGTTTCTCCCCGGGGGGGGGGGGGGGGGGAGTGCTCCCTGTGTGTTGGTGAATACGGCCTCAGAAGTCTCTAAGTAGATTCCCACCATTTTTACAATCTATTTAACTTTTCAATCTATCTATAGCAGCAAAAACTTGTGTTTTTTTCCATCTGAAGCCTCTAAGTAGATTCCCACCTCGTATGTGATGTCTATTGTGCATTGGGGGATAGCTTCTGGCCAATTCACGCTAAGGTAAGGCTAATTGAAAGACAAGCTAGAGCACTTAGCACTTCATGTAAGATGTAAGACGGCCAGAAACTAGCACTACCCTTTATTTGGAAAAAAATGATCACTTTCTACAAATTGCAAGCATCCGCGCTTTATAATTGTCTAAATCTTATCTCAATGCGAATTGGCAAAATACCACTATTTATATAATATCCTAACCAATGATTCTTTGTTATTACAGATGTCCAAGATAGGCAGTCTCCAGTGAGATGGCTTGTAGCTTGTTGCATAGTGTCATTCCCTTCGATTTAAGTCTAACAGTGTATAAATAGAAGGTTGTAGGCTGCAACTTATTTTTACCTTTGCCCTTTGTTTATTTTATTGTTGTTGTTAGAATTTTTTGAATAAAACGTTTGCTATTATAATTTTACATGTGCGCACTTTATCTGTTGCATTATGCACAGAATATTTTACCTATATTATTTCATGTTTATTTATTTGTGAAGAAAAAACGTATTTTGGTATAAAGGGTGGTTAGAAAATGGGCCACCAATTGCCCAGGTATTGCCCAAAAATACGATACCGGGCTATATCCGGGCAGCTGGTGGCCCAGGTATTGCCCGAAAATGCGGAGGGTGGGCAAAACTTGGGCCACCCTTTGCCCAGGTATCGCCCAAAAAATACGAAACGTGATTTTATCTGGGCAGCGGGTGGCCCGCTTATCGCCCAAAAGTAGCCCGCTGGGCAAATGGGTGCAACAGCTTAGGCTACTTTTGGGCGATTTCGTGCATTTTTTTGGGCACTTGTGCCTCTGTGGCATAAACCGTGCATTTTCGCCTCCTCTAGCTCAGGAGAACCTTATCGAGGTCGTTGCACCGGCTCCTATCGAGGGGGCAAGTGCTTGCAACCCAAGGGCGATAGAGCTTGTGCATCGACGGCGTCAGTTATGGCTGCGCGCCGACCCTGGTTTGAGGTAGGACGGAAGCCTCGATAGAGCCTTGGCATCGACCGCGTCAGTTTTGAACCCAACCTAATTCTCTGCACTCTAGTATATACACACACTATTTCCGAGCACTTCTCTGCCTCATCCCTCATAAATTGCACACTATTTCCTTGACTTTCCTGTCTGATCACTCTCAATATGCACACTATTTCCTTGCCTTCCAGTATCTAATCTCTCAAATAAAAATTTTATTACTTTTTATATGAATAAATAAGAATATCATACAAGGAAATAAACGCAAATAAAGAATAATAATAAGATAGACGGGGATGCAAAAGAATAATAATAAGATAGACGGGGATGCAACCTATACTTAGCCTATAAGGGATTTGCTAACATTACAAAATGACTACCCAAGGAACATAGACGATGGCAGAGCTGTCATATATTACATAAGATCTCATCGAAAGCTACCGCACTGTAAAAAATGGAGCAGAAATGTAATAAAAGGCTATTAAACAATTCACATGCAAAAATGTAAAACATATACTATATATTGTACGTAAAAACAGCTATAATACGAAAAGCTGATATGTCAACGCAAAAAATGCACTTATGGGAAACGGCATAAATATGAGTGTTTCAGAGCGAAATACCGGCCGGTTTTTTAAACGCATCGTGGGACACCAGCATTCTTATGCAGCTTATATGCAAAACGAGTAAAAAATCGAGATTCGAGCAACTTAGCATAAATATGTAAAAATTAGTTGTCACGATGCGTTTCAAAAACCGGCCGGTATTTTGCTTTAAAGCTACGTTATTAACTCAGTCTACACTCTCCTTATTAGAAAACAATTGAGTACATTGGGGCGGGATCGAAGGAGCAAATTCACGTACGAGTACATTTTTTGAGTGTTTAGTTAGTACGCCTACGCACAGAAGACAGAGTTAATAACGTGGCCGTATAAGACAAAGATCCACTTCGACAATTGCGCATTGTGACAATGATGGCCCCGGAACCAAGCCTTCTGCTACGTCTCCAGTTCCAGATGCGACAGAATCGATATTGTCTCCTCAGAATTCTTCAGAAAGCTGCAGTTGAGCGCGCCAGAAGTCCCAGATGCAGGCACATACCACGCTGATCGATGACGTGATGGGCAGACGGGCTGAAAACGCACTGTTCTATAGTTCTATTAAGGTACGAGGTACGAGGATACCTAAGAAAGTTTATGGCTATAAGCAATGGCTGAAACTTACAACTTCCTAGTTACAATAGTTGTTTTAGTTTAACGGTTCATATAGTCTAAAAATTAGCACCAGCACACGAGAATTAGCACATTAATAGTAAATCTATCTTGCTTAAAATGAGTTTTCCATCATCATCCGTACTATTTGAAATTGAGCCGTACTATTTTGAAGTAGATCCGCACTAGATTCAAAATCGCTGCGGGACCTTCACATTTCATACACATGGACTCTAACATGGACAAGTATTTGCCATTTTCGCAAGTGTGAATCGCATACATGGAGATGGAAACCCCATAATAGAATCCCTACCGCGGTCGCCATATTTTTACTTTGTTAGAGCGGAAACTTGACAACACAGACTTTGCACAAGTTGCAAGGTGTGCAACTTGTGCTCACAATCAGCATTGTGGTGGCTGTGGTGTCTGTATACATTTGCATAACACAATATAAAATCAACAGGCGCGCCTTACTTGAATCAATATAACAATGAGAATTGCCCTTGTCCAAAAGTTCAAAACAAATGTCCCAAAGCGATCCTAATCAGTAGCCACATACCTTTCCTATCCGACTGAGGCTTCTTTTCAGGACTCCTCTACTCTTTTTTCCAGACATCCGCTCTTTACCTTTTGGCTTCTGCTACGTTCTTGTGGTCTTCTGTCTCTGTCTCCACTCTCCTATGTCTCTGATCTTTCAACAACAGAAAGAAAGGAAACCCTGAACACAGTGTATTTATCAAAGGTCAAGCCACGTTTTCATCTTCAATAAGCGAAATATGGACTGCGAAGTTGAACAGCTTAACTACAAACACAAATTTACTAGAAACATGTAAATAAATCAACAACCATAATTGACTGATGGAGAACTGTCACCTTACCATCGAATCGTCTCGTTCAATTTCATCCAAATCAATCAGCACGAGAACCACTTCACAGTTCCAGCGCAGCGGGTTTCGTTTCCAAAATTGCTTTCCTGTCGTTTTTCTCCCTAGAGCTTCGACGCTCTTCAAACTTCCCAGTCCTTGTCGATGAACGCTGAAAAATTAAACCAGATAGTCCAGGAACAAACAATTACACATCCAATCACCTAAACACCAGTCACCCAACTAACCTTCTCGGTGATAGTCCACGAATAGAAACGGTTCGTTGATTTTCCCAACATCACCTCCTCGCATCTTAAAGTGAGGAGCATTCTTTACAGGAGTATACATATTTAAAAGCAACAGGAAAACATAGAATCGAAAGAAATACAATACAACCCAGAGTTTGTCTTAAAAAAAGAAGTTTTTCGTAACGGACGCTCCGCGTTCACACTGCGTTGCGGTGTTGAAGAAAGGCTTCGGTCGCGCCTTGTGCATCGACCTCGTCAAAAAATGCCTCGCCATCGACCGCGTCAGTAATTGACAAAAATGGAAAATTTTATGGGGTTTCCATGTATGCGATTCGCACTTGCGGAAATGACAAACCGCTGTCCATGTTAAAGTCATTTTACATGCATGTCAACTACCTACCGTAACCGATGCGAATCGCACGTTTGACATGGTCCTGCAGCGAAAGTGTATCAGATCCATACTATTTGAAATAGATCCGTCCTATTTTGAAATAGATCCATACTAGATCCAAAATCGCTGCGAGACCATGTCATTTACATCGACTTGAACATGGACAGCGGTTTGTCATTTTCGCGAGTGCGAATCGCAAACATGGAAACCCCATTATGAAAATTGTGGGGTTTGTCCGCCGCGACCCGTGCATCGACCTCGATGGACCGATTTTCGTGTTTTGCCGTGGCATCGACCTCGATGAGTTTCCCCTTAGAGTATTATCAATGGTGCATTTTCTAACTTTCAAAGGTGTATGCAAAATCGTACACGAGATGCACATTTGATACTTGGAAGCAAAATGCGCTGTTTTTGCCATACATCGAGACCCCATTAGTGCAATGCTTTTCAATTACTAATTCATTTCTATGATGTTACTATTTATAGATCTCTACTAATTTGTAACTTTTGTTGTGCTATATTTATATTTTGGCAGCGTGCCAACTGTTTTGGCAGCTGCTCAAATAAGCCCCGCCCATCCGCTTTTCCAGTTTCGACCTGTTCCCGCGCGCTTGTGCGCTTCCTTTCCTCCCTTCTTTCCGTGTTGCTAGTCTTCCCATTTCTTATGTTAGAAGTGAAGCGATTGGTATCTATTTGTTTGTTTCGTGCTAAGTGTTGCTTGTACTTCACCTTTAGTCCAGCAAAAATTGGCCGCATTTCTAAACTTTCATGGGAAAAACGCCTTTGTCGCATTTTATTTGTTCAGCAAAGTCTATTCCGGGTTTAGGGTGTGGCCTGAAGTACTACGCTACTTAGGAACATCAAGCTTGAAGAGGCTTCTAAGTTATTACTGGCGTTTCTTATGATTTTTCGTGATAGTTAATTGCAATTGTAGAAATGCCGGGTAACTTGTGCTTGCGTTGATGCTAATGCGCTTTGATGAAGAAGAATAAAGGATTTGATTTATGCCATTACCTCTCTTTCTGTCCTTTCTGTCTGCATTTTTTCGTTTCATGCTTCTTCTTCACGTTCATTTTGTTCTTTTTTGTCCTGGATTATCTCTCAATTTATAATTTGTTTTCAGACAATACAGTATGACACGAGTAAAGCAGCATCTGCCGAAGCAGGTTGGTTTTTGGAATTGTGTTTTATTTTTGTTTGTTCATTTTCCTCATTGGTTTTCTAATTTCCGATTCTTCACATTTCATTCATTCATGGGAAATAAAAACCCAGATTTCTCCCCGATCAAGTCCCTCAAAAAATCGGGGTTTTGGGAAATGATTGGGGTTTCTCGGAAAATAATCGGTGCGAAATCGGGGTTTTCGAAATAATCGGGGCGCAATCTTTTTTTTTAAATAAATAATCAGGACGAAATCGGGGCTTTCACCTTCCTGTGTCGCATCCTTTATTATTCAGGAAGTTTTCATCGTTGGTCTGTTTTAGCTTGCTCGCAAATCATACGCTGCCAACCGTGTTCCCGGTTGGCTGTCCCCAAGTAGTTCGACCCCGAAGAAGTCCGGCAAAAAAATGCTGCCGAGAGGCGCGTCACCTACAAAAAGAGGTATTTTTATTAATCACTGGTATTTTCTTCGATCTGGACTTTGCATTTGGGACCGTAATGACGAGTTTCATACGTCATGTCTTGTGCCTACAACAAAGGAGGAGGCTCACACTCACGAGATCTGAGTGTACGATTTCTGTATTTTTTCAGATTTTGGTGGTGTTCGAACCCAAAGCTTTTTGTTTTATTCCTTCTAACTAAAAGCGTTTGCACTTGTGCTTCATAAGACATGTTTACTGGAAGATAACACCATCATCTTTCGATAAAAAGGAAGGAGTTGTACACTTAAATCGTGAGCCTCTTCATTTAAGCTCAACTATTTTACTGTTTCCTTTCCTTCTTTTAACACCCTAGGCGGATCTTACATTCAGCTTTTCTTGTTGGTGGGGCGTATATAAGCTGTTATATTCGAGAAGCGAGCGTTGTTTATGATTGTTATTTTCGGCTTGATTCAAGGTGTTTAAATTCAGATGTCCTGAGAAAGAGTACGCTAGCCTCTACAAAGAACAGCGAAAAGCACAAGAAGGATGGCCACAGGAGATTCAGAGGTATTTATTTTTTATTTTTGAGTATTTTCTGGATAACCTTACCCATTTCCACCAAGGTAAGGTCCAAGTCGTCTAATTGTAAGTTGTAAGTTCCGGTCGTAAATTTGGAGATCGGAAATGGCCGCTTAAGCCGCGTTCGAGTTGGGAAAGTTGTGGAATTCCGGAATTCCACCGTTCGAGATGGGACACCGGAAAAGTAAATGTTTTTCCGCTATTTAACCCCAACCGTCGGGGTCAAGCGTCATTTTTGACTCCTGCAGCGGCTAACAATATAATCCCACAACGATTCCACTCCACTACGGTATTTTTGCTTTTCCACGCACGTTTTTCCGTCCAACTCGAACGGTGGAATTCCAGAGTTCCACCAACTTTTCCCCAACTCGAACGCGGCTTTAGTTGATGGTCCCTGGTCCGGATCGAGATGTAAAATAGAAATAATTTGTTTCACCCAATTTAAATAGCCCTGGACATGGTTAAAGCTAAAATCCGGGAATTTTGCTCGGTTCTTAATTTTACGCATCATATTTGTAATTTCTACCGCTTTCCAAATTACATTGCATTTTATGTGGTCCCATTCAGAAAGCTGGTTAATTGTGCAGAGTTTCTTCTTCGAGACAGAGTGAGACTAAATGGTGTTTATATAATTTAGTGGCTTGAATATACGAATAAGGAAGAAAAAAAGTGAATGTACTGTTAAATAAATTAACTGTGAGTCTAATGCAACATTAATTTAGTTGTTTTTTTATTTTTATTTTCAATTTTCCGTTATTTCAGTGAAAGCGCTCAAAGAAATTCGTCACCTCCAACGGACCGTCGACTTGCAGATCCCAAAAGCTGCCTTTTTCCGAGTGGTGCGTGAAATCGCACTGAAGGTGAGTAGTTTCAAATTTCGTTTACTTACGATTTATCATTTTTAATTTTTTACGGAACTCGTATGCAATAAAAAACATTATTATTTCTGTCATATATAGACGTAGACAACACGACTAGAGAAAATAAAGGCCAGTAAAATGAAATAGAAAGAAAATGCAAATGTCAGGAAATTTCATTGCAACAAATATCCCTATCTCTAACTTATTTATAGCTGAAGCCAGATGTTCGATTCCAATCGCTGGCTGTGACTGCACTGCAGGTATATTTTTTGTTTTGTTTTTATTCTTACTTTGGTATAGGCGGTGGAACTGCAGTCAGAATTCAGAAGCCGCGTCTGCCCTTCTACCTTCTACCCCTTTTGTTTCATCGAAATGTTTGATTCTTATTTTTTTAAAGCCGAGCGTAAGTCATATGTGTTATGTTTAAATGGAAAAGGTCTGATATGCCGAGGCAGATGTATATGCATTGTATTGTACTAATTATCCCCAGATGTTTTACGAGTGAAATTGTCACAATGTTTTCTTTATATTATTTAATATAAAATTCCCGAAAACCATTGACATGATACCAGAGGCCATATTCCCCACTCCGATTCCCTCGGGGAAATAGTCCCTGGGGACAGAAAATAACATGCTAATGCGAGAGACGCAGAGAAAAAGACGGGGTATTCCCCATGGGGAATTATAGTGGTGATTAGGACCTCAGGAAGATGTGCCGAATTGTGATTGTTTTTTTTCTTCAGGAGATGGCAGAGGCCTTTCTTACGGGACTCTTCGAGGACACCAATCTCTGTGCGATCCATGCTCGACGTGTGACCATCATGCCTAAGGACATGCAGTTGGTGAGGCGGCTCCGTAATGATGGTATTTAAATATTACTATTGATTTTTTTCTCATTATTTTTGGTTCAATCGTGAGCTTGATTTGACCGCATAGTAACTTTTATATGTGTGTACATATGGTGTATGTTCTAAGCGTATTTCGGAGGCCTATCACCTAGTGAGTAACTATCACAAACAAGCACATACAACATTGAACGCTTTTAGCTTATTGTTAGTATGTTTCTTATTTCCACGACATAATGTCGTTGAGAGCGTAGTTTAAATATACGATCATATTTGTATAGTATTTGTAGAGATCTCGAAATTGTATTCAACATCCAATCCAACTGCTTTCTTTTCATTATGCAATGCATTATACGAAAATTTCGAAGTATATTTTGTGTCTTCGATGTAAATAAGTAATTCTTTCCTGTGTAAGTTTTGTCTGCTGGTCTCATGTATATTCTTTTTATTCTATTTTCGTTTACTTTTACTTGCCTCTAAAGTAGAATTTTTTGTTTATGTTTAGTTCTGTGTAAGTACAAGCACCTAGTAATAAGTAAGTTTTACTCCTTCTATCCTGTTTGTGCGTGGGTTTCGTTTCGCTTATAATAAACAATTATTTGTATGTGTTTAACCGAGTGCCTGTTTTAATGATTCACTCCGTTTATGTTGTGATTTTTGCACAAAAGAGTCGAATCCAGTGTTTTTGATCAAACTGTGTTGATTAGTACAGGGGTGTGAAATTCTTGTCACACCGTTTTTTTTTTGCCAGAAAACTACTTGATTGTGAAATTCTGTCGTAAAGGTTTTTTCAAAAACACCGTGACAAGGACAAAAGTGTAAGTGTCCTGCTGTTTTCTACAGTATAAAACGTCGCGACACGATTTCATGGACATACCCTTCTTGATTTGTTCCAGAAATATTGTTGCAATGTATTTATGTATTATGCCAAAACAGCTTGAGTTCAGTTCAGAATTCTTGCCACGCTGTTTTTAGAAACAAAACATCTTTATTTCCAGTTCAGAAAACTTGTCACGCTGTTTTGAGAACCAACACAGAAATCTTGCCACGCTGTTTTGAGAACCACAACAGAAATCTTGCCACGCTCTTTTGCGAACCACAACATAAATTTTGCCGCGCTGTTTTGAGAACCACAACAGAAATCTCGCCACTTCTTTTGCGAACCACAACATAAATTTTGCCACGCTGTTTTGAGAACCACAACAGAAATCTTGCCACGCTCTTTTGCGAACCACAACAGAAATCTTGCCACGCTGTTTTACGAACCACAACAGAAATCTTGCCACGCTGTTTTGAGAACCACAACAGAAATCTTGCCACGCTGTTTTGAGAACCACAACATAAACCTTGCCACGCTCTTTTGCGAACCACAACAGAAATCTTGCCACTCTGTTTTGCGAACCAAAACAGAAATCTTGCCACGCTGTTTTGAGAACCACGACAGAAATCTTGCCACGCTGTTTTGCGAACGACAACAGAACTCTTGCCACGCTGTTTTGCGAACCACAACATAAATCTTGCCACGCTGTTTTGCGAACCACAACAGAAATCTCGCCACTCTATTTTGCGAACCATGACAGAAATCTTGCCACGCCGTTTTACGAACCACAACAGAAATCTTGCCACGCTGTTTTGCAAACCACAACAGAAATCTTGCCACGCTGTTTTGAGAACCACGACAGAAATCTTGCCACGCTGTTTTGCGAACGACAACAGAAATCTTGCCACGCTGTTTTGAGAACCACAACAGAAATCTTGCCACGCTGTTTTGAGAACCACAACAGAAATCTTGCCACGCTGTTTTGCGAACCACAACAGAAATCTTGCCACGCTGTTTTGCGAACCACAACAGAAATCTTGCCACGCTGTTTTGAGAACCACGACAGAAATCTTGCCACGCTGTTTTGCGAACGACAACAGAAATCTTGCCACGCTGTTTTGCGAACCACAACATAAATCTTGCCACGCTGTTTTGCGAACCACAACATAAATCTCGCCACTCTATTTTGCGAACCATGACAGAAATCTTGCCACGCCGTTTTACGAACCACAACAGAAACCTTGCCACGCTGTTTTGCAAACCACAACAGAAATCTTGCCACGCTGTTTTGAGAACCACGACAGAAATCTTGCCACGCTGTTTTGCGAACGACAACAGAAATCTTGCCACTCTGTTTTGCGAACGACAACAGAAATCTTGCCACGCTGTTTTGCGAACCACAACAGAAATCTTGCCACCCTGTTTTGAGAACCAAAACAGAAATCTTGCCACGCCGTTTTACGAACCACAACAGTGTAAAGACCACAGTTGCCAAGCAGACCAAGTTTCAAGATGAGGTTCTGAGGAACTACTTGCCGACGGCAAGTAGGTGACAACTGAGGACCAACGGCCTTTCAGCCAATTAATTAGCAAACAACAATTCAACACACGATACGACCAATTCAATCAATAACAAGACAATTGGTTCAAAGGTTTATTTGTTTGGTTGCAATACAACAAAATCACAGTAAGACACAAAGGAGAAGGTAAGGCAAGGTTGAGTCGAAGTGAGGCACTGATGTACACTATATAGATCAGCAAATCACTATCGATGGGTGCTACGGGCAGACACTTAACCGCAAATGACCGTGAGCAAATAAGAAGTTAGTAACTGACTAACCAAACAGGCAGAGCCCCTAAAACGTAAAAAACGAATCAAATCCTACGAATTTAGGAGAATAATTAGGATGAATTTAGAAGGTTCTGGAAGCTGGTACAGGATACACAGCTAAGAGGTTATGGCTACGGTATAAATGCTGGCAAATAGAATGAATGAGAGAACTAATTATGGAATTGTATATTGCGGTCGCGCGGTCGCGACAGAAATCTTGCCACGCTGTTTTGCGAACCACAACAGAAATCTTGCCACGCTGTTTTGAGAACCAAGACAGAAATCTTGCCACGCTGTTTTGCGAACGACAACAGAACATACAATCATCATATTCAGATGATTGTATTCAGACATACATTCAGATGATTGTATTCAGACATACAGTGTGATGATTGTATTCAGACATACAATCATCACACATAGACTTAAGCATGTAGAATCCAGGGTCCCATTTGCTCTCGAAGTCGGGGATCTTCATTTTTAGCTCCAATCCAAGGCGGTGTCTCTTAGCCGATGTGTCCCATAGAGTGAAGTAGACGGTAGAAGACGGCACAGAAGATAATACAGAGCAAAAGGTCCGTCCTAAGGCTAGGCAAGGGGAGCGCCTTAACTTTATTCCCGACGCCGTGGCATGTTTGCAAGATGGTAGCACTGGGCGGGATTCGAACCCAGGTCGTACGTCCTCCGTTAAACTTCTCGCCCGAAACAACAATCCGACGGATGTCACTGTGTCTGTTATTGTTCTCGCGTTGTCAAATTTTCCGCCTTACCTTACTTCGCTTTCTGCTGAATAAAGTATTCATACAACACTTTACAACGCAGCTAATCTCTGTTCATCACCGACACGCTGCTTGCCCCAAGAATGGCTTTCGACACCATTGCCGACCCACCACACTATGACTGAATATCCCAATGCCGACCCCATTTAAGTCACTGACACTATGATTTCCCCTACATATACAAATTGACACCGTGCTCTCGGCAATGATATGTAAAATCACCTGAACATGGACGGGCGCTTGACATTTTCACGTGATCGTGTTAGAGTAATCTAGAATCTAGTAACTTCGATTTTTATACTTACTACATAGTCTATTAACTGCGATTTCACATTGGTTATTTTTCAATTCCTTTTAGATTCGTTTTGGAAGGAAATTTGGTGTCGAGTGGATTTTGCGTCAGCTTTCTCAGCAGGTATGTTTTGCTGATGTGCAATTATGCGTTTCCCACTGTCACTGTCAAATTCTGAACTCTTATGTAAGAAAGAGAGAGATCTCAGCTGTTATTATTGTGTGTCCTAAAATTGCGCCTTTTTGTTTATTATTTTGATATTCAAATCGTGAATTCTAGGTCGAAGATGTGAAAACAATCCTACGGGCTGTTGTGGACAATGATGTTATTTGCTTTCTCCGAAATGAGGATACTCCCGAACGTTTTTATCATCTGTTTTCGTTTGCCCATCCTTTCAAACGTGGTTATTCTTATTCGTTCATTCCTTGCACTCACCTTCATTTTTCTGTGTTTTCTGTATTATTGTGCCTCGGAGTTTCTTTATTTTAATTGCTTTCGCATCCATTTCTAAGTTTATTCCTTGTTACACGGTTACTCGTCAGCTCATTCACCCTCTCTCAATCCCTTAGATAGTAGTTTCGTTTACAAGTTACACTCGTCCTTCTTACCTATTCACTGTTTGTTAGTAGTTAGTTTTGCCCGGCATAGCATACCTTCATTCACCTTCATTTTTGTTAGTGTTGACCGGTATAGCATACTATTGACTTTTATTATGTTTTTCTATGTCATAGAGGCAATAAACGTTTTTTATACATATTTTGATCACTGTCAGGTTGCGGTATTTATGTGTGAAATGTTTTTTTGACCCAGTGCTGACCCGACGAGCTAGTGTGCCGACCCGACGCTGTCCCCAAAGAATGATGTGCCGACGCGACGTTGACCCCAAAGAGTCGGTATGCCGACACGACGTTGACCCGCTTTAACTTTTACTGACACGGGGCGCGCACGAGGAGAATGACGCGTCGGCATTTTCTTATTTGGGGTCGGCACTTCGGGTCGGAGAGGAACATAGATTTAGGCAAACATCTAAAAAATCTGCAATGTAGCACCAAGTTAGCCAACGACTACAGTATTTGCAAGATGTGTGCTAGGACTGACTATTAAACGTACTAATTGGTTGCTATAATATATTTCTTGGAATTACTACGTTCTTGAGCGCCCGCACGCGCAACCACCTCCAGCCTCAAACGGCTCTGCGCGCGTTGTTTTCTGCGTAAAAGGAGGTGCGCGCACGGTTTTCCGCTAATTCCGAGACCGCTACATTCGTCACCGCCCCTCCACCCGCCGGCCACGCCCCTTTGCGCCCCTCCACCCGCCCGGCACGCCCCTTACCCGCGCCTCCGCCCGCCCACCTGCAACGCAACCGCTCCCGCAAGAGAAAAGATGTATGCTAGATCAACGGTGACAAGATACTAGTAAATCCCTATTGGTATACTAATAAAACTTGTTGAAATTTTTCGGATTTTGTGGTGAATTGCTCTGTTTTTCATGTTTTTTCTTTATATTTGTTGCTGTTGAAAGTAGCTATTTCTACTTTACTTGTTTCACTATTTTGTATGGCTCTTATGCTGTTCGCTCACATATTATATCCTGATGATCACGACCATTGATGCAGAATACGTTTTCCGCCTGTTTCAATATTTTTGTTTATTTACTGGCTATCATCTTTATGCAATTCCTTTCAGTATTGACGTCTTCTCGACTCGGCAAGCGGGAAGGATGCGTGAAAACCAGTTTGCTCGACCGGTGGGACAAGTCTCCGCTACCTGACGATTACCAGACAAGGTAGGCAATTTTTCCGTGTTATTGTTCACTCCTATATTACTTGTTTTTGCGAGTTGCAGGTGCGTGTAGTGAGAGTTCACGTTGTGGAGGTGCCCACTGTTTAGTGTTGCTTTTATTTATAATTTCCCCTACATTTCAGATGACTTCCCTGGCACGGCACCGCGATGATCCTCTGACGCAAAAAGGAGTGGAGCAAGAAGCAAATTAATTGTTATGGGACTCCACCCGGATAATTGTTTGATGTTGTTTTTACTGTGGAATAAACTTTTTACTTCTAATGTCTTGTCATTTGTGGTGTATTTTAATAATTGGTTACTGTAGTTGTGAAGGTACCGTAGGCGGGAGCGCAATTTTTAGCTAGCGAAATGAATTCTAAATATTGGATGTCTACCGTAGTTGCTACGCTATTTGTCCGATGGCCTCTCGTGACGCGTCCGCTCGCGACGCTACCCGCCCCTAGTCCCGCGCGGTACCCGCCCCTCGAGTCCCGTGAAGTCGCTAGGGGCGGGTAGCCGCGCGGGACTAGGGGCGGTGACGGTTCAGAGCGGGGAAAGGGTCCCGCGCGGAATACGCAGCGGAGTTCTCTGTATCGCGTCGCGGTCTTTCAATACTAGTATCGATCTAGCAAACGTACTAATTTGCTCACAGGCGCAGTGATATTCAGTTTTCATGTGGACCCTCCGAGTGCCATATGGCCGAGTGGTCTAAGGCGCTGGTTTCAGAGTAAATTCCTGAGTGAGTTTGCAGGTTCGTCCCACTTGGGTACATTTGTCTTGCGAAAGTTTGGGTGTTACATGTGATGCATTGTGGCAGTGCAAAATCGGCATCGGAGCTAGCGAGCGAAGCGAGACAGCTCTTTTGGTTCTTCATCTGGGGGGCACGTTTTTGTGTGTATATATATATCTTATTATATAAAGTTGGGAGCTTTGTTTGTTTGTTTGTGCGTTTGTTTGAGTGTACGTTTGGATGATGTGCGTTACGCTCAGGTTGTAGGATTGGTTCAGTAGTTCACGTTCCCGTGCACTGAGCCATCTCACTTCCCGAGCGCCCCTCTCACAAACGTCCAAAAAAGGCTGCATATGTGGAATATGTGTGGTGTATCGTTCGGGCGTTTCTGCGGCACAAAGGGTTCAAAGAACACTCACGGCACAAAACTCAAAGAACGACCAATTTTGAAAACTTGAAATCACGCTTTTTCGTCTAATGCTTTATTTACTCTTATTTTACAAAAATTTTCCATTGCCTTTCAACGTGAGATTATCCTCACCTTGAGCAACCTACGAGAATCCAGCCCTGAGCTACGCACTCGCAGACTGCATACACTCACTGCATATACTCACCAACGCCATTGCGGATGGCTCACACGAATGCCACACAAAAGTTGCATTATACTCCAAGGAAGCGGAGTATCGGCCGAGCGATAATGTTCAAAGGAACATCCACTTGCTGTGCAACGCCATTGTGGAGCGCTCACATGAGCACCACACAAAAGTTTGCATGTACACCAAGGGCGGAGAGTACATGCCGAGCGATAGAGTTCAAAGAACACCCACTGCAGGGCACCTCCACTGCGGAACGCCCAGTGAACGCTACAAAGGCTGCCATATACAGAATGCTTGCGGGGTATCGTTCGAGCGATTGTGCGGCAAGTAGGCCGAGATCCCTGTTCCATGCAATTCAAGAAGCATATTCGCAATTATAATAATTCCCTGTCAATGGCATCGATGTGTGCTCAACTTGATGTTCCCCGTGGCGCCGGTCCTTATTTAGGAGGAATATAGTCAACAGAAACTGTTATATCCCCGTGTTTGATATTGGTGTAGGTTTCAAAAGGAAAATAACAAAAGTGAAACCATTTCCTTCAGACAAATGTTTGCTTCTAACTTATATAGCCCAGCGAAACATTGCGACGTATCATCCAGGCACATTCCTTTTTTTAGGATTTGAAATTTTTTCGATATTGTAGAGTCCAGCAAGTTGCAGACAATTTAGGAGGAATATAGTCAACAGAAACTAAGTTCTAACCCGTGTTCAATATTGGTATGGGTTTCAAAAAGAAAAAGAAGGACTGGAGACTCTTTGGATAGAAATGTGTCCTCCTAACTTATATAGCCCAGAGAAACATTGCGGCGTATCAGCCACGCGATATTAAGCTGCTTTTAGGCTTTGGCAATTTTTTCGATGTCCTAGAGTAGAGCAAGTTGCAGACAATTTAGGAGAAATATAGTCAACAGAAACTAAGTTCTTTCCCCAGGAAACTATTCTTGCGAGAAAGAGTTGCCTCTACTTATAGATATAGCCCAGTGAAACATAGCGACCATCAGCGAATATTGGAAAGACGCCTCAGGCGGCGGTAGCCGACTGGTATATATATATGTGGACAAGGTTTTTGGCAGACCAACAGCTTGCCAGCAAAACAACAGGTGATTTGCTGCACGACAGCTTATGTAGGGTCTCTTCCTCTTGCGAGGTATTCTGCGGGCGCGCACTAATCTGATCGTTCTTTGTGTTCACGCAGAATTGTCATCTTGTGGGAGAGTTTTTGTGTAAATCAGAAGCTACCTTGAAAACGATGGCCATATCCATATATCTATTGTACTTAATTTGTACAATCATGTTTATACTATTAATAATACTAATACTAATGTTAATGATTACTTTTAAAATACAAAAAAACTACTTATTATGAGATCAAAATATTGTGTTATTATGTAACTGTAGATTAGGAGTATGATAGAACCGTACTGCTATTTGTAGGACCATACTACTAAACTTTTTTATTCTTCCGGTAAGGTGATTCTTGCAGGAATTACGGATCGAAAACCTAATCCAATGATCGAATGCCTCAAAAGAGTTTTATTCTCTTAAGTATTGTGATGAAAGACGGAATGTGAAAGCGTTTGGTAAAGCTAGATCCCTAGGGATGAACCAAATGAATAAATAATAAACAATTACAGACATTTGATTGATTTCCGGAAAACGGAATAATTGCCGAAACCTGAGAAGACCGTCGCTGGCCCGTCATCTATTGGTTTTCACCGAAAAAAATCGTTTGTTGACTGGTGGTTGATGACCGTTTGGTGACCAGTTGTGACTGCCGTGACCAGTAAGCGACGGTTTTCGATGCACCATGGTCACCAGATGGTCAGAAACGGTCACCAAATGGGCTAGACCATGAAAAAAAATAGTGAACGGTCACCAAATGGGTTCACCCACTTCCTATCCTATGTAAATATATTTTTTCGAGCTGTTGGCAATTGTCTCCTAATCGGTTTTCCAAGTATAAAAAAGGCGTGTGCGTGAATACTACCGTAATTTGTACTAAGCGTAAATGAGAAAAAAACTTGGCCAGGAAGGCACCTCATTTGTTTCTCTTTGTCAATTTGCCAAACGTTCGGATCTGGAGGCGAGGTCTAACACAGGAAATGGAAGATCCCAGTTTGGGACGGTTAACCTTTTTTATTTGGGCAGCTCTTTCGGTGACCACTTTGTAACAAGGTCGACACCGTCATCAAATGGTCACAATCCATACATCAATTTTTCTCGGTGAAAAGCATTGGGTAATGTACGAATTACAGTATGAAAGCAGTTTTCGGCTGCAGAATTGCAAATCTTTTTTTCACAGAACCTTTTTTAAATAATCAACGTGTTTATTATTCCACTATTAAAGACTAAGTTAACTTCAAAACGTGGGTGGTCTTTCCCAAATTATAAAGTATCTGGAAGCTGAGCATTGTGCTCCATTTACGCTACGCTGGGTCGGAAGTCGGAGCTGTGGTCCTGAGCAAAGTCTACTCATTGTTCAATGAATGATATTTAAGAAATAGCTGCAAAAAGAGACCAATTTTTATATCGTGAAAAAGAGTTTAAAGTTGGGTTTTGGTTCTTTTTTTATAAAGCGCAAAAAGTGAACAATTCTTTATGTATATAATGGCGTACTGTCGTCGTGCTAGACAAAATTCAGAAACAGCAAAACTAGACCGATTGATCCCTTTAAAAATCAATATGCTAAAAATTCAGCATTTTATAATTTTAAGAAATAGAACGTTAAAACAAGCAGAACCAAAAAAATGCGGACACCTGTCCTGTGTAGGTCACAGACAATCGTAGAAAATTTCAAACGCTTTCTAGTTGTACTTCAGCTTTGCTTTATGTTCTAATAATAATACTTTATTCCAATGATTGGCAGAGTATGCACACGAAACTCTATTGTGAACTTATGACTTCTTCTAATTACAAATAGTTACACTTTTGTGCAGGGTCTATTTACATTAGTTAAGCAAGTATTTGAACTGACGCCGCATTTTTTGGTTCTGCTTGTTTTAACGTTCTATTTCTTAAAATTATAAAATGCTGAATTTTTAGCATATTGATTTTTAAAGGGATCAATCGGTCTAGTTTTGCTGTTTCTGAATTTTGTCTAGCACGACGACAGTACGCCATTATATACATAAAGAATTGTTCACTTTTTGCGCTTTATAAAAAAAGAACCAAAACCCAACTTTAAACTCTTTTTCACGATATAAATTTATTTTGATTTCCAGTGAGCTAAGCGCGCGGACGCGCGCACTGCTTGTCCCCGGTGCACACCTGCGACACTGCACCGCGCGGTAAAACGTGCGCGCGTCCGGGCGCTTATGGGGTCTCGATGTATGGCAAAAACAGCGCATTTTGCTTCCAAGTATAAAATTGCATCTCGTGTACGATTTTGCATACACCTTTGAAAGTTAGAAAATGCACCATTGATAATACTAGAGGAGGCGAAAATGCACAGTTTATGCATGCTCCCCAAAAAATAGTCCTGTGGCGAACGCCGCGGGACCATTTTTTGGCGGTCTGTAGTTGTTCTCGTGTAGTGCCAATCTACGGTAATTAAAGCCATACTTGGAAGCAAAATCCGGCAATTTTTGCCATACATCGAGACCCCATTAGCGACCAGAGGTTTTCAAAAGATCAGCTGCACCTTATCTACTAAATGTGTGCTATTTCAGTTTAAAATAAAACAGAGAATAGTGCTGTACTATTTCTATACTAGACGCATTTTACGCTTATACTAAACACTTATTTCAAATCTTTTAGTGCAATGCTTTTCAATTACTAATTCATTTCTATGATGTTACTATTTATAGATCTCTACTAATTTGTAACTTTTGTTGTGCTATATTTATATTTTGGCAGTGCGCCAACTGATTTGGCAGCTGCTCAAATAAGCCCCGCCCATCCGCTTTTCCAGTTTCGACCTGTTCCCGCGGCCTTGTACTTTGCGCTTCCTTTCGTCCCTTCTTTCCTCGTGTTGCTAGTCTTCCCATTATTTATGTTAGAAGTGAAACGATTGGTATCTGTTTGTTTGATTCGTGCTAAATGTTGCTTATACTTCACGTTTAGCTCAGCAAAAAAAATTGGCCGCATTTCTAAACTTTCATGGGAAAAACGCCTTCGTCGCATTTTATTTGTTCAGCAAAGTCTATTCGGGGTGTGGTCTGAAGTGCTACCTAGGAACATCAAGCTTGAAGAGGCTGCTAAGTTAAATGCTTCTTCCTGGCTGGGAGGCGTTTCGCGTTTCTTATGATTTTTCGTGATAGTTTATTGCAATTGGAGAAATGCCGGGTAACTTGTGCTTGCGTTGATGCTAATGGCTTTGATGAAGAAGAATAAAGGATTTGATTTATGCCATTACCTCTCTTTCTGTCCTTTCTGTCTGCATTTTTTCGTTTCATGCTTCTTCACGTTCAACTTATTCTTTATTGTCCTGGTTATCTCTTAATTAATTTGTTTTCAGACAATACAATGACACGAGTAAAGCAGCATCTTCCAAAGCAGGTTGGTATTTGGAATTGTGTTTTATTTTTGTTTGTTCATTTTTCTCATTGGTTTTCTAATTTCCGATTCTTCACATTCCATTCATTCATGGGAAACCAAAACCCCCGATTTCGCCCGATTAAGTCCCTCGAAAAATCGGGGTTTCTCGGAAAATAATCGGGGTTTTTGAAAGAATCGGGGTGATATCGGGCCTTGTTCCCAATTTAGCCCCGATTATTTGTGATCGGAGCGAAATTGGGGCGTGATCGTGGGGGGTTTTCGAAATAATCGGGCGCAATCTTTTTTTTAAAATAAATAATCAGGACGAAATCGGGGCTTTCACCTTCCTGTGTCGCATCCTTTATTATTCAGGAAGTTTTCATCGTTGGTCTGTTTTAGCTTGCTCGCAAATCATACGCTGCCAACCGTGTTCCCGGTTGGCTGTCCCCAAGTAGTTCGACCCCGAAGAAGTCCGGCAAAAAAATGCTGCCGAGAGGCGCGTCACCTACAAAAAGAGGTATTTTTATTAATCACTGGTATTTTCTTCGATCTGGACTTTGCATTTGGGACCGTAATGACGAGTTTCATACGTCATGTCTTGTGCCTACAACAAAGGAGGAGGCTCACACTCACGAGATCTGAGTGTACGATTTCTTTATTTTTTCAGATTTTGGTGGTGTTCGAACCCAAAGCTTTTTGTTTTATTCCTTCTAACTAAAAGCGTTTGCACTTGTGCTTCATAAGACATGTTTACTGGAAGATAACACCATCATCTTTCGATAAAAAGGAAGGAGTTGTACACTTAAATCTCGTGAGCCTCTTCATTTAAGCTCAACTATTTTACTGTTTCCTTTCCTTCTTTTAACACCCTAGGCGGATCTGACATTCAGCTTTTCTTGTTGGTGGGGCGTATATAAGCTGTTATATTCGAGAAGCGAGCGTTGTTTATGATTGTTATTTTCGGCTTGATTCAAATTCAAGGTTTATAAATTCAGATGTCCTGAGAAAGAGTACGCTAGCCTCTACAAAGAACAGCGAAAAGCACAAGAAGGATGGCCACAGGAGATTCAGAGGTATTTGATTTTTGAGGTTTTTCTGGATGGCCTTACTGCCTTACCCATTTCATTTCCACCATGGTCTAAGTCGTCTAATTATAAGTTCGGGTCGTAAATTTGGAGATTGAAAATGGCCGATTAGTTGATGGTCCGGGTCGAGCCGTAAAATTTAATAATTCGTTTTCACCCAATTTAAATAGCCCTGGACATGTCAGAGCTAATCCGGGAATTTTGATCGGTTCTTAATTTTACGCACCATCTTATTATATAAAGGAGAAGAGTTTGTCACGGGTTTGTTTTTATGTGCACAACGAAATCCCTTCATAAAGAAAATTCTTCGATCGAAAGAGCATACAAAATCATTGCCGCTGGCGGGATGCGGGATTCGAACCCACAGCAGCCCACAATCTCTCGATTCACAGTCCAACGCTCTACCTGTTGAGCTATGCTAGCTTATGGGAGAGAATCTTATAGGAGATAGAAGAGCAATTGCAATAGCAAATTTGCAAATTTGCATGAAGTCCAGAACCATATTATACGTTCCCACATAAACGTAAATGAACATCTTTTTTACGTTTGAAGAAATTCCTTTTTTTTAAATTAGGGTAACAATCGGCCGAAGGCCGATTCCTCCAGTCGGAGAAGAGCCCGTAGGGCTCTTCGAACGGCTGGTATACCATATTTGTGATTTCTACCAAGATTACATTGCATTTTTCAAAATTACATTGCATTTATGTGGCCCCATCCCATTCAGAAAGCTGGAGAGTTTCTGCTTCGAGACAGAGTGGGAATAAATGGTGTTTATATAATTTAATGGCTTAATTGTACGAATAAGGAAGGAAAAAAGTGAACGTACAACGTACTGTTAAACAAATTAACTGTGAGTCTAATGCAACTTTAATTTAGTTATTTTTTTTATTATTTTTCTATTTTCCGTTATTTCAGTAAAAGCGCTCAAAGAAATTCGTCACCTCCAACGGACTGTGGATTTGCAGATCCCGAAAGCTGCCTTTTTCCGTGTGGTGCGTGAAATCGCATTGAAGGTGAGTAGTTTCAAATTTCAAATTTCATTTAGTTACGATTATACGATTTATCCTTTTTAATTTTGTTTTTACGAAACGCGCCACGCGCCTCCGATAAAAAACATAATTACTATCATATGTAGACAACACGACTAGAGAAAGTAAAGGCCAGTAAAATGAAATAGAAAGAAAATGCAAATGTCAGGAAATTTCATTGCAGCAAATGTCCCTATCTCTAATTTATTTATAGCTGAAGCCAGATGTTCGATTCCAATCGCTGGCTGTGACTGCGCTTCAGGTATATTTTTTGTTTTGTTTTTATTCTTACTTTGGTATAGGCGGTGGAACTGCAGTCAGAATTCAGAAGCCGCTTCCTGCCCTTCTACCCTTTCATCGAAATGTTTGATTCTTATTTTTAAACCCGGGCGTAAGTCATATGTGTTATGTTTAAATGGAAAAGGTCTGATATGCCGAGGCAGATGTATATGCATTGTATTGTTTTAATTATCCCCAGATGTTTTACGAGTGAAATTGTCACAATGTTTTCTTTATATTATATAATAAAATTCCCGAAAACCATTGACATGATACCAGAGGCCATATTCCCCACTCCGATTCCCTCGGGGAAATAGTCCCTGGGGACAGAAAATAACATGCTAATGCGAGAGACGCAGAGAAAAAGACGGGGAATTCCCCATGGGGAATTATAGTGGTGATTAGGGCCTCAGGAAGATGTGCCGAATTGTGATTGTGATTTTTCTTCAGGAGATGGCAGAGGCCTTTCTTACGGGACTCTTCGAGGACACCAATCTATGTGCGATCCATGCTCGACGTGTGACCATCATGCCTAAGGACATGCAACTGGTGAGGCGGCTCCGTAATGATGGTATTTAAATATTACTATTGATTTTTTTTCTCATTATTTTTGGTTCAATCGTGAGCTTGATTTGACCGCATAGTAACTTTTAAATGTGTGTACATATGGTGTATGTTCTAAGCGTATTTCGGAGGCCTATCACCTAGTGAGTAACTATCACAAACAAGCACATACAACATTGAACGCTTTTAGCTTATTGTTAGTATGTTTCTTATTTCCACGACATAATGTCGTTGAGAGCGTAGTTTAAATATACGATCATATTTGTATAGTATTTGTAGAGATCTCGAAATTGTATTCAACATCCAATCCAACTGCTTTCTTTTCATTATGCAATGCATTATACGAAAATTTCGAAGTATATTTTGTGTCTTCGATGTAAATAAGTAATTCTTTCCTGTGTTTACTTGTGCTTGCCTCTAAAGTAGAATTTTTTGTTTATGTTTAGTCTGTGTAAGTACAAGCACCTACTAATAAGTAAGTTTTACTCCTTCTATCCTGTTCGTGCGTTTGTTTCGTTTCGCTTATAATAAACAATTATTTGTATGTGTTTAACCGAGTGCCTGTTTTAATGATTCACTCCGTTTATGTGGTGATTTTTGCACAAAAGAGCCGAATCCAATGTTTTTGATCAAACTGTGTTGATTAGTACAGGGGTGTGAAATTCTTGTCACACCGTTTTTTTTTGCCAGAAAACTATTTGATTGTGAAATTCTGTCGTAAAGGTTTTTTCAAAAACACCGTGACAAGGACAAAAGTGTTCCGCTGTTTTCTACAGTATAAAACGTCGTGACACGATTTCATGGACATACCCTTCTTGATTTGTTCCAGAAATATTGTTGCAATGTATTTATGTATTATGCCAAAACAGCTCGAGTTCAGTTCAGAATTCTTGCCACGCTGTTTTGAGAACCAAAACATCTTTATTTCCAGTTCAGAAATCTTGCCACGTGTAATGAGAACCACAACAGAAAACTTGCCACACTGTTTTGAGAACCACAACAGAAATCTCGCCACTTCTTTTGCGAACCACAACAGAAATTTGCCACGCTGTTTTGAGAACCACAACAGAAATCTTGCCACGCTCTTTTGCGAACCACAACAGAAATCTTGCCACGCTGTTTTACGAACCACAACAGAAATCTTGCCACGCTGTTTTGAGAACCACAACAGAAATCTTGCCACGCTGTTTTGAGAACCACAACAGAAATCTTGCCACGCTCTTTTGCGGAACCACAACAGAAATCTTGCCACTCTGTTTTGCGAACCAAAACAGAAATCTTGCCACTCTGTTTTGCGAACCAAGACAGAAATCTTGCCACGCTGTTTTGCGAACCACAACATAAATCTTGCCACGCTGTTTTGCGAACCACAACAGAAATCTCGCCACTCTATTTTGCGAACCATGACAGAAATCTTGCCACGCCGTTTTACGAAACACAACAGAAATCTTGCCACGCTGTTTTGCGAACCACAACAGAAATCTTGCCACGCTGTTTTGCGAACCACAACAGAAATCTTGCCACGCTGTTTTGAGAACCACGACAGAAATCTTGCCACGCTGTTTTGAGAACCACGACAGAAATCTTGCCACGCTGTTTTGAGAACCAAAACAGAAATCTTGCCACGCCGTTTTACGAACCACAACAGAAATCTTGCCACGCTGTTTTGCGAACCACAACAGAAATCTTGCCACTCTGTTTTGCGAACCAAAACAGAAATCTTGCCACTCTGTTTTGCGAACCAAGACAGAAATCTTGCCACGCTGTTTTGCGAACCACAACATAAATCTTGCCACGCTGTTTTGCGAACCACAACAGAAATCTCGCCACTCTATTTTGCGAACCATGACAGAAATCTTGCCACGCCGTTTTACGAAACAACAGAAATCTTGCCACGCTGTTTTGCGAACCACAACAGAAATCTTGCCACACTGTTTTGCGAACCACAACAGAAATCTTGCCACGCTGTTTTGAGAACCACGACAGAAATCTTGCCACGCTGTTTTGAGAACCACGACAGAAATCTTGCCACGCTGTTTTGAGAACCAAAACAGAAATCTTGCCACGCCGTTTTACGAACCACAACAGAAATCTTGCCACGCTGTTTTGCGAACCACAACAGAAATCTTGCCACGCCGTTTTACGAACCACAACAGAAATCTTGCCACGCTGTTTTGCAAACCACAACAGAAATCTTGCCACGCTGTTTTGAGAACCACGACAGAAATCTTGCCACGCTGTTTTGCGAACGACAACAGAAATCTTGCCACGCTGTTTTGAGAACCACAACAGAAATCTTGCCACGCTGTTTTGAGAACCACAACAGAAATCTTGCCACGCTGTTTTGAGAACCACAACAGAAATCTTGCCACGCCGTTTTACGAACCACAACAGAAATCTTGCCACGCTGTTTTGCAAACCACAACAGAAATCTTGCCACGCTGTTTTGAGAAACCACGACAGAAAAGAAATCTTGCCACGCTGTTTTGCGAACGACAACAGAAATCTTGCCACGCTGTTTTGAGAACCACAACAGAAATCTTGCCACGCTGTTTTGAGAACCACAACAGAAATCTTGCCACGCTGTTTTGAGAACCACAACAGAAATCTTGCCACGCTGTTTTGCGAACCACAACAGAAATCTCGCCACTCTATTTTGCGAACCATGACAGAAATCTTGCCACGCCGTTTTACGAAACACAACAGAAATCTTGCCACGCTGTTTTGCGAATCTTGCCACGCTGTTTTGCGAACCACAACAGAAATCTTGCCACGCTGTTTTGAGAACCACGACAGAAATCTTGCCACGCTGTTTTGAGAACCACGACAGAAATCTTGCCACGCTGTTTTGAGAACCAAAACAGAAATCTTGCCACGCCGTTTTACGAACCACAACAGAAATCTTGCCACGCTGTTTTGCGAACCACAACAGAAATCTTGCCACTCTGTTTTGCGAACCGAAACAGAAATCTTGCCACTCTGTTTTGCGAACCAAGACAGAAATCTTGCCACGCTGTTTTGCGAACCACAACATAAATCTTGCCACGCTGTTTTGCGAACCACAACAGAAATCTCGCCACGCTGTTTTGCAAACCACAACAGAAATCTTGCCACGCTGTTTTGAGAACCACGACAGAAATCTTGCCACGCTGTTTTGCGAACGACAACAGAAATCTTGCCACGCTGTTTTGAGAACCACAACAGAAATCTTGCCACGCCGTTTTACGAACCACAACAGAAATCTTGCCACGCTGTTTTGCAAACCACAACAGAAATCTTGCCACGCTGTTTTGCGAACGACAACAGAAATCTTGCCACGCTGTTTTGAGAACCACAACAGAAATCTTGCCACGCCGTTTTACGAACCACAACAGAAATCTTGCCACGCTGTTTTGCAAACCACAACAGAAATCTTCCCACGCCGTTTTACGCGAACCACAACAGAAATCTTGCCACGCTGTTTGCGAACCACAACAGAAATCTGCCACGCTGTTTTCAACAACAAAATCTGAAAACCACAAACAGAAATCTTGCCACGCTGTTTGTTTTAGAACCACGACAGAAATCTTGCCACGCTGTTTTGCGAACGACAACAGAAAATCTTGCCACGACACGCTGTTTTGAGAACCACAACAGAAATCTTGCCACGCTGTTTTTGAGAACCACAACAGGAAATCTTGCCACGCTGTTTTGAGAACCACAACAGAAATCTTGCCACGCTGTTTTACGAACCCACAACCAGAAATCTTGCCACGCTGTTTTGCAAACCACAACAGAAATCTTGCCACGCTGTTTTGAGAACCACGACAGAAATCTTGCCACGCTGTTTTGCGAACGACAACAGAATCTTGCCACGCTGTTTTGAAGAACCACAACTTGCACGCTGTTTTGACCATGCCACGCTGTTTTGAGAACCACAACAGCTTGCCAATTGCCACCACAACAGAAATCTGCCACGCTGTTTTGAACAACAGAAACACACCGTTTTACGAACAGAAATCTTGCCACGCTGTTTTGAGAACCACAACAGAAAATTGCCACGCGTTTGCCAACCACGAACAGAAATCTTGCCACGCTGTTTTGAGAACCACAACAGAAATCTTGCCACGCTGTCTTGCTGTTTTGAGAACCACAACAGAAATCTTGCCACGCTGTTTTGCCACGCTGTTTTGAGAACCACAACAGAAATCTTGCCACACCGTTTTACGAACCACAACAGTGTAAAGACCACAGTTGCCAAGCAGACCAAGTTTCAAGATGAGGTTCTGAGGAACTACTTGCCGACGGCAAGTAGGTGACAACTGAGGACCAACGGCCTTTCAGCCAATTAATTAGCAAACAACAATTCAACACACGATACGACCAATTCAATCAATAACAAGACAATTGGTTCAAAGGTTTATTTGTTTGGTTGCAATACAACAAAATCACAGTAAGACACAAAGGAGAAGGTAAGGCAAGGTTGAGCCGAAGTGAGACACTGATCTACACTATATAGATCAGCAAATCACTATCGATGGGGGCTACGGGCAGACACTTAACAGCAAATGACCGTGAGCAAATAAGAAGTTAGTAACTGACTAACCAAACTGGCAGAGCCCCTAAAACGTAAAAAACGAATCAAATCCTACGAATTTAGGAGAATAATTAGGATGAATTTAGAAGGTTCTGGAAGCTGGTACAGGATACACAGCTAAGAGGTTATGGCTACGGTATAAATGCTGGCAGATAGAATGAATGAGAGAACTAATTATGGAATTGTATACTGCGGTCGCGCGGTCGCGACAAACAGAAATCTTGCCACACTGTTTTGCGAACCACAACAGAAATCTTGCCACGCTGTTTTGAGAACCACGACAGAAATCTTGCCACGCTGTTTTGCGAACGACAACAGAACATACAATCATCATATTCAGATGATTGTATTCAGACATACATTGCATTCAGATGATTGTATTCAGACATACAGTGTGATGATTGTATTCAGACATACAATCATCACACATAGACTTAAGCATGTAGAATCCAGGGTCCCGTTTGCTCTCGAAGTCGGGGATCTTCATTTTTAGCTCCAATCCAAGGCGGTGTCTCTTAGCCGATGTGTCCCATAGAGTGAAGTAGACGGTAGAAGACGGTAGAAGACGGCACAGAAGATAATACAGAGCGAAAGGTCCGTCCTAAGGCTAGGCAAGGGGAGCGCCTTAACTTTATTCCCGACGCCGTGGCATGTTTGCAAGATGTAGCACTGGGCGGGATTCGAACCCGGGTCGTACGTCCTCCGTTAAACTTCTCGCCCGAAACAACAATCCGACGGATGTCACTGTGTCTTTTATTGTTCTCGCGTTGTCAAATTTTCCGCCTTACTTCGCTTTCTGCTTCTTGAATAAAGTATTCATACAACACTTTACAAAGCAGCTAATTTAGGCGAACATCTGAAAAAAAATGTGCATTGTAGTACCAAGTTAGCCAACGACTACAGAATTTGCAAGATGTGTGCTAGACTGACTATTTCAACGTACTAATTGGTTATTACAATCTGTTTCTTGGAATGTTTCCAAGAGATCAGTTGCACCTTATCTACTAAATGTGTGCTATTTCAGTTTAAAATCAAAAGTGCTGTACTAGTTGTATACTAGACGCATTTAACGCTTATACTAAACACTTAATTCAAATCTTTTAGGGGTCTCGATGTATGGCAAATTTGCAGATTTTGGTTCCAAGTATGGCTTTAATTACCGTAGATTGGCACTACACGAGAACATCTACTCTGTTCCTTCCTGACAGGGAGTTTCCCTCAAACACTATATTGACAGGGTTTCCCTCAAACATTCATTCATAAATGGCAGGGAGTCTCCCTCAATTACCATAACCTGTTGCCCGTATGACAACAGTACGCTACCGCTTGAAAGCAGCCTGGCTCCCTGTCGCCAGGGTTCTGTCTTTGGGGGCCCGAAAGGACGCCACCGTGTCAGTTTCGACGGGCGACACCCTGCCAAATAGGAACATAGTACAGACCGCCAAAAAATGGTCCCGCGGCGGTCTCTGTAACTACCCTGCGACGTCGCGGTCGTGGGTACCCGCGGATCGCACGCGAGGCTAGATCACGTCGCGGTATGTCCGGGCCTCGAGGCGCGGGAAACACCGCGCGCGATCCGCGGGTACTGGGGGTTGCAGACCGCGGGTTCTGATTGAGGGGATCCAGGATCCAGGGTATACTAGCTTTGAATAATCACTAATTGAGAACAATAACACGTTTTACATACAAGAAACAAACATATAAAAGTTTATTATTATTATTATTACGGAAACGTCAACAATCAGATCCAAAAAAAGCTCAATAACGAGGAACATAGCACTAAAAAAACGAAATACAATGGAGAAAACTATTGAAACGTACGTAAACTCCTATTTTACTTTAACTATCATCATAACCGTCTAAATTATATTAGGAGGACACTGAATACACGGTGGCTAGTCGTATAGAGGGCTAGTCGTTCATGTCAAATAAAAGGCGCGGATATACTATATGGTACTCGGCATAAGTTATGAACATAGCAGTGACAAAATAATATAGCTAACGAAAAACGAGAGGTAAAAGCTGGGAAGTTATGCTTAGCTTAGATAATACTTAACAAAGCTCGGGAGCAAACGAGAAGGAATAGCGGATCACGACAAACCTGCACATGTATGATTCTAGTTAATTCTGGATTAGGAATTGGCTATAAGTAATCTAGTAAATCAATTATAATTGTAGACCGGAATACGTCGAGGTTGAAAGTTTAGTGAGGGGAGTCGGTCGGGAATGCTTAGAAAATAAATGTTAACGAACGTTACGAATTCTAAGCAAATTAGCTATTCTTTCAATTTTTGTTTCTCATCGGCTAATCCATTAAATTCATAATGCGAAATGAATATAATATTTCGCCCTAGGAATTAGCTTTTCGCTGAATCTTCTCCAACTTCGCTCCCGTACAGCTAACACCCGGAAGGGCGCCTGGAACGTTGCTCGCGGCAGTCACAGATGGTGATGCTCATGAACTTCGATTTGGTTCCAGGACTCAGGATTCCGATAGCGGAAGTCTTCATCCAGTTAATCCAGTGATACTGAAAGTGTTGTAATTATCGAAAAGAAGCATTGGTTGAAGTGTCCCTTATAGTACGGCTAATAATTTTAGATAAGTAAAGTGAGGAATAGTCATAAGGAAATACTCACAGCTGCTTCATTATTCCATTCCATCCACAGCGGTAAGTGGAGCGAATCTCGGCGTGAAGAAAGTGCATCCAGACGATTGAAGGGGAACATGCGACACAGCCAACTTGAACGTTCAAACGATCAGGGAAGAAAAAACGACATGGCGTGGCACATATAGGAAAACCTGAAATAAACTGATCATGACCTATGGCTTAACGTTTATACCTTATGCAGAAAGCTACTAGAAAAGTATGCGCAACACAACCAAAAAATGCAACACTGCGTTGCCTAAATACATACCAGGATCCACATGCTGGGTTTGTCACCTCCAGCGTTCTGCGTACAGAGTTGTTCTCAACAAATCGTTGAACGTAGTCCATGTAGGATATATACTGAAATTAAGTTTGATATAGGATGCTAAATAAATGGATTGCAGAAGACTGGAATTTCGAAAACAATAACAGGGCTGTGTTCTGGCCGCTAGTGTTCAAAATATAAATGTATTAACTTAGGCTATATCGAACGAAGGCACTGGCCATATATTCCCCGTGTCGCGATTGTTCAAATCAATCGAGTGCCCTTGTCGGGTCCATTTTCTGCAACAACCAAGCCAAGTATTGCATTACTGTTTGCATGCTGTATGTAGCTAAAACATCAAAAGTAAATAATATGAACATACCTGCATTAATAAACGGGCAGCTTGGCAGACAGTCACTTCCAGCAGTCTCCCAATGCACAATACCAAGAACATCGATGGCCAAATATGTCCCTCCATTTCAGATTATCGGGCGAGGTTGAGGCACACAGTTTCCGGCTGAATAAGATATGCGCATTACAACAATACAAACAAGAACGAAACATGCACAATCGTGGTGATAAAAGCAAGTCCTACATTTTCCTCATTGTAGTAGACGCCCATCCTTCCCTGCTCCGGCATCGGCATAAGTGCCATCAGCTTGGATCCCGCACTCCTGTGAAGCCAATGCCATCTGTAAACAAGCAGCGATTAAGATAATCATATTAATACATGATACAAACACCTGCATAACTTAAAAGGTAACATGTGTAGAATGTGTGCAATTTTTCACAGTTCACAACGAACAACCCGATTCACCGAGTCAAATGTGGACGGCAATCAGCCAAACATGTACACAGAATCGATTAAAACACCTGCCTAAGTTGAATAAAGTATTCATATATAGAAAGAACAAAATATAACCCTGTCGTGGACTTAGAAAATTTTTCGAAGTTGAAACCGCACGCAGAACGTGCCTGCGTTGCGGTCCAAAACCCGCGAATCGCACGCGGGCCAAATGCAAGGTGCATGCGAGTGGACATTTGACCCGCGACTCGCGGGTTTCACCGCGTGCGGTCCGCAGAAACGGCCTGATCGCGGTGCGAGCCGCGCTCAGGGAACGAAGGTAGCCACAGGACCATTTTTTTTCGAGTGTGCATAAACCGTGCATTTTCGCCTCCTCTAGCTCAGGAGAACCTTATCGAGGTCGTTGCACCGGCTCCTATCGAGGGGGCAAGTGCTTGCAACCCAAGGGCGATAGAGCTTGTGCATCGACGGCGTCAGTTATGGCTGCGCGCCGACCCTGGTTTGAGGTAGGACGGAAGCCTCGATAGAGCCTTGGCATCGACCGCGTCAGTTTTGAACCCAACCTAATTCTCTGCACTCTAGTATATACACACACTATTTCCGAGCACTTCTCTGCCTCATCCCTCATAAATTGCACACTATTTCCTTGACTTTCCTGTCTGATCACTCTCAATATGCACACTATTTCCTTGCCTTCCAGTATCTAATCTCTCAAATAAAAATTTTATTACTTTTTATATGAATAAATAAGAATATCATACAAGGAAATAAACGCAAATAAAGAATAATAATAAGATAGACGGGGATGCAAAGAATAATAATAGATAACCCTATACTTAGCCTATAAGGGATTTGCTAACATTACAAAATGACTACCCAAGGAACATAGACGATGGCAGAGCTGTCATATATTACATAAGATCTCATCGAAAGCTACCGCACTGTAAAAAAATGGAGCAGAAATGTAATAAAAGGCTATTAAACAATTCACATGCAAAAATGTAAAACATATACTATATATTGTACGTAAAAACAGCTATAATACGAAAAGCTGATATGTCAATACGCAAAAAAAAATGCACTTATGGGAAACGGCATAAATATGAGTGTTCAGAGCGAAATACCGGCCGGTTTTTAAAAACGCATCGTGGACACCAGCATTCTTATGCAGCTTAGCAAATATGCAAACGAGTAAAAAATCGAGATTCGAGCAACTTAGCATAAATATGTAAGAAGATAGATTGCTCACGATGAATTTCAAAAACCGGCCGGTATTTTGCTTTAAAGCTACGTTATTAACTCAGTCTACACTCTCCTTATTAGAAAACAATTGAGTACATTGGGGCGGGATCGAAGGAGCAAATTCACGTACGAGTACATTTTTGAGTGTTTAGTTAGTACGCCTACGCACAGAAGACAGAGTTAATAACGTGGCCGTATAAGACAAAGATCCACTTCGACAATTGCGCATTGTGACAATGATGGCCCCGGAACCAAGCCTTCTGCTACGTCTCCAGTTCCAGATGCGACAGAATCGATATTGTCTCCTCAGAATTCTTCAGAAAGCTGCAGTTGAGCGCGCCAGAAGTCCCAGATGCAGGCACATACCACGCTGATCGATGACGTGATGGGCAGACGGGCTGAAAACGCACTGTTCTATAGTTCTATTAAGGTACGAGGTACGAGGATACCTAAGAAAGTTTATGGCTATAAGCAATGGCTGAAACTTACAACTTCCTAGTTACAATAGTTGTTTTAGTTTAACGGTTCATATAGTCTAAAAATTAGCACCAGCACACGAGAATTAGCACATTAATAGTAAATCTATCTTGCTTAAAATGAGTTTTCCATCATCATCCGTACAATTTGAAATTGAGCCGTACGATTTTGAAGTAGATCCGCACTAGATTCAAAATCGCTGCAGGACCTTCACATTTCATACACATGGACTCTAACATGGACAAGTATTTGCCATTTTCGCAAGTGTGAATCGCATACATGGAGATGGAAACCCCATAATAGAATCCCTACCGCGGTCGCCATATTTCTACTTTGTTAGAGCAGAAACTTGAACACACAGACTTCGCACAAGTTGCAAGGTGTGCAACTTGTGCTCACAATCAGCTCTGTTGTATGCATTGTGGTGGCTGTGGTGTCTGTATACATTTGCATAACACAATATAAAATCAACAGGCGCGCCTTACTTGAATCAAAATAACAATGAGAATTGCCCTTGTCCAAAAGTTCAAAACAAAATGTCCCAAAGCGATCCTAATCAGTAGCCACATACCTTTCCTATCCGACTGAGGCTTCTTTTCAGGACTCCTCTACTCTTTTTTCCAGACATCCGCTCTTTACCTTTTGGCTTCTGCTACGTTCTTGTGGTCTTCTGTCTCTGTCTCCACTCTCCTATGTCTCTGATCTTTCAACAACAGAAAGAAAGGAAACCCTGAACACAGTGTATTTATCAAAGGTCAAGCCACGTTTTCATCTTCAATAAGCGAAATATGGACTGCGAAGTTGAACAGCTTAACTACAAACACAAATTTACTAGAAACATGTAAATAAATCAACAACCATAATTGACTGATGGAGAACTGTCACCTTACCATCGAATCGTCTCGTTCAATTTCATCCAAATCAATCAGCACGAGAACCACTTCACAGTTCCAGCGCAGCGGGTTTCGTTTCCAAAATTGCTTTCCTGTCGTTTTTCTCCCTAGAGCTTCGACGCTCTTCAAACTTCCCAGTCCTTGTCGATGAACGCTGAAAAATTAAACCAGATAGTCCAGGAACAAACAATTACACATCCAATCACCTAAACACCAGTCACCCAACTAACCTTCTCGGTGATAGTCCACGAATAGAAACGGTTCGTTGATTTTCCCAACATCACCTCCTCGCATCTTAAAGTGAGGAGCATTCTTTACAGGAGTATACATATTTAAAAGCAACAGGAAAACATAGAATCGAAAGAAATACAATACAACCCAGAGTTTGTCTTAAAAAAAGAAGTTTTTCGTAACGGACGCTCCGCGTTCACACTGCGTTGCGGTGTTGAAGAAAGGCTTCGGTCGCGCCTTGTGCATCGACCTCGTCAAAAAATGCCTCGCCATCGACCGCGTCAGTAATTGACAAAAATGGAAAATTTTATGAAAATTGTGGGGTTTGTCCGCGACCCGTGCATCGACCTCGATGGACCGATTTTCGTGTTTTGCCGTGGCATCGACCTCGATGAGTTTCCCCTTAGAGTATTATCAATGGTGCATTTTCTAACTTTCAAAGGTGTATGCAAAATCGTACACGAGATGCACATTTGATACTTGGAAGCAAAATGCGCTGTTTTTGCCATACATCGAGACCCCATTAGTGCAATGCTTTTCAATTACTAATTCATTTCTATGATGTTACTATTTATAGATCTCTACTAATTTGTAACTTTTGTTGTGCTATATTTATATTTTGGCAGCGTGCCAACTGTTTTGGCAGCTGCTCAAATAAGCCCCGCCCATCCGCTTTTCCAGTTTCGACCTGTTCCCGCGCGCTTGTGCGCTTCCTTTCCTCCCTTCTTTCCGTGTTGCTAGTCTTCCCATTTCTTATGTTAGAAGTGAAGCGATTGGTATCTATTTGTTTGTTTCGTGCTAAGTGTTGCTTGTACTTCACCTTTAGTCCAGCAAAAATTGGCCGCATTTCTAAACTTTCATGGGAAAAACGCCTTTGTCGCATTTTATTTGTTCAGCAAAGTCTATTCCGGGTTTAGGGTGTGGCCTGAAGTACTACGCTACTTAGGAACATCAAGCTTGAAGAGGCTTCTAAGTTATTACTGGCGTTTCTTATGATTTTTCGTTGATAGTTAATTGCAATTGTAGAAATGCCGGGTAACTTGTGCTTGCGTTGATGCTAATGCGCTTTGATGAAGAAGAATGAAAGGATTTGATTTATGCCATTACCTCTCTTTCTGTCCTTTCTGTCTGCATTTTTTCGTTTCATGCTTCTTCTTCACGTTCATTTTGTTCTTTTTTGTCCTGGATTATCTCTCAATTTATAATTTGTTTTCAGACAATACAGTATGACACGAGTAAAGCAGCATCTGCCGAAGCAGGTTGGTTTTTGGAATTGTGTTTTATTTTTGTTTGTTCATTTTCCTCATTGGTTTTCTAATTTCCGATTCTTCACATTTCATTCATTCATGGGAAATAAAAACCCAGATTTCTCCCCGATCAAGTCCCTCAAAAAATCGGGGTTTTTGGAAAATCGGGGGGTTTCTCGGAAAATAATCGGTGCGAAATCGGGGTTTTTTTTTTAATAATCGGGGCGCAATCTTTTTTTTTAAATAAATCAGGATCGACAGGACGAAATCGGGGCTTTCACCTTCCTGTGTCGCATCCTTTATTATTCAGGAAGTTTTCATCGTTGGTCTGTTTTAGCTTGCTCGCAAATCATACGCTGCCAACCGTGTTCCCGGTTGGCTGTCCCCAAGTAGTTCGACCCCGAAGAAGTCCGGCAAAAAAATGCTGCCGAGAGGCGCGTCACCTACTAAAAAGAGGTATTTTTATTAATCACTGGTATTTTCTTCGATCTGGACTTTGCATTTGGGACCGTAATGACGAGTTTCATACGTCATGTCTTGTGCCTACAACAAAGGAGGAGGCTCACACTCACGAGATCTGAGTGTACGATTTCTTTCTTTTTTCGATATTTGGTGGTGTTCGAACCCAAAGCTTTTGTTTTATTCCGTCTAACTATAACTAAAAGCGTTTGCACTTGTGCTTCATATGACATGTTTGCTGGAAGCTAGCACGGTCATCTTTCGGTAAAAAGGAAGGAGTTGTACACTTAAATCTCGTGAGCCTCTTCATTTAAGCTCAACTGTTTCTTTGTCACTATTTTACTGTTTCCTTTCCTTCTTTTAACACCCTAGGCGGATCTTACATTCAGCTTTTCTTGTTGGTGGGGCGTATATAAGCTGTTATATTCGAGAAGCGAGCGTTGTTTATGATTGTTATTTTCGGCTTGATTCAAATTCAAGGTTTATAAATTCAGATACCCTGAGAAAGAGTACGCTAGCCTCTACAAAGAACAGCGAAAAGCACAAGAAGGATGGCCACAGGAGATTCAGAGGTATTTATTTTTTATTTTTGGGTATTTTCTGGATAACCTTACCCATTTCCAACAAGGTAAGGTCCAAGTCGTCTAACTGTAAGTTCCGGTCGTAAATTTGGAGATCGGAAATGGCCGCTTAGTTGATGGTCCGGATCGAGATAATAGAAATAATTCGTTTCACCCAACCCAATTTAAATAGCCCTGGACATGGACATGGTTAAAGCTAATCCGGGAATTTTGATCGGTTCTTAATTTTACGCACCATATTTGTGATTTCTACCGCTTTCAAAATTACATTGCATTTTATGTGGTCCCATTCAGAAAGCTGGTTAATTGTGTACTTCAACAGAGTTTCTGCTTCGAGACAAAAAAAATGGTTTTTATATAATTTTAGCTTAAATGTACGAATCAGGAAGACAAAAGTGAATGTGTTGTTAAACAAATTAACTGTGAGTATAATGCAACATTAATTTAGTTTTTTATTATTATTACTTTTCTATTTTCCGTTATTTCAGTAAAAGCGCTCAAAGAAATTCGTCACCTCCAGCGGACCGTGGATTTGCAGATCCCGAAAGCTGCCTTTTTCCGTGTGGTGCGTGAAATCGCATTGAAGGTGAGTAGCTTCAAATTTCGTTTACTTCCGTTTATCCTTTTTTATTTTTTACGGAACGCGTCTCCGATAAAAAAAAAACTATAATTTCTGTCATATATAGACGTAGACAACACGACTAGAGAAAATAAAGGCCAGTAAAATGAAATAGAAAGAAAATGCAAATGTCAGGAAATTTCATTGCAACAAATATCCCTATCTCTAACTTATTTATAGCTGAAGCCAGATGTTCGATTCCAATCGCTGGCTGTGGCTGCACTGCAGGTATATTTTTTGTTTTGTTTTTATTCTTACTTTGGTATAGGCGGTGGAACTGCAGTCAGAATTCAGAAGCCGCGTCTGCCCTTCTACCTTCTACCCCTTTTGTTTCATCGAAATGTTTGATTCTTATTTTTTTAAAGCCGAGCGTAAGTCATATGTGTTATGTTTAAATGGAAAAGGTCTGATATGCCGAGGCAGATGTATATGCATTGTATTGTACTAATTATCCCCAGATGTTTTACGAGTGAAATTGTCACAATGTTTTCTTTATATTATTTAATATAAAATTCCCGAAAACCATTGACATGATACCAGAGGCCATATTCCCCACTCCGATTCCCTCGGGGAAATAGTCCCTGGGGACAGAAAATAACATGCTAATGCGAGAGACGCAGAGAAAAAGACGGGGTATTCCCCATGGGGAATTATAGTGGTGAATAGGGGGCCTCAGGATGAAGTGTCGAATTCGAATTGTGATTGTTTTTGTTCTTCAGGAGATGGCAGAGGCCTTTCTTACGGGACTCTTCGAGGACACCAATCTATGTGCGATCCATGCTCGACGTGTGACCATCATGCCTAAGGACATGCAACTGGTGAGGCGGCTCCGTAATGATGGTATTTAAATATTACTATTGATTTTTTTCTCATTATTTTTGGTTCAATCGTGAGCTTGATTTGACCGCATAGTAACTTTTATATGTGTGTACATATGGTGTATGTTCTAAGCGTATTTCGGAGGCCTATCACCTAGTGAGTAACTATCACAAACAAGCACATACAACATTGAAAGCTTTATCGTGTTTCTGGTTTCCACGACATAATGTCGTTGAGAGCGTAGTTTAAATATACGATCATATTTGTACAGTATTTGTAGAGATCTCGAAATTGTATTCAACATCCAATCCAACTGCTTTCTTTTCATTATGCAATGCATTATACGAAAACTTCGAAGTATATTTTGTGTCTTCGATGTAAATAAGTAATTCTTTCCTGTGTAAGTTTTGCCTGCTGGTCTCATGTATATTCTTTTTATTCTATTTTCCTTTACTTGTGCTTGCCTCTAAAGTAGAATTTTTTGTTTATGTTTACTTGGTTCCGTGTAAGTACAAGTACCTAACAATAAGTAAGTTTTACTCCTTCTATCCTGTTCGTGCGTGGGTTTCGTTTCGCTTATAATAAACAATTATTTGTATGTGTTTAACCAGTGCCTGTTTTAATGATTCACTCCGTTTATGTTGTTATTTTTGCACAAAAGAGCCGAATCCAGTGTTTTTAATCAAACTGTGTTGATTAGTACAGGGGTGTGAAATTCTTGTCACCGTTTTTTTTTGCCAGAAAATATTTGATTGTGAAATTCTGTCGTAAAGTTTTTTTCAAAAACACCGTGACAAGGACAAAAGTGTCCCGCTGTTTTCTACAGTATAAAACGTCGTGACACGATTTCATGGTCATACTCTTCTTGATTTGTTCCAGAAATATTGTTGCAATGCATTATACCAAAACAGCTTGATTTCAGTTCAGAATTCTTGCCACGCTGTTTTGAGAACCAAAACATAAATATTGCCACGCTGTTTTGCGAACCACAACAGAAATCTTGCCACGCTGTTTTGAGAACCACAACAGACAACTCGCCACGCTGTTTTGAGAACCACAACAGAAATCTTCCCACGCTCTTTTGCGAACCAAAACAGTTTGAATTCAGATCAGAAATCTTGTCCTGCTCTTGCCACGCTGTTATGAGAACCACAACAGAAATCTGGCCACGCTGTTTTGCGAACCACAACATAAATCTGGCCACGCTGTTTTGCGAACCAAAACAGTTTGAATTCAGATCAGAAATCTTGTCCTGCTCTTGCCACGCTGTTTTGAGAACCACAACAGAAATCTTGCCACGCTGTTTTGAGAACCAAAACAGAAAAATTGCCACGCTGTTTTGAGAACCAAAACAGAAATCTTGCCACGCTGTTTTGCGAACCACAACAGAAATCCTGCCACGCTGTTTTGCGAACCACAACATAAAAATTGCCACGCTGTTTTGAAAACCACATCAGAAATCTTACCACGCTGTTTTAAGAACCACAACAGAAATCTTGCCACGCTGTTTTGAAAACCACAACAGAAATCTTGCCACGCTGTTTTGAGAACCACACCAGAAATCCTGCTACACTGCTTTGAGAACCAGAACAGAAATCTTGCCACGCTGTTTTGAGAACCAAAACAAATCATGCCACGCTGTTTTGAGAACCACAACAGAAATCTTGCCACGCTGTTTTGAGAACCACAACAGAAATATTACCACACTTTTTTGAGAACCACAACATGAATCTTGCCACACTGTTTTGAGAACCACAACAGAAATCTTGCCACGCTGTTTTGAGAACCACAACAGAAATCTTGCCACGCTGTTTTGAAAACCACAACAGAAATCTTGCCACGCTGGTTTGAGAACCACACCAGAAATCCTGCTACCCTGCTTTGAGAACCAGAACAAAAATCTTGCCACGCTGTTTTGAGAACCAAAACAAATCTTGCCACACTGTTTTGAGAACCACAACAGAAATCTTGCCACGCTGTTTTGAGAACCACAACAGAAATATTACCACACTGTTTTGAGAACCACAACATGAATCTTGCCACACTGTTTTGAGAACCACAGCAGTTTGAATTCAGTTCAGAAATCTCGCCACGCTGTAAGTGGTCTGTAGTTGTTCAACCGAAGGTCCGGCGCTGCTCTGAGACTGCAGCGGCGAAGAACTTGACATTACACTGCAAAGTCAAATTTGTAAACATGTAGCATTCAGAGGTGCACAAACCAGTCATTTTCACTTTTCACAAACAGGACAGCCACCCTATATTTATGATTTTAAATTTAAAGGTTTTTGTAAATAATGGTAAATCCTGAAGACCGATAATCTCAAATCTCAACGAATATAAAATTCACTTACTTCCTACGCTTTCGAGTGGACCGAGTAAAAACACCGAGAGCATCACTCAGCGTATCTGGAATAGTGAATTTATTTTAGACACATACGTAGTTCAAAATAATAAACTTGGTGTAACAATAAAACTAGTTTAGTTGCTTAGGTAGGTGCGCTTAGCTCTTACTGTTAGACGCGTACAAGTTTACCTATGAATGACGAATCGAATGACAATATAGTTAGTTAAACCAAAAATGAACAAAATTATAAAGGTTTTAAAATGTAAGAAACACATACCCTGCGCCGCCGTAGACTGATCTTGGTCTTGTTCAGCCTTCGAGGTATCTTGCCATAGCTAAAGATATGTAAACTAGAAGAACTAAATATTGCCTCGAAGTAAATATTCACAACAAAAAATAAGCATTTTTTTTGAAGAAGCCAATTTCATCCCAATTTCCCAAAATAGTTTTTTTTTAAATCATTATTAACGAAGATGTTTTTACTTTACAGTAAACATCCAAAACAAATTCCCAATTCCCACTCAAGCCTCAATCCTCG